>JAMWFC010000117.1:3928406-4315411 GCA_027475525.1 Macrolepiota albuminosa
TACATTTACACTTGTTATTCTACTCGTATAACATCATGTCCGCACTTCCCATCGCTAGTATTCAGTGTTGGCAACCCCGCACTTCCGCTACGTCATCAAGCGGCAGACGGATGAGAGAGATAGCGGACATTGCGTTGTCTACAGTATCCAGTCGGTACTTTGATGTATTGACATGGGCGAACATTACCGATCTGGTGTTCTGGTGAGTTTTTACGTACGTTTTAGTGTGTATAGGCAGTTTTCTAATGTCGGCTTTATATATTACTACTAGCTCTTATGCTTATAGAGACCGTAACACGTGACATCTCACATTAAAGGGATTCGACCGAGAAAGTCGTCTCGTCGCAGCTTTTCATTTATACCCAAGCGACGATGAGCAACAATTGGACGAAGCATACACTTATTTATATTCTGGAGCATCGTGTAGCTGGACAGCTCGGGGCATAACAGTAACGCACATCGTTCCGACTAGCGTAACTCATCGTCACATTTTCAACACATCTTCGAGAGAAATAGTGAGTATTCCGTCTTCCGGTATTTCATAGTCTCATTTTGTTAGTGCGGGCACATTACAGACCTCACATGAGCGGAACGTATGTATTACATATGTATCTTCTATGTGAGTAAGTTTAATTCTAACGCTTACCGTGCCTTATAAGTTTCACAGATAATTTAATTGTATTATCAACGCTCTATGTGAGTAAGTTTAATTCTAACGCTTACCGTGCCTTATAAGTTTCACAGATAATTTAATTGTATTATCAACGCGCTGTGTTTCACAGTTTATTGCAGTAAACACACACTGTATTCGTCTATCTACGTACATGTATATATATCGTATTTAAACTTAGGAATATGTAACATAACAATAAATACTATATGTAAATAATTAAGTAACTGAATAATTATTTGATAATTAATAATTAATAAATATTTAATTAACAATTAATAATTAATTGGTAATTAATAATTAATACATATTATGTAAGTGTTCGGTTGGACAGCCTGTTTACTTAGATACTTCTCCTCTGCAGTTAGCGTGAATGCTGACGTGATAGCGCCGAACCGGTCACGCAATTGCGCGACCTACGTGTATTGGTGTCAGAGGCGAAAGCTATCAGCTGACTGCTACCTATTTACAGGGCGAGGAGGAAGGGTTGACGAATAAACGAGTAAAATAAACTAATGAAATGAAGTATACTAGAGTTAAAACACGCGTGCAAGCGCCTTAATAGGTCAGCAGATTTTCTGATGGAACATGTTTCTGGATCCAGCGGTTTCTTGTGGCATACTTTATATAACGTGACTTGATAGATCTATGGCAATCTCCGTGCAACTCGTGAGCAGTTTGGTTGTCAGCATCCCGCTCTCATGGAGTCACTGAAACAGGCGCTGCTGACATTCAAAGTGCTAGGTACGTCTTCTCCCAACCACGACCATATGCTTTAAAAAGATCATATAGTCTCACTAATGGATCATATGAAACCAGAACCAAATGCGGGTAAAGTCGTCATATAGTTGAATGGCTCTACGTGTCTCTTAGGACTAGGCGAAACCGAAAGGCCATGTTTCGTTATTCTGCTATATATCAATGAATCGAAGTTGCCGTTTCTGTTCGTTGCCCCTCCAACATCATTCCACAAGTTAGTCTCTACTAGGTGTTGGCGAAATATGACGATAAAGCAATCTAAACGTGGCCAGGGATGCAATAGTCTGCCTGCCTTCCTTTGCCAACAGATAGTCCCTCACCAAACAATCTACACGTCTCAGGCAGTACCTTTGTTCGTCCGCGCATAAACCTTGGGTATAGCCAGGACCGTTATCTTGGTATTAACTATATGCCAGAGCTTGTAGAGGTCGCTGCTTCGCATTATCCCAACCATACCGTCGGCGTTGGTACTCATACTGATGAAGATTCATCTTACAACATTGCGTTCGAGTAGCTCCAGGCAACAGCCGAATATGTGTCATAATGGTTGGTCGTTAGTGGATGCGCTACAAGTCGTGCACGCCGTGATTAAACGCCTGAAGCGATATCGGTACGTGTATGTATACCGCAGCATGGCCACTCATCGGAACCTTTTTTTTTCGTGATTAAACGCCTGAAGCGATATCAGTACGTGTATGTATACCGCAGCATGGCCACTCATCGGAACCTTTTTTTTTATTTTTTTATTTTTATTTATTTTTATTTTTATTTTGTATGTTTCTTTTTATGTTTTGGTCTCTTTTGTTTTCTTTTCTGTATGTTTCTTTTTATATTTTCTTTTTATTTATTATTCGTTTCTTTATTTATTTTTATCTTTGTGATTCGGATAATTTTATTATTATTATTATTATTATTATTATTATAATCATTATTATAACGTTTTTAGGTCGTACAGCAAAGCCTTCGCCCGCGTGTGGACGCTCCAAGGACGACGAAGAGGCAAGCGTTCGTTTGAAGCTTGTAATAAATTGGTACGTTGGACTTATCGATTGTACTTCGAACTATTTTATTTCGATTTTAGGACGAGCAGCAAAGCCTCTAGCTGCGTGCAGACGCTCCAAAGACGACGTGGGGGTTAACGTTGGCTGTTTAAAGCCAGCAGGAGCCACGCTTATGCGTATATGTTACTGTCACGCGTGTATTCGATGCGTCACGGTGTCCTGGACATTGCTCAACCTGAGCGCTGCTTTGAACGTCCATTCCCATCTTATAACGTCCATGACTTGCTTGTCGAGTTCTGAACAATCATCCTATGCGGTTTCCTGACCTATCGACGGCGATTCGTCGTATAAAATCGGAAAAAGGGAAAGCAGAAGGACCAGTGTGGTTCAGGGCATCAAGTACGTAGTTTTTGCCCCTTTTTTTGGCTCTGTTAAACTCACAGATGACCAGATATGCGCACGCGTATGTTATTCGAGCATTCGAGCGCATCAAAGGGGTTACAGGGAGGGTCAAGGAACTAAATGGTAACAAGGAACAGGTGAGTTGCCAGTTTTTGACGTAATTTGTCTAATAACACCCCTTTACAGGCCACGAATACGAAGGCGCGTCGTACAGGGATGTACTTATTATTGTACGGCGGTCGTGTTGACGCCAACACGTTCTACGCATACAGGGACGTTGTTGACAACTGAATGTTTTTTTTTTGCTTTTTGTACGGCGGTCGTGTTGACGCCAACATGTTCTACGCATATAGGGACGTTGTTGACAACTGAATGTTTTTTTTTTTTTTGAAACATTTATGCCTTTTTTTGTTTTTTTTTTTTTATGTTATGATTACGGATACTGTTATATACGATTCGAACATTGAATATTATACAAACGTTGCCAGTATTTCTCCCTTCTGTGCTACCATGTTGCGCCGTGCTGGCAAGTCACACTAACGTGGTCATATTGACACTGCCACATCACGTATTCAACACCCTATGCTGTAGGCCTTGGTCTCGTCGACGTTTCGATCAAATTCGGCAGGTAGATCTTGGTCACGCCGTGCTAGCAACGGCCCATACAAGCAAGTTGCATAGTAACAAGATATATAATATAATAACAAGTTGGGCCATTACATACATATCTCAAGCAGTCCACTCAATCTGTGTACAGCTCACACTTCTTCCATTTCAAGTACAACAAATTTGAACGCAACTGCTTGAACACCACATGGAGATTGTCAGGGGACTCCTCATTTCTTCCTTTTCTCACTCCTTATCTCTTCACTCTCCTTCCATTCATTCTCTTACTTCTTCTGACACTATTTCATTTTACTGTTTCTATTCTTTCAACACTATCTGTTAGTACCACTCTCAGCCCTTGAGATGCTCTGGTTCTTTAGCCACCATTCAGACAAGTATGGGCCCACTCAGCACCGCTTCCAGACTGCTTATATAAGCCAGAGTTTGCCAGAGTTTGCCCCTTATTTGTACAAGTGTTTGTGTAGGCAATTTTCGAGTTTTTAAGGTTTTGTTGTACTGTACAGTTGTTTCCCATGCTTCAGAGGCCCCAGAAGCGTCCAACCTGGCATAGGGAATCCCTAGACTTGTTCTCTTTGGATCTCCCTCTGTCAGGTGAGTAGCTACCTTGATATTGTCAGTATATATTCTAATACACTTTGGATCTCCCTCTGCCAGCTGTGTGACTGAGCCACAGCCTCTAGAGGTCGCCCTTACAGAGATGTTTCTTATGCTCCTCTATGGAGTCCAAGTAAATGAATATATCATCAAGATATACATGTATGAATCGTCTGATAACAGCACAGAAGATAGACATCATCAGCCTCTGGAATGTTGCTGGAGCATTGCAGTCCCCAATCTGCATGATATTACTGGCATTGACATTACTTTCCCAGATTTGGACCTGCTTGTATGCATCTGTCACATCAATTTTTGACCTGCCTTTGGCTCAAGCTACATCCTTTCTAATCACTTCCTGATCAGGAAGTGGGGTTACATCCTGAATGATATTATCATTGCGCTGGCATGCATCCAGCACCATGTGTAATGTTGCATCCTTCTTCAGGATATATAATAATGATGTGGCCTGCAATGCTGGTCTCACCTCCCACCAACAAGCCTTGAGGTATTGGTTTGTTTTATCCCACAGCTGTTGCTGCAAGGCCATGGGATGCCATGGCAAATGATACTTATACTCTTTTGTATCATTGATCAGGTTAATCTCATGGTTAAGCTCATACCAGGGGGGTAGCTCCTCTTTGGTGCCATTCACCATATCAGCAAACTTCTCCTGCCACTGTCAATGCAACTCTGAAATATCATTGCAGAACAACACAGTTGCCCAACTTTGCCTTTGCCTTTGGCCAGTGTCAGCTTTTGTGGCAGTTTTCCACTACTGCCCACTCCTTGCATGGTAGTATATTTGTCCCTAAGTGCCTGCAGCTTCTCCTTACTGGCATCTGGCACCTGTAGATGAATTGACACCATCTTCTTAACTTGTCTTGATGAAATTGACTTTCTATCAAACTGGACCTCCTCTGAAGAGGAAATCTCATCATCTCTTATCTGCTGGTAGACCTCAGTCTGCCAGATCTACAGCTGACTCTCCCATGCATGCATGGATGCCACCAGTTCATTCCACTCTCAGGGCATTCATGGGTCAAATGCCCATTTAAATGATGGTGGGGGCACTGGCCAGTCCTATAAGGATTGGTATGACTGGACACTTCCATCCTCATTGTCCTCCACTTCTTTATCTATTGGGACCACTGGGGCCTCATCACAAGTCAAATTCTCAACCTTTACCTTTGATGACATAGGCTCTTTTCTGCCAGAGTGCATTCTTGACCACTTCAGCTGTATGTGATTCATATCAGGTTTGCCCACCACATCTGTGGTTGGCTTTCTCTCTCTGGTCACTCTTGCACCTGTCTCACTCCTCCTTTAATAGAAGAAGCACCCCACATTCCTCAGGTAAGCTCTCCCAAAGGTGAACCTCCTCTGGCTCATCATCTACTGTGGCCTTTCACATCTCCAAGCATAGTCAATTATGGCCTACAGCTGGGCCCACAGCTGATTTCTGCTCCATTGCCTGTTGGCAGCAGACTCTGTCCCCAGATTCCTCCATAGTAATCCACACTGCTAGGATCTCTGTCCCTGCCACACTAAACATGTTATTGCAAAAATCAAGCACCACTTGGTGCTTGCACATATATGGGGTCCCAATGATTACATTGTACCAGTCAAAGTTTGCCACATCTACATACTCAATACTTATTGACCCTGGAACTGAAATCTCAAAGTTTGCCCCAAATTGCACTGCAGTCCAGCTGCCCACAGTGCCCAATTGAAAGGTGATGGATTGTTTGAGCTGACACACAGCCAAGTCATGGATCTGGCAAAACTGTCACACCTGTGGTAGTACTGCCAGAGTCCCACAAGTTCCATGCTTTGTGACCTCCTACCTTAACATAGGTGGCCAAACAATCCTTATCCTTGTGTTATAGTCTTGGCCAGGCCAGCTTGCAAGCTGACTTTCAAAGTTTCACTCTGTGAACCTTCACATGACCCATCTCCAGCTGCATACTCTCCTCTTCCTCAGGATAGTCTGTCAGCACCATCAAAAACTTGGGTTCTGCTAAACTTGCATAGAGCTCAGAGTCATATACATCTACTTTGACATACTCATCTCCATCAATAGCCATCTCTACTTTATTTTCTGATGAGCCATCCTTACCAGACCAGACACTCTCATCTTCCTCCTCTGAGTCCAGCTCTGCATTGGTGTGTGCTGCATGCACATATGCTCTCAGCTTGGCTGCTCCCTGCCCTTTTCTAGGGCAGTTACTAGCAAAGTGTCCTTTTTCCCTGCACATATAGCACATCACTTTGTGCTTCTTACTCAACCCACCAGGGCCTGGTCCTCACTCTTTCTGGGGTTCACAATTAGCCTCAGCATTAGGTGGGTTGGTCCTTTACTCCTTAGCCTATGCCTTAGGCCCACACAGTTTAAGACAATGTGGGCCCTACAATGTTTGCCTCACCACAAACCTAGAACTGCAGTTGCTCTCTATGTCTATTTTTCTTACTAAAAATGTGCCTATCATTTTTGTCTGGCATGACTCTACTAGAGTTGTGGTCACTCATAAATGGGAACTATGTTGATCAAAGTGGCATGCCATCTTCAACACCTGCTCATAACATATAGCATGTGCTACAAATTCCTATACTTCATTTATCTCTGGAGACAATCCATCATTATGGATTAGCACTTGTTGCATCTCTGCAGGAATGCCTTTCAGGAATGTCTCACACACTGTCCAAGCATCTGGGTAAATGGTCATGTTTTGAGCATGGTCTACCAGCATGTCATAGAATCCTTGCACTCCAAGCACCTTGGTGTAAACCACTGAATAAAATGCCTCCCATGCATCCCCCTGGGGCTTGGAGATCTCTCTGACTGAGGAACCTGAGGTCCATTATGCCTATCCATCCCTTTCCCAAGTTCCTGTGGCTCATGAGCTCAAATGCAGACATCACTTCCTTCTCTGGTTTAACAACTGTTTTGAGTATGTTCTACAAACTCTTGCCTCATTTCATCAATAGGTTGAAGCCCATTGAAAGTAATTCTCTGGTCATCAATGCAGGAGTATCCTTGCCCCCACAAGTCCTGAATTTACATTCTCTGGAATGCAACTCAGTTCTAAAATGTATCAGCAAGTGGTACTCTCATGGGCACTACTGGCTCCTCAGCTTCCTACTTTACCTGTGGGGACAGTACCTCTTCTGGCACTGTTTCCAGCTGCACCTGTGTAGCCAGCCTTGAAGTCATGGTTTCAACCTCTGATGTTGCTGTATCTTGGTAGCCCATGAACTGCTGCTGCCATTGATCTGCTGCTACCCACATCTGATACTGCTCCAACATCTCTCCTACCTGTTGAGGGGCAAAGATATTGCTGAAGGCTTCCTCAATATGAGGCAAGCTCACTCTTCCTGCAGATATTGTAGAAATCAGTTCTACCTCACATGGAGTTGACACTCTTGACCCATGATGGGTCTTGCAATCAAGGTAACTTTGAGCCTCTAGTTCCAGGATCTACATATACAATGCAATATATTTTTTTGTTCCCACCTCCAGAATCAGGTCACCTCTCAATTGAAGTAACTCCATGTGCTTGTTCACATACAGCTTCAGCCTTGCTAAGGTCAATGGCTTAACAATCTCTGGGTACCCTGCTCAGATCATAGCCACTTGCACATTGAGGGTTGCTTTATAGCGTCCATTTTCATCCTTGTTAGAGGTATAATCACCCACTGTGGGTTGATGCAGTTTTTTGCTGACTGGCTGTGATTGATCTGCCAGCCATTGGCTCCCCAGACAACAACTCATTGGGGTAGACTCAGGTATATTCCTCCATGGCATCTCCTGAGGAATTTCCTCTCATCTACCTGGCTCATCGTGGCTCACCCAGGCCACACCCACCATTTCCAGAGCCCCTGCCCTAAATAGAGATAGTCTTTTTTCTTTTTGTAGGGCCACTGATGGTGGTCTCAATCCCATGAATCAAACAAGTGCCTTTTGAGGTACCTGTATGATTGGCAGTGACTTGCTAGTCACTCTTGTCTCCTCCCCAACTCTACACTGAGTAGGACGTCTTGGTACTGTCATAAGCAGGCTACCTGGCATATCCATTCTGGCTGGGGTCAATTTGACCTCAGCCTCTTCCCAATTTGTCACCTGCTAGGCATGCTCATCTGGTGTAGTTGGCATGGCATTCTCATAATTTTGTTTTGGAGCAACATAGTCATTTCATTCAGGTGGCAACAGATTGTGAACTATTCTATTGGCAGTCAGCTTGCATTTGGCACTTGAAAAGCTTGATGGTTGTTGTCACTGTCAATCAGAATTCTAGAACTAGATTCTAGAATGAAAGATTCTTGTTTGTTTGCATACAAATTATTGTCATTTGACAATTTAAAAAAGTGTAACAAATTGAGGTTTACTCACACAAGACACAGAATCTGTGAAACATTGTCAAAATAAAAGTCTAGCCTTATGGTCACACAACAGAACCAGATCAATAGTCAATTTTAGTACTATGTATGACAGTAAAATTAGCTGCTTTATATAAGGCAGCCAGGCAGTATTGTAGAATATAATAATAATTAATAATTAATATATGTATATTAATTATACTAATACTATATTATGTTACATGCCCTCCTTTGAGACTGGTAAGCAGTCTATATGCACAGAGAGACAACAGGAGTTGATTAAAGAATATGTAGTAAAATGTGGAGGCACTAACGTCCTCCACAGCTCAAAGGTGTCCATGTTCATCTGTCAAAAGATACAACGCCAATGTTAACCAACAGTATGAATTGAAGGAAAGATGAGCTGCCTATGACTTATTACACAGATGGCAGACACACCAACTTGCTGGCCAGATCAATCCTCATCTTGGTGTTGACACTAACTGACAATGGTAAGATGACAGAAACCAATGATGTTGAGACTGAAGGAGCCTGAACCAGAGTAGAGGAGTGAATTGGAGATGGGAGGTATGGGCCATGTCAAGACCGGCATTGCCATAAGTCTCAATGGTTGAGATTCATCCCCACAGAGTAGTATAGTCCGCTCTCAAGATACTCATGACCTTGAGCATATTCATGAGCTAACAGCATGTGAAGGCAAATCATGTTGTTCTCTGTGGGCACCTGCCAGTCATCCCATTGCTGGATGGCAGGTGGCTTTCCATAATGGTCTAGTCAACAGTGTCATTTACCATCAACTTTGCAGAACTAGTCAATCAACATGGTTGCTATGAGAAAATAGTTTTTGAGTAGACCACACCAAAGGTATAGGCATGGTCTATCTATTTGATGGGGATACTATTGGCTAACATTGTGCACAAAACATTGGCATCAGTGATGTTAATGGCTGTGGCAGCCTCAAAGTATGGAGCATGCAGCTAGATGTTGGTCCAGCTCATCAGTACAAACAGGATGAGTGAGTTTGCCATGTTGTAATCTGCAATGACCTCTCAATACAATTCAGGACAAGCAAGGATCAAGGCTAGCAGCCTTGCAAACTGTCCCCAGGCTCTATCTGAGGGGGACAGTCCCCAAGTGAGAGCATGTCTCATTAGTGTATGCCAGTGGATGCGATAAGCACAATCCACTGCAATGCTGTACACTGAGTTCATCATACCTGGTTGGAAGAAGTAGAGCACATTCTGTGCCAGCTTGTTAAGGTCAAAGGTGAAACACACACCTTCAGAGTCAAACCTGGTCAACATAAAAACAGTCTTCCTACTTGGTCCTTTCATCACAAATATCCTTCTGGACCATTCCATACTTCAAGTCAGTGGAACAGGTTGGAGTGTTGCATGTGGTGGAAACATCCACAACAGAATATTCTTGACCCAACGCAATCATGGCATCACCATCGTGCCAGGTAATGGTCAGAACAAGCAAGGCAATCAGTAATGTCATCCATTGATTCATGACCAAGCAATCCATTGAGCAACTGTGAAACATGGTTGATGAAGTCATTAAGATAATCTGTCTATGTCTTATAAACTTGAATAATTTGCTCTCAATAATAGCATACATTCAAATCACCTTTACATGCCTTATGAATACAGGCATTGTATCATCTACATCATCTACCGTTGGATTATTGTCCAAGTGTGCAAAGTTATCATCATTTGGAAATGCCACAGGTGGTGCACTAGTTACAATGGGAATGAGACCCAGTGGTAGCCATTGTGTTATGAGGACTGGCAACCCTCGTGTGTTCTGAGTGAGTTATGTCCTTTCCTCAGCAAACGGGATGAGGTCCCTTTGCCTAATGACTGTTGTTTTTAGTTGCTTGCATTTCTTCAGAGAGTTCAGGTTCATGATCAAATATCTATGGCCAGGACCTAGCTATTGTACCAGAGATCTAACAAGACTGCTCATTGATATTAGCAATATGCCTCAATTTGGACAGGCCGGATACCAGCAGACAGCAGACCATATCTATTGATGACAAATGGAATCTGTCTGTCATCAATGGACACTAAATGGAAATGTATATTTTATCATGTGATCCTTCAGTTGAGAACTGTGTGGTTGGAGAAAATTATATTGTCTACAAACATGTCTGCCCTCCTGCAACCACCTGAACCAATATTTTCACTAAAGAAAAAACAAGTGGAACCAATATTTACAGCAGAAGAAAGATCTATCTTTGAACCATACAAGGAACTCTACCACTCCTCAACTACTCCTCAAGCTCAGACTGCTATCTTGAAGGATAAAATCCTAACGGATATCTTCAACTACTGGGCCACTAAGGGGACAGAGCCAAAGACAGGGGAAGAGTGGGCAGAGAGAATCAAAGTAGGTACAGCAACTCATTGCAAAGAACTAGACATCATTTGCTTGAATAGAAGGTTGTCCAGTATATCAAGAATTGCTGGCACCCTTATTACCAGCATAAAGATCCAAAGGTGCTTCTGAAAACTTCACTGCGAGACGTTGTCCAGCAGATAATGGCAAAAAAAATAAACAAGGAGATCCAGAACTTGGTAAGGGGTAAGGATCACAATGCCTTGGAATTGGACGCATTTGCACAATACAATGTGGCCGTCAAAAATGTTATGCATCAACTCACACTGCAGGAGGAAAGTCATTTACAGAAGCTGGTGGCAGAATGGAGCAAAAAAAGAAATCTACCAGAAATTCAGCACAAGTTGATACTCCATCTATCTCTCATCTATCCTCTATTTGTTGTACATCCATCTGCTTGATTCTGCTTTCTAATGGTTGTCTCTCTAGGAAGGCCCAAAAGCATGGTTTAAAGCATGTGGACAATGCAGATGTGCTTTGATTTAGAGAAATGGGCATGTTGAGTTGGACTGCCTGCAGGTCTTCATATGGATATTTTGAGGTGGAAGGGGGGTGGCATACCTCCCAAAAGAGTTTTCATGGCGTGAAAGGGGCGTTGACATTATCTGCCATCAGCTGGCCATCAGCTGGCAGCTGTTGGGACCCGCTGGCATCCATCAGGATCTGTTGTACATCCATCAGCATCTGCCAGATATCCGCTGGTATCTGTGAGCATTCATGGAAATCTGTTGGCAACCTCCGGCATTGTCCCATTGGTAACCTCCAGCATTGTCCAGCATTGCCTGGCATCAGGGAGGAAGAGAAGGAAAAGGGGTGCATGGGTGTCCACCGCATGAGATGGCATCTTGGAGAGCATGGGGGGTAGGGAGAAAGAGAAGGAAGAGGAAAAGGGGAGGAGCGTGGGTGTCTGCTAGCATGCCAGCAGATATAGCAGATGTTGGATGTCAGGTTATGGGGGAGGAGAGAAGCGGAGTGCATGTGGCATACGGGGGTGACATGTGAGGTAGTGTGGGGAGTGGAGAGGATGGCACTGGGAAGAAAGAAGGGGAAGGGTGGAAGGGGGTGCGTGAGTGTCCACTATCCACTGGCATGCCAGCAGGCATTAGCAGACATCAGCATGTGAGCCAGCTAACATCTATGCAACCAGTCCTGGTAGTTCAGTGGAATATTTGTGTATTGATATTCAACACTGTATACAGTGGCAGGTTCAACTCCTCCTACTCTACTTTAATGGTGTCTAATAGTGTGTTTTTACACAGGTCCATTTTTGCTCTACATGTACACTGTACTGACTGGTCCTGTGTAAAAATGACAAATAATAGGGCCTGTAAGCCCCTGTAAAATATCTGTTCATCTGCTTGCTAGCATCATTAAGTTTATTCTTTCAAAACTCTAGAAATTAGGATAGGATGGAGGAGCTTGCACATGTGTTTATTGCAGTGCACATGACAAGTGACAATACACCAGGGCTGGCTATCTTTTTCACAAAGACCAGCCCAAAGGTAGCCAGCCACAGTGCATCATCAACTTGTCACATGTACTGGAAGAAACACATGTACAAATTTGTCCCAGCCTATCCCTCTGCAGAAATCTCTGGAGTTTTGAACAGATCAAACTAATGACACTAGTGGATGTCAGTGGCCTGCTGCTATTATATAATGTGCACTAGCAGGAGTCAAACCCACCTCTTGTGCACAATATGAAATATCAATTTATCAATATTCCATTGTACCACAGGCACTTACTACAATTCAGGACGGTGTACATGTAGTGCACAAATAAACCCATACAGAATTTGAACAGATAGTGTTATTAATTTTTACTTGTAATAAATTGACAGAGGACGGAAGGGGTCTGCTAGAGTGGTATTCTGTACATGAGGTATAGCAGAATGTTAGACTGATATTGATTTACACTATAGCCTATACAGTAAGCATCTATGGTGTAGTGGAATATTTCCAATTAGTATTCCTTGTATTTTGTAGTAGGTGGGTTCGACTCCCACTAGTGCATTGACGTCGAACTGTTGGTAACTTTTGACCTGCTTAGCTAATTGTTATTTACTATACATGGAATATTAGACTGATATTTATTTACATCATAGCAGTATTCTGTAGTTGTCTCTGGTGTAGTAGAATATTATCAATGTGTATTCATTGTGTCTTGCAGTCAGCAAGTTTGACTTCCATGAGTGCATTTATATCAAACTGTCTAGAATTTTTGACCTGCTTAGCTAATTGTTATTTACTATACATGGAATATTAGACTGATATTTGTTTACATCATAGTAGTATTCAGTAAGTGTCTGTGGTATAGTGGAATATTATCAATGGGTATTTATTGTGTCTTGCACTAGGCAGGTTTGACTCCTGCTTAGTGCAATAAACATTAAGACTTCTGCATTTTTGACCTGCTTAGCTAATTGTTATTTACTACACAGTATGATAAACAAAGTAAAGTTTGTCAAGCAATAAATTAAACTTCTTTTGTAATTTAAACAGGGTCATATAATATCTATTTTCAGAACTTGCTTCATGTAAAGTTCTCGTCCATTTCTTTAATCCTCCATCTGCCATGTTTAATGAAGAACTCCATCAATGAGTTGTTAATGTGGATGTTCAAGTATTATACCTTGCTCTCAGAGGAGACCTGCATCAACTCAAAGGACAGCTGAAGGACCTGGTAAGATGCAAGCACTCCTGCCTAATAGACATGCACTAATAGTTGTCCTGTAGACTGACATATAGTTGATGGTTAGCCAGATCAAGGATGACAAGAAACTCTTCCTTGATGCCAGGAGAAGTTTCATCAACGAAGTTATCCCGCTACTCCAGAGCAAGCTTTCTGATGAGGATATGACCAGACAGAAGGACACTGCCAAGAAATGGTCCCAGAGGAGTGGAAGGGGGGAAGAACAAAGTGGGGGCAAAGAATGACCTGATTTATTGACTGAGGCTGGTTTGTTGATGGCACCAGCATAAGAAAACCAGATAGGTCATAGGCCAGCAGCACAAGATTTGTCTGGTCTGTCACCAATTTCAAAGAAAAGAAAACAACTGAGTCCTCTGGTGGCAGGAGATTCGTCTAGTCCATCGCCAAATTCCAAGAAGCCAAAATGGGTGACCTACATTGGTCAACATCCTTCTGATACCTATCATTGACAGAAGAAGCAGGAGGATGAGGATGAGGATGAGGATGAAGAGGAAGAGGAAAAACAAGAGAGCAGGATACCAAAGAGGGAAATTACTGGAGGGATGCTGTTGGGCAGGTATCTGAGGACAGCACCTTGTCGTGAAGGTCAGCACATCAACCTCCCTTGCCAATATTGCACAAGTAAGCAGCTAAAGTGTGTCAGGACAAAGGGTAGTACTGCATGCAATCCCTGCCAGCTCATTTGCAAATGAACATGCAGCCTGATAATTGTCAAGAAAACCATGAAGCCTGGCAACAAGGGAAAGAGGAAAAAACCACTGACAAAGAGGTCAGTGATGATTATTGAGAGTGATGACGGTATGAAACTCTTTTTCTGCTCAAATAGCTAACCAATAGTTAGCAGATGAACCAGCCAGTCCAATCATGGGACCATCAAAACTGTCTGTCCATCCATCTCAACTGTCAACCTCCAACTGCTCAGCAGATCCTCTTCCAGTCAAGGGAAAGGGCAAGGAGTGGGCAATGGAGTCTAGTCACAGTGAGGACATTGTGGCTGGTGTGATGGCAGGGGTGGAGAGCTGTTTGGACAGGATGGAGAATGGGTTTCAGGAAGCATTGCAGAATGTTGGGGTGCAGGTGTGGGATGGGTTTGTCACGGCTGAGGAGAGCTATTTACCATGTATTGAGGACTTCTTCCATCACTACCAGACTCAAGTTGACATGCTCAGTAGCCACATAGAAACACTGCAAACCAATGTTTCTCTTGTAGGTGAGACGCTTGCAGAACACAACGGATGGATCTGTCAGACAGAACAGGAGATCTGCAATATTTGGAATATGGTTGACACTTTGCAGAATTGACTTCACATCTCCACCCATCCCTCCAGTCTGTCAGCTCAGGATGATGTGGCAGTGCATACAATAGGGCACAGTGGACTTAGACTCATTACTGAAGAGGAAGAACCCACTCCTGACTCCACTGCTGACCAATCTCCTGCCACTGCTGATATATCCATTCCTACTGGTAACACCTTTGCCCTAGTGGACTTGGACCTATCACTGAAAAGGAAGAACCTACTCCTAACCCCACTGCTGACCAATCCCCTGCCACTGCTGACGTATCCGTTTCTACTGGTGACACCTCTGCCCTCACCACTAACCAATCCTATCCTGCTGCTGACTTATCTGCTCTCACCATTGCTCTGTTCCTACTGGTGACATCTCTGCCCTTGCCACTGACCAATCTTATCCTGCCACTGACTTATCCGCTCTCACCATTGCTCCATCCCCGCTTCAACAAACATCCTCACAGACGTCTCCCACATGAACATCTCCATCATCCCCTCAACCATCTTCAATCTCTTTGCCAGTCCCTGCTGAGGACCCTCTCCCTGGCCCAAGGGGATGAGCTCACACCAACTCCTGAAGTAGTCAGCTGCTGGTGCAATGGACCCAATCTTCCAGTTGGCTTACTGAGAGATGGAAGGCAACAGAAGACAAGTGAAGATAGACAGTTTAAGATGGACGGCTTATTATTGCATTGCAGAACATTTTTTTTTCGCTATGACAGACATTGCTATATTTTTGTAATACTATAGTTTACACAAATGTAATGTAACTTTCCTCCCTTCTCCACATCAATAACGGTGGACTGGTTGAATGACCTTAGTGCAGCTGCTACTCTTTTTTGCTGGTGTAGACATATCAATGTATTGAGCTGCATCCTCCTGTAACATTTGTGCTTGAGACTTGCAGGGTCGCTTGGAATTTGTTGACAATTGGTTAGGCAATGCCTTGCACTTCTTTTGGTTTTGTATTGCTGGCCTTCTCTTACCTTCAAATTGGTCATTGTCCTCATCTTAAAGAATGTTGAGCACCTTTCTTGACACTCTATATCTAGGAGAACCATCACTAGGGCCATTAATTGGAGGGTCTGAATGGCTCCATCCTCTTTGTTATAAGAGGTGGATGGTAGTCTACCACTGCTGTATCATCACCACATTCATCATGAGCAGATTTGTCATGAGTAGACTCGTTGTGAGTGGAAGCTTCATTGTGAACCATGGATCTGTTGTGGTGCTGAGGCTGTGGAGTGTGCGGTGAGTGCAAGACAGGGGATTCCTCCTGTAAGTCAGGCAGTGGTGTGTGTAGTATGCTAGGTGACAGGGAAAGTGTAGGCCCCAGTTGCCACTCCAAGTTGGCTCCATATCTGGTGACTAAAGCAGATCTGCCATCAGCAGCTCCATCATTAGCATTGGTCCTACTGTTGCCATCAACTACTGCTAATGGTGTTAGCCTCTATTTCTGATTTTTTCCTCCATTTTTGTGTATAGCCTTACATGCTGCTGCTGCTGCCGCATTTTTTTCATGATCAGCTTGGGTGCCGTACTTGGCAGCTACTGGCTGCTTGTGATGGTTGAGATAAACCATCCAGTGGAAGGTGTCACCGGATCCATACTGTCCTTGATGGTCTCTCCAGAAATTCAACAGATGCAATAGCTCAGGCCAACCAAGATTATAGGAATCTTGGAATATCAGACCCTCTGGAAGATATCTTAAATGTATGAATTGCTGATCATTGGTCCTCACTGCCTTGTAAAGAGCAGATTCATAGTGGTAACCAGACACAATTTCTGACAGAGTGATCAGATGATGAGCAAAGATAGAGAAAACTAGAATTCACTGTAATGAGTATTTAGATAGTCCCAGACAAGCATTTCCAATTCTGCCCAAGTTTGAAATATATTTGGTCCTGGATCTGCTGGTAATATTGGAAATCCATCCCTATCCAGATCAAAGATGAGGTCATGGCATGTAAGGATAGGAGGAGTCAAATCATAGGGTGATTGCATGTTGGACAGCATGTCTTTACCAAGAAGAGCAGACATGTAATCCATCATCTTCTTGTTGAGGTCACTAACAAGGTCAGGAAAGGAGTTTTGGAAGGTAAGTCAGTTAGCATGGGTCAAGTATGACATATTGTCATGACTATAATTGGTGTCAAATTGTTTAAAGAATGATGGCACCACATACATTCTAATAGTCATGCCTTCATCTGCATACCAACCAACAAGATGTAGGTGGGCAGCCATTCATTGTGTTATCTGACCTTTAACTCTATCTGTTAGTAACAGACCTGTGGTGCAACAGTTAAATTGTCAGTGTGTTCTATTGCTGGAGGCTTTCTGTAACCGAGTGACCTAGAGCCTGAGCTCTAGGTACCTATATGGATCCTTCGTGCTGAACAACCTAACTGTTGTTCAGCAGATCTAAACTGGACTGCGTAGCAATTATTAATGTAATAATTATACTATACATATTACATAATCACTACATATATTCACTGCAGCTACCTTATCTAAGGTAGCTTTTTGATTTCACATTTTGTAGGACTAGAACCATATTCCAATCTGGTTCTCTTGTGTGACCTTAAGCTCTTGACTTTGTTTCACTTTTTTGAACCTTTTGGGTTCAATTCCAGCCTACAAAAATACTACGAGTCTAGATCTAAGAGTCTAGACTGCGAAGAAGTTTGAACATCAAATCTAGTTTGACGCATTGATGAAGATGTCAATGCAACAGCGAACAGAGTTCAAAGACAAAGGTGAGACCTTCACACAGTCATTCATGTACCCAATGGCCATGCCAGCAGACCCAGACCAGGCGTCAGCCACAGAACCAGTGGCAGCGGCAGCAGGGGAGGGTACTCCACTGCAACCTCAAGGAATGCCAGGTGGCATGCAGTGGACCGAGCAATGGCCAGCTCAAGCGGCTGGTGGTTGTGATGATTCCCAAGCGGGCTGGAACACCCTGGCATTAGGCAGTAAGGGTGGGCATCCGCAGTCGAGGCCCAGAAGATCAGCTACAAGTCGGAATGTTTTGGAAGGTCAAAGACCTTTGCAATTCACTAGAAGGACACCAGGATTGGGCAGCTGGCGAGCACCAACTGAATTGATGCTGATGGCTCAGAAGCAAGCTGGCCCAGAACAAGGAACACCGGGAGTCCACTGGGAAGATCAGGAAACATCAGACGATGAGGAGCGTGAGTGTCATGGGTCCACCCTACAAGTGCAGGTGTCGTTGATCTGGGGCAAGTACCCTATAATCACCAAGGATACTATGCAAACAAGGTTAGGATTGTATGTGCTGAAGCATATGCATATGATACAGGCTAGAGGTGAAAGTGTACCTCTAGAAAACTCGTTAGAATATATTGATTTTTATGTGCATATCCTGGAGCTTGAAGCTCAGGCATATGTGCAGAGAAAGATGTGTCAAGGCTCAGTGGCCTCAACACCGGAGGGAGCAAACCTCATTCCATTGATCCTGGTGAGGACAAGACTTTCCCCTCACCTGGAGGAAGCAATGAGTAACATCTATGCTCCCTAGCAACCAGGGGAGTCAGAGGAACAATTCGCTGCAAGATTCCATGCTGCACGATGGCAGGAAGCATTTCAAGGCCACACAGGGCAACCTCAGTCCACAGAGGAGTCAACTGCTACTCGGCCAGGAGCAGGGTCTGAGGAGCATGAGGTGGAAGATGCTACCTCAGTGCAGGTCAAAAGTGAGTCAGACAAGAGGATGTCCCAGCGTCGTGTGCTGATGGCTGCATCCTTAGCTGATCGTGTGACATATTAGCACATGAGGAATTAGGATCTGAATGGCCGAGGCCATACCTTGATAGACGATCAAGGTATAGTGTTTGAAGAGCAGATGCCTGTAGATGTTATGCAAGAACAATATCTTAAATGCACAGAGCACATGGAGCAAGAGTGGGAGGATACACTTCCACACCCAGCCGAACGAGATGGAGAAGGCAGTGGTAGGCAGTTACCACCACAAGGGACTGGTGGATACCCAGCGTATGTCGCAGGTCTTTTCCACTATTCCACCAGCAGAGGGTAGGAATAAAACCTCTGGGTTATCTGAGGTGACTAAGATGTACAATAGTAATATGCACCAGCGCCTCAGCAGTATAATAGATGATGCAGTGGGCGTGCCCTTACGGTTACTGGAGGGTATCAAACCGTGTAAGGCAGAATCCAAGCATATTCAACCATATAAAGGAGAGTACAAGTTCAGTGACTTGGAGAATTGGACGATGGACGTATGTAATCACTTAGTGGTGTGCCAGTATGGAGGGGACCGCTTGAACAGAGAACATGTGTTTGTCCTGCCAGAATTCTTGGAAGGGCCAGCCAAGAATTGGTTTTGGCAGCACGTTCTCCACTATAACAGAGAACAGCAGCAGTGGACCTTCAAGGACGTCATCCTTGAGCTATACAACTGATTCGTCAGTGCATCAACTATGCAAGATGCACGGGAGGCATTTGTAAATGCAGCATTTACGGAGAAGCTGAGAGTTCAAGGTTTCTATGATACCTTGATTGACTATGCTCAAAATATGTCTATATACCCAGATAGCTGGGTGATGATAGATATGTTTTTGAGGGGTATCCCAGATGCAATGAGGGAGTCCCTGATCTGTGATGATGGACTCTCTCCTGAAGTAAATTCCATGGAGGAATTTGTGGCACATGCATTGCGGTACAAGCAGTTGCACAAAGTGGCACGGCACTTTGATCTACATCAAGCCAAGATGCAGGTTACAATGCATCAGGCTAGATGGCTGGAGCTTTGGAAGGTTGGCATCTTCTGGGTGAGACGGAGAGACTTGGCTGACAACCTGGACCCATGGGTTGTGATATGACCAATCGCTGGGCAAGTGCCGAGGTTTGGGAGCCCTCGTCCGCTGGTGCAGCGCGAGATAAGGGGCAAGCCAGGGGAGGGAGCAGATGCCGGCAAAATGACAGACTGCCCCATAGGGAGGAAGCCCAAGTTGAGAGGCAACCCTGCCCAGGCAAGGGATGCTGGGTGTTTCCATTGCGGGCAGGTGGGACATTTCGCAAGAGAGTATCTAGTTAAGCCTCAGTGTCTGTCTGGAGTGAGACCACACGCATTTGTGTGTGCGGCGCAGACCGCTACCCCTGACAAGGAAGAAGTGGACTCAGGTAATGAGCCTGACATTGATGATGATGAGGTGGAGCACCTCGACACTAAGGTTACAGAGGTGGATACTATTTCTGGGGAGGAGGACAACTCGGACACCAAATATGTTGAGATAGACGTGTATGATGTCTATGATAATGACTATTATGGCTGAGAGTCTGACACTGAGTTCATGGGAGCCCTGACAGATTACCCTGCCAGCACAATGGACCGCCCAATGGGAGTGGCCAATGTTAAGGTATATAAGGTACACCCTCATAAATCACCGGAAAAGCTGGTGAGGCCAGCGCTGAATAGAGAGGACAAAGAGTGCCTTGCATCATATATGGAAGTCAATGGGCACAAGGCTTGGACCTTGTGGGACTCTGGGAGTACAACAACTGGTATAATGCCTCAATTTTGTCAGGTACACGACATTTATGTGAGTGAAGGAGCCATTGCTTCTTCAGCTTGGAACTGTGGGCAGTTGTGCTACTGTTCAGTTCAGAACACAGGCAACTATAGCCTGTGCAAGGACTAAGAGCCAGGAGTATCTCAATGTGGCAAACTTTGACTGCTATGACATGATTGTCAGGACGCCGTACATGCATAAGCACAATGTTATTCTGGACTTTGAGAATAACCAGATTGTAGTGGATGGTGAGACCATCCCAGCCATGCGGGTGGCTCTGGATAATGGAGATGGGAGGGCCCATCGCCATAGAGCCATAGAGAAGAGGCCGTTGATATGGCGGAAATGACTAGATGGTGGGAAATGATTTCCCACTGTGGAGGAGGAAGTTGAGTTGGGGCAAGCTCAGGCGAGCTTGCCAAGCGATAGTCCTGCACTTATAGTGCTGTAACAGGAGGTTGAAGAGTACAAGCGCACTCTGAAAAGGGGGAAGGAGCTCAAAAAGACTGGTAAACTCAAAGTACTGGGTGAAGCAGCAACCCACAGCAGGAGAGCCAAGGACAGTGAGCCTCAGAAGGTGGGTGAGTGCCAACCAATGTTGTCAAAGATCATGGTTGAGGACCTTGTGTTGGATGAAGAGAATAGGGTGGAGACATCGTCATTGCTCATGACAGAGAGATTGATCTGGGATCGACCTGTTCCGCACCCAACGTTTGAATGGGCATTTGACCCCAGAATGCCCCCAGAATAGAATGAACTAGTGTTGACCATGTATGCGTGGAGGGGATTGCATTGGAAGGTGAAAGGGGAGCATTTTTGACAGGCAACTGCCAAAAAAGTGTCTCAGCTGAGCAAGATAATGTTTGATAGAGTATCCCTCATTGTGAGAAGGCAGAAGCAACTGCCTCCAGTTTGGTTGCATACACCGGATGAGAGTAAACTGAGGATTGTGGCCCTCAGAGAAAGATATGAGCAGCTGAGGTCAATTAGGGAAGCAACAGTGCGCCCCCAGAGACCAAGGGTTGATAAAGGAAAGGGTAAAGCCATGGGGCTGACTCGGGATGACATCCCTGTTCTGCAGCAGCAGTGGCAAGAGGAATTTGCAGACATTCTCAACGGCACCAAGGAGGAATTGCCTCCATGGAGGGAGGTTAACCACGAAATCAATTTGATTGAAGAGAACAAATTGTACCGGTACCACCTTCTGAGATGTCCAATAGCTCTGCAGCAACAACTGCAAGACAAGACTAACCAGTACTTGAAGGCCCAGTGGTGGGAGGCTAGACCAGCCTCCCAGGCAGCTCCTTTATTGTGTATCCCTAAAAAAGATGGAACATTAAGGACAGCGTTAGACGCTTGACAGCACAATGACAACACCGTCAAAGAACGTGCAAAGTTCAGGTCTAAGATTGACCTGACGGATGCATACAAGCAAGTTTGGATTCGAGAAGGCAATATTCATAAGACAGTGTTCTTGTCGATTACGGGAACATATGTCAGTAATATCATGCAGATCGGAGACTGCAACGTGCCTGCTACATTTCAGAGGTTGATGACCTCCATATTCCAAGACGTAATTGGACGGTTTGTACACATATACTTAGATGATATATTCGTCTTTTTTGACACAATCAAGGACCATGAACAACATCTCAGAGTGATCTTCAAACGTTTGAGGTTGAACTTGCTGTACCTCAAATGGAAGAAATGCGAGCTCTACTCTGAGGCAATTGATTGCCTCGGACACAAGATCAATAGTCAAGGCATTCACCCTGACAATGACAAAGTAGATTGTATATGCGAGTGGAGAGTGCCATGAACATATAATGATGTTCAGAGGTTTGTGAATTTGGTAAACTATATAGGCAACTATTTGCCTGACATTACCGCATACACAGGTCCATTGATGGCAATCACGCAGAATGGAGCACCATTCATATGGCAGCCTATTCATCAGGGGTGCTTCAAGATGATAAAACGCATTTGTTTGAAGACCCCAGTGATTCGTCCTATTGACCCAAAACAAGCTGAGCCTATATGGCTCATATGTGATGCCTCAAAGACCAGTGTTGGTGCCATGTACGGCCAAGGGCAGACTTGGCAAACATGCCACCCTGCTAGGTTCATGTCGAAAAAGTTCACGTCAGCACAGCAGAATTATGCAGTGCATGAACTGGAAACATTGGCAATACTTGAGGCACTCCTCAAGTGGGAAGACAAGTTGATGGGATATAAAATCCACATCATCACCGATCACAAAGTGCTGGAGTTCTTTAAAACTCAGGCATCCCTATTCCCCAGGCAGTGCCAGTGGATTGACTATATGTTGCGGTATCAGTTTGACATAACTTATGTCAAGGGTGAGCTCAATAAGGTCGCTGACTGTCTGTCAAGGTACTTCGAGAGCGATAGGGCTACTAAACACCACGATAGCCCCAAGTATGTCAATGCAGATGTGCGCATCAATCTCCAAGGTGATGACCTCCCCTACCATTATTACAGAGAGGTCAAAGAGCATGTGGTAGAGCTCAGGGCGATGCAAGCATGAGAGCTACAGCACAGCCAACATGTAAGGGAAAGGCAAGAGGCGCAGGACTTGGAAGCTGAACAGCTTAAGCTGGCTCAGAGGAGTCCAAGCCCTGGAGCAAGAACCAGCAGAGCAAAGGGGTCAGGAAATGACCCTTGCTGAGATGCTGAGAGCGCATGGAGGTGACAGTGCGCCTCTGCCAGCAGTTACCAATGACTTTAGAGCCAGGGTGAAACAATTGTACCTGAAGGATCCACTGTGCTCCGAGGTCTTGGATCATCCAAACAAGCACCCACGCTTCACAGTGGATGTGGAAGGATTGCTATGGATGCAAAATATTTGCGATCGTGATGTGGTGTGCCTGCTGCAAAATTGCAACCTCATTACCGCCGTACTTATGCAGGCTCATGAGGTGGTGGGCCATTTCAGAGCCAGCAGGACATTGGAATACCTGAGGCAGTGGTACTGGTGGCCTCAGATGTATATGGAAGTTGCCAAGTTTTGCCAGACATGTGTGGCATGTCAGAGGGCAAAGACTAGTAACCAGAAGCCTGCGGGGAAGTTGCACTCCCTGCCAATCCCAGTGAAGCCCTGGGACTCCATCGGAATGGACTTCATGGGACTGTTCCCAGAGGCCAGAGGATATAATTACCTCTGGGTAATAATTTGTTGCATGACCAGTATGGTGCACTTGATTCCAGTGCACACTACGATGAAAGCTTCTGAGCTTTTGTGGATTTACCTCAGGGATATTGTGAGGCTTCATGGCCTCCCATGCTCAATTGTGAGCGACAGGGACTCAAAGTTCACGTCACTATGGTGGCATAAGCTGCACAAGTTGCTTGGAGCGAGACTGTTGATGTCCACATTGTTCCACCCTCAGACCAATGGGCAGACTGAGCGAGCCAATCAGAGTGTGGCTCAGATATTCCAGACAGTGGTCAGGCCTGACCAACAGGATTGGGTGGACAAAATCCTGCTGACTGAATTTGCGATTAATGCCAGTGTGTCAGAGACCACTGGATATGCACCATTTCAACTGAATGGAGGGTATCTACCCTCCATGATTTGGGAACTCAGGAGGGCTGAAGTAGTGCACAAAGGCATGATGGACTTTGCATGGCAAGCATTGGAGAATGTGGCGAATGCACACAATGCTATTATTGCAGCACGAGTCTTTCAGACTTGTCACACAAATGAACGGCAGAGGGCAGATCCAGAACTAATGCAGGGTGTATTAGTATACTTGTCGACAGAGAACTTAAACCTCCTCAAGGGGAGGGCGAGTAAATTGTGTCCAAAATTCATCAGACCCTATAGAATCCTGGAGGCCAAGCCACGCACATCAAATTACGTGCTGGAGTTGCCTGCAGCATTGCAGGCAAGGAGAATTGTGCCTAGGTTTCATGTATCTTTACTCTGACCCTACAAGGCAAATGATGATGCCTTGTTTCTGAATTGAGTAATGCCTGAGGCGTATGACTTTGGAGCAAGTGACGATCAGGAGTGGTTCATCGAGGAGATACTGGGACATCGGTGGGTGGATGGAAGGAACCTTGAATTTGAGGTTTGGTGGAGTGTGGGAGACACAACATGGGAGTCGCTGAGTATGTGTTCTCAGCTGGCAGCGTTGGATCGCTATTTGGAATTGCAAGGGGTTCAGCAGCCAAGGAAGCTATCTAAGCGCTCACATGCTTAGATGGGATTAGGTCAGATCTGTGCTGGACGCATAATGAGATAAGATTGTCATCTTGGGATCAGAGATGATAAGATTGTCCAGTTGGATCTGTCAGGGGTGGATCAGGTTATGTAACCTGACAGAAGCAAATTCCTTTTTCTGGAGACTGCCACGTCAGCTTCAGTAATGTTGTATTCCTTGCCTGGCCAGATGCCAAGTCAGCAGAAGCAGAGCCCACAGGGTTCTGTTGGGGGGGGGGGAGAACAGCAGACAGTTCAAGCAATGAGTAGTGTTAGTGCAGCGGTACCAACGCCAAGTATGGTGGTACTGATGCCAGGATTGGTAGCATACCCAACTATGGCTCAATTTGGGCAGGCTCCACCATTTTTTCCACAGTATTATCCAATGCCGTTTTTCCCAGGTCCTGGTGGACCTAGGCAGCAGGCTATGCAAATGCAAGTTCCATGGGGAATGATGGTGCTGCAGGCACAGCAGGTGGTCCCCATGGAGGTGGATGAAGATCGGAGAGGGAGTAAGCAGAAGCAGATGGAGTTCCTTCGGAAGGATTGTGAGCGGTCACCAGTGAGGAAGGTGAGGACAAGAAACGAGGTGGTGCCACCTCAGAGAGAGAGAGAGCGGTTGCTGCCATGAGAACCGGTGAAAAGAGTTGTTATCACAAGGAAGCCTGTGAATAGGAGGTGGGAGGAGCCTTCATTTCGAGAAGACCAAAATAGACCAAGGGCACGGGGTGCACAGTGACCCAGATCACCGCGACCACGTTCACCTCTGCAACCATGGTCGCCTCTAGCATGAAGGCGGTCACCGTCCCTGCGTAGGTGGTCGGCAAGCGAAAAAGGGAAGGGAAAAGTGTCAGAGGATCAAGCAGATCCTCAGATCAAATTAGTGTGGCGCCAACTATTGGCTGCGGAGCAGCATGTTCTGCCAGAATTGGAGTTTCTGAAGGATCCAGTGGCCCAAGTAGTGATCACAGGTCTGTTGGATGAAATTGTTATGCTGCAACAGCATAACAACAACACGATCAAGACATTTGCCAATGCAATGAAGCGGCAAGTGACAATGCCAGAAAAGCAGACTGAGGCTAAGCGCCTCAGGATGCAGGAGGAAGTGGAGGTGCCCGTAGTGCCTCCAGAACTTAGGGAGGCAGGAGAGGTAGCACCCTGCTCTGAGGACCAGGATGATGATGAGATGATAGTGGATGATGAAGACCGGGGCCTGAGAACGTCAGTGCATGCGCCAGGCACAGTGAAGGTGCAGAACAGACCAAAGGGGGCCCTGCAGACAGCAATGATGCGGTTCCTGGACAACATGCCAACAGGATCTGGATGTGGAGAGATCGTATTCTTTCTGCCTGCAGTACAATTTGAGAAACTGCACAAGTCTTATGCACCAGTGCCACCTCGTCAAGATGCATGGACAGACGACGAGGTGGAAAATTGCCTGCCTACATTAGCTAATATGAGCCTCGCTGACAATGGTGAGGCCAGCAATTATGGACCAAGCACCGAGGAGACACCATCGGAAGAGGAGACAGCAGCGCAGAAGAACTTGCAGCTGAGTTGCAACTGTAAGTCTGCTGTGCGTAGGAAGGCTGAGGTCAACAAGCAGGCCAAGGTTGATTGGGACAGGTAGAGCAAGCCACGGGGCGTATACTGGAAGGGTTAGGAGTATTTGGAGAGGGGACTGCCACTGAGCGGTCCAACTGGTTCTTCGGTGGCGCAATGGAGTGCCACTTTTACTATTTGCAGTTGTCAAATACCGTGTTTGTGGGAGACAAGGCACTGCAGGCTTAGAAGCAGGAGGAGAAGGGAACGAGGTATCATCATACCTCAATACTGCTGACAAAAACTGCACCATGGGGGTTCTCCATGAGCCCCCAAGAGGCCCATAAATTGCTGGTGCTGGTGGACAACAAGATGAAGGCCTTATCACTCCGTATTGAGGCGTATTACCTCTTACATGAATTCCAGTGCATATTGATGAACTATAGTCGACTGTGGAGAGATCGCACTATGGAGCTGGTTTGTGGGCCTGAGTTCGAGCAGATTCTTTCCCCCCTGGACCTTCATGACCATTGGATGGACCTGGCTGTCCTGCCCACACCTGAAGGGTATCTCCGATGAAAAGGGTGGGGAAGCAAACCCGTTTTCATGCTCGCAGGATTTGACTCAGAAGGTATATGACATACCTTTGATCTCGACCACCTAGCACAGAGCATGCTCTATTTTTTGTGTCCTGGTATGATGAACACTGTCCTGGGCATTGCCATGGACTATGTGTTCCATATCCATTACCGTACTCTGCTGGGGCATGCCATCACCCGAGGAGTATCACCTCAAGGGCGACCCTGAAGCCGCTTTGCCAGGGTACTGGTGTTCATGATGGCTCAACCTGGGATGTACCATGAGGCTATTGATGCCCACAATGCAGCTAACCCCAGTCAGCCATTTGAGCCAATGTCATGGACAGATGTGCAGTTCATGGCTCCACACTTCGACGATTCCATGTTAGCCAACATTAGTGATGCTGACGTACTAAGGATCCTACTCGCGAATCACATGCCAGTGGAATGGATAGACCATGCCTACACATTTGGCGTGGTCTACCTAGAGAGCCATTTCCAGGCACCAAATGCCTCTCTGGACGTGTACAGGGACATCGATGATGAACGGCACCGTAGACTTGACCTCTATGGTGAGCCATCAGCAATTCCACAGTGGGATAGATGGAGGACTCCTACTGCGGATGATGTAATCTGCATCCGAGCATTATTTGGATGAGAATTCACTCAAGGTCATGCATACCTTGAGGAAGGTTTCTACTACCCTGTCAGGATGAAACCATGTCGTCACAATCTTTGGATGTGTGGCCCACACTAAGGCCCCCATCAGTGGTTACTACAACCACCAACAAACCATCGGTAACGCGACCTCTCACAGAGGCATCTACTTTGGCTAACACCAACTTCGATATGGCCACCTTTCTTGAGAGCGAGTTACACTGTCCGCTGTCTGCATGATATGGCAAGCATTGATTATAGTATCATCAGCTAACCTTGACACTAACAAACTACAGGAAATGCTTTGCTGGAGTGTGGGGGGGTGATTGCGAGTGCCACTCTTTTAGAGACTATAACCAGTCTGAAAGGGGGGTATGTAACTGAGTGACCTAGAGCCTGAGCTCTAGGTACCTATACAGATCCTTTGTGCTGAACAACCTAACTGTTGTTCAGCAGATCTAAACTGGACTGCATAGCAATTATTAATGTAATAATTATACTATACATATGACATAATTGCTACATATATTTGCTGCAGCTACCTTACCTAAGGTAGCTTTTTGATTTCACACTTTGTAGGACTAGAATCATATTACGATCTGGTTCTCTTGTGTGACCTTAAGCTCTTGACTTTGTTTCACTTTCCTAAGGCTGGGATTCAATTTTCCCCCACAGGCATATGGTGGACATGAAGAGTTACCTTTTTCTTTGGTCCAACCAGCCTCCATGGACCTGCGTAGGCCTCTGCAAATGTCTGCTGGTGCCCTGTGCAGGCCTGCATAGGCCTGCATAGGTTTGAGTCAGTCAACATAGGTCTGCATGAATGTCTGCTGATGGCTTGTGTAGGCCTGCATAGGTCTGCAGGGCCCTTTCATGGACGTATGCTGGCATCAGGGGTAGGAAAAGGAGGGAAGGGGAGGCGTGCAGCCTTGAGTTATTGCAGGGAGGAAGAGAGAGGAGAGGGAAGTGGGGAACCTTGAGGAGGGTTTATTCATGCCATGACGTCTGCCAACAGAGGAGGTTTTCACTCATGGGCTGATGCCTGCTAGCAGCCACTGACACACATTGACATGTGCTAGTGTCCGCTGGCATCTGCTGGGCCTGCATGCGCATGTATATGCCCACCTTTTATTGATCCACTGGACCATATTATATAGCACATTGTAATACATCCGCAGCTTTGTATTCTATGGCACTGTGGGGACTGCTTCACTACAGTATAGTGAACTCTGCTGGACACATATGGTATGGTACAAAGCGAGCTCCTGTACAACATATGATATGTACTATTGTGATGCTCTACCCTGGGCAAACTCTCATGAGCTTGCAACTCCTCCAGACACTCTTCTACTAGTAAAAATAGTACTAACAGATAGTGTTAAGAGAATAGAAACAGTAAAATAAGAGAATGACAGAAGAAATAAGAAAATGAATAAAAGAAGACTGAAGGAATCAGAAGTGAAAAAAAAAATGAAAATGAGGAGTTCCCTGACAGCTTGAAGCCCTGAGAAATCTTATTTTCTTTTTGGAAGCCCTTACAGTAACATCAGCTTTTGCATTATCAGTGTCCATGTCACCACATTTACTTAGAATCATCATCTATACAGACAATTCCAATACTGTTTTTATGTTTGCTAGCTTGCATACTCTTCCAAGGTACAATCACATTCTTATGCATGTGGTCAACCTTATGATTAGCAGAGGACATGAACTCAAAGTCAGATTCATTTCAGGTCACAAAAATTAAATTGCAGACCTTGTCTCAAGAGAATGCTTTAACAAAGCATGCAAGCTGTTTCTCTTGCTCAGCATGGAGCATTTTCAACTCTTTCAACAGCTGCTAGAGGCATTGAAAAAATGATCATATCACCAATACAAGCCAGACAGCCTGCTAGGACTACCTGGTTGAAGGAGAGACTTGTTAGAAAATGGTCTCTTGCCTTGGAAATGTTTATTGATACCAGCATGTTCTCCTCTTACTGCTTCACATTAAACTCATATTTAAACTTTGTCTAATTGCATAATATGGACATTGAGCCAACTCAAGACATGTTATCATTTTATATCATCTATATGTCACATCATATAGAGCTAAGATCTGTCCTTACCTACCTTGTAGAAAGTATAACCAGCTTAAGGTTTACTATCTGCAAATTCAAGAAATCTGCAACTTCAACTTAGTCAAAAATACACTTACAGGTTGCTTGCATATGAAATCAACATCTATTAAGCACAAACTCCCTCTATCCTATGACAATCTCTTGCTAGCTATACAGTCTATAATCACTATCAATGACCACAACAACACTCTGTTTGTTTCCCTTCTGCTCACAGGTTTCTATAGGCTCCTTTGATTGAGAGAGCTTTGTCAGCTGGGCAGCATAAAACTCAGAAATGACCACAAAACTATCAAGTATCTATCTGCCAGGATTTTCAATGACCATTACAAGTTTCTACTCTCGGCTCAAAAATTGGATGCCTACTTTGAAGGTAACAAAGTCATTATTCTAAAAACTGAACATCCTACAAACCCTTACAAATGGTTTACAATCTACCTCTGAAACTGTGCTTCAAAGTTTCTATTGTGATATGAGCTGTGGCTCACCTTGACTAGAAAGCAACCAAACTATTTTTTTTTCATCACCTGGCTCAAAAGACTCTTTCTGTCTACCTTTGTAGAGCAGTCTATGAGAGCAGGTGGAGCCACCTTCCTTGCTGAGGCAGGAGTCACCCTGCATCTTATTCAGGCTTTAGGTTGGTGGTTCTCAAAAGTGTTTCAGTGCTACATTAAAAAAAAATCTGATTATTATTCACATGTTGGCATTGGGCAGGAGAACAAATGCTGTGAGAGTATATTGAATTTTGAAAAAAAAAAAAAAAAAAAAAAAAATTACTGATACACAAAAAAAAAAGAATTATTATTAATATATAAAAACAAAAAAGAAATTATATTGATACATGAAAGAAAGAAAAAATTTAAAAAAATTACACAAAATAAAAAAAAAAACTCTCTCTTTCTTCCATCATTTTCATTCAAGATTTTTTAGTTATGGTTTTAGCAGTTAGGAGGGTGTTGTATTATAGCTTATGTTGTGTCATAAATACATGCATCAAGATTTTTTAGTTATGGTTTTAGCAGTTAGGAGGGTGTTGTATTATAGCTTATGTTGTGTCATAAATACATGCAGACAGGCTGAACTGGCCTTCCCAATGAGCTCTCCAACTTATTCAGTAACAAACTTGGAAGTGTGGTCATTGATGGCAGTTAAAACATTAAGTTTTTACATGGCCAATAAGAGCATTTCTCGAAATATCAGATGTCACACAGTCAATTAGAGAGTGGGTGCAGGTGAGACATATCCTCAAGGGAGTCTCACCTCAACAACCACTCTCTAGATAAGCTATTTGTATCTGAAGGGAGGATCATTGAAGATGATCTGAGTGCAGGTTGTGAAAATATATTGACATTCTACATTTACCCACCACATCTTGCTCTTTTGTATTATAGCTTATGTTGTGTCATGAATACATGTGTCAGAGTTGGGACAGGCCAAACTGGCCCTCCTGATGAGCTTTCTGACTTATCTGGTAACAAACTTGAGAGTGTGGTCATTGGTAAATGTGAAACTCTCTATTCATTAACAACATATACTGGAATCAGTAAGACATAATGAAAGTAAGATAATAATAGAAGCTGAGTTACTAAGATATATATTTGGAGCCCCTAACTGAACGAAGTAAGGTTGGAGTGGAGGCTAAGTTACTTATACATACTTGGAGCTCTAACTGAACAAAGTGAGATTAGGGCGGAGGCTTAGTTGGGGGGGGGGGGGGGGGTTGGAGGTGAAGCCTCCAACAAGCTATGAAATTTGTGCTGAAGGCATGAATCGTAGCTCGTCTTTAAGAACAAGTGGGGGGCGGGTGTCACGATACACGTGACCATACACGTGACCGCATCCTTACAGTGCCTTGGAGTTAGCAGTACATTTCCCATCTTTGTCCATTTCGCTATTAGGTACGTCATATTGCTCAAGCATTTAGTAGAAATACGATTTTGTTATTAGTGCTATTGACGCATCGCGTTGCGAACCGCCAGTCAAAGCCTTACAGAAAACGCTCAGAATATTATCAACCCAAATCAAAATTGATATTGTAACAAGCGTTGGTGTTATTATAACCTCATTCACTGCTGGTGCCAGAACCTGTTTCCACCAGAAAATGTGACAAAGAAATGTGTCATACCATTTCTTTGGCAATTCTTTGCCTTAGAAAAAGGCATTTTTCCATTGTCTCAAATCTTTTTCCCTTGGAAATATGTGTGTTGGAAATTGCATGACACATTTCTTCAACACTTTTTCTGATGAAAACAGGTTCTGGCACCAGCAGTGATTGAACCCAAGTTCTACTCCGACAGCGGATTCTGTCGCATGTGGACTTGCCCGTGAGACGATTGGATATGCAACTTCTTAGGATGACACAGTGTATTCTGCTAGCTAGGTATGAACAACGAAAGAGCGTTAATACTTTCAGGATACACCGTCCTTGCCGCCGCTGAGACTCCTGAAGAATTCTGCATATGCGTCATCGACGTCAAACAACAACTACCGCATAGCTCAGAAACAGTCTAGAAGATACGCAGTAAAATACACACCTGTCGTGATTGCTCCTCTGTGATCTCTTCTGATGCTTTCATACCGTTGAGGGTGATAAGCCTTCAGCGATTTAAATCCATCGTTTGGAGTCCGACGTGGCATCCACTTACCAAGAAACCATACGGCTCCGTCCTTCCCAGTCCTTGCTCCCCTTGAAACGAGCGTAGCCGGTCACCAACTCTTGTAACATTGGATGAAGCTGGTCCTTCGCACGTAACCGTAACTTGAGTGCGTCCATAAACGTGATGAAATTCTACAGGTAGGCTGAGCAAAATCCTACTCGTAGAGTCGCAAAAGGAGATTCACCTGTGTTGTCTCCGCCACCCACTTTCCCGTCTCTGACCCAGCTTCGGTTGAATGTTCCACCGTTGCTGGGACACCGACTTTCAGTCGATGTAGAGCAGCTGGATGGTCCATCTTTAGATGTACAGCGGTAGAATCGTTATGAAAATATATCCTGAAAATAGGTAGGCTGAGACTGACTCGATATCTTGTCATGAACGCCTCAATTGAAGGCACACTGTCGCCAACCAGCTTCAACATGGTCTTGTACTGCGCGATCAGTCGTGTGCATGCTGGCGAGTATCTCTTCGAAGGCACTGAGCTATAACGTCATGTATATCTACAACGTACTCAGCAGCAGTTATCGAGTCTCGTACAAACGCGCGTTCGAGGTAATCGAGCGCAACGGTGATCCCAAAGAGGGTTGCGAGGTTGTTATACTTCTCTCGGTCTGCATTTGTTGTATAGAGGCGTACCTCTTCGTCCATGTTTAAAGGCAAGCTGGCCATTACGACGATTTCAGTCGAGGTTGAGTGCCAAGACAAATGTGCATTATGTAACGAGAATTTTAGATAAGATAATACTGCCAATCTCAGCCATTTCATATCCGTGTCGGCCACTCAACTTTGGACTTGCGCTTTCTGAATCTCACTGCTTGCGATTGACCCATGCAAGCGCGAGGATCCACAAGGCTTGCTGAGGCTGATATGCAAGTCAACTTGAATGATGATTGCCTTACCACGTATATGGCAGCAGCATTGAATTCAACCAACAAATAACTTATGATCTCAGCGAAGGCTCCTTGTCCTCTGACATGACGTTGTTCGTTGCTCGACGTCAACTGGTTAATTCTTATCCAATAATGAGTTTTAAACACCGCGGCGCCTCCAAATCTCTTTGTTCTCCCAACAGGACCAGCATCCGGCTTTGAGTCCGTCCCTGATGGCCAAAGCTTCTTTTTACTTATATGAAAAAAGGCCCCGAAACCGCATTGCACTGGATCCCCCCATCCCTGAACCACGACGCATCGTGGTCTCCTGGTTCTCTGCAGGCTCGAAAACACATCATTCATCTCTTCAACCCACTGTCCTCTCCGTCTCCTCCTCCCTTAGCTCAACGGCGCCCACAGACGCAACATGATGGGGTCGATCCACTTCTCGATGATCTCCGATCGGTTGGAGATCGCGCTGGGGGTTGTTCAGTCGACGATCTCATTTAAGAGTCGCCACGGACATCGGCATGATGGAGCCTCCAAGACGCAAGTGCGATGGAATCCCCATCGACCATACAGCCAAAGGATGCCCGTACAGCCCAGGCAAAGCAAACTAAGGATAGCAGACCGAGACAGCTTATCCTCTGTTGAAGGCACAGATGGCTCCGAGACAATCGTGTCGGAGGGCGCTTCACATGAGTCTTATTCCTATTATACGTTCCCCTCGGTTGCCATCGTACGTCTGTTTCATCTTTTCATGCATGCCCCAGAAGATAGAGGTTGATTGACACAGACCTTGCCTCCTCAACCCCAACCCACATATACCTTCACTGGCAACAGAAAAATCGTTGCCAACATCGCGGACTTTGATTATGACGCTGAGGAGGGCACGAGCGACACAGACACAGACACCTATTATTCCTATGAAGGAACGCAACTCAACTCTCCAGTGGACTTCGAAGCCAGTACTAAGCCTCCCTGGGCCGCAGGGCGTCCAATGCTGCGGACAGCCGGCCCGTGTCAGGAATTAATTGAATGTGTAACAGCTTTATCGCCTCCTCCCCTGCATCATTCAGGAAAAACACGCAGCAAGGTCGTGTTCATTGCTCGGGATTCACCTGGGACGTGTCCGTAAGCTGATTCATCTCCATACCCTGAAAGTGCCGCTTTTAACCTAACATATTCATTCAAGTCTCCATGGCTGTGGCGATTGCGGCCTCTGCGACCCAACCAAGCCCCTCTTATTCACGATCTAGAGGGAATCAGCCCGATTAAACTCTAACACTGCCTGCCATATTTAGCAACCACGCACCATGTTTATACCTTCAACATTCATCACTATCGTCACGCTACCCTCCCACTCTTTTTTCCCGGACCATCCAGCCTGTACAACGTAATTGTAACACCAATCCCCTTTCCTGTGCCTTGTATAATTTTTCCGCATCCCCGCCGAAGGCTTCACACAGTGCATCGTTCCGAAACCAGAATAGATTAAAATCATTATACGCATCAATCTTAACGACCGCAGCTGTATTTCTAGTCGAACATCGTGTTACCAATGAACGAAAAAGTCCATTATTCCTCATCTTTCATAGTTCGTATATATTCCAGCTCTGGATCGGTACTTCAGCACTACTGGAGGGTAAAAAAGGAAAGGGCACAAACTTTACGCCATAACAATCCCCAGTGCTCATTGATCGGACCATCAATACCAAAAGCCATTCCCTTGAACCACCAGAACGTGCACACAATCGTACCCGCCGCCACACCAAATACGATCCACTTCGTTTGCGTCGAGTACCGACGCGACGAGAACACGAAATGGTCAAACATGTGTGCACACATAAGCACGGAGAAATACAACGTTGGAAGCTGTGGGTATCCATGAATATCAGTGTCAGTGTGTGGACGCAAACAGTAATGATAGACGCACGTAATGGTGAACGTATGTTACTCGGCCCATAATAAGGAATGGTACTGGAATTAGATGACAGCGATCAATTTTGAGGAAAGAGGCAAGGACGACAACCCACGATAATGCAGCGCCCATCCAAAGAACGCAATCTTGCCCACGTACAAGAAATGATCCCATTCACCTGACACCACATTAGTCCTCCTCGCACCACCTAGAAGGGAATAAAGACTCACGAGGGTCCATATCAACATACTTCCTCTGCTTCCTCAACACATACACCCCCAGGACGAGAATGGCCAAAATCAAGCTTACAGAGCCTGCCCATGCTATGACAGGCGTGCCGAGGAGGTAATACTTGACTTGTGTATCGCCCCAACCACACATTCGCAAGCCGAGATGGAGGAAAGGCCAGTCAAACGGTTTGGACGCGAGGATATCTTCCTTGTCCGGATCTGGGATAAGTGCATTGTTGGAGGTCATCATCGCCACGTTGAGGTGCCAGAAGTCACGCAGGAATGGCGAGCGATAGAATTTTACGTCCGCAGGGGGCACTGTAGATGCAAAACATATAGTCAGTGAGGCTGAGTAGGTTGGAAAGGAACGTACGTCGATCATTCCAATGGCTCTCCACATTCCAGTACGTATGTACGTCCTTCGGATTGTTCTCCTTATCGCAGCTAACCTCGACCTGTTTATATCCCCACTGTGGGAGAATCGCGTTCGCAGCACGAAGGTAACATCCAAGCTGTTTATGGCGGAACCTCAACCTCGTCGTGAGCGAATGTATACGATCAACTTGTTTGCGCTTGATATCATCCACGACCTCGACTTGCCAATAATCGCCTACATCTCCAATAGTCGAGTTGCCGTAGCAGGAAACTTCATAGTTGAGCTTCGTGATGGGCGCGAGGATGGTGTGGGAGTGGAGGTTACGCGTAGTGGGGGCATGTTGCAGTCGGACGATGTCCCCATCTTTGAGGAACCTCAACTCTTCATTCGGGTTATACTCTTTCTCCTCCCACCGTGGGAGAACGATCCAATCATTGTTGTCGTCTTTGTAGTGGTAGCAAGTAACTTGTTGCTGGTTGGAACCGACGGGATATGTCTGCACGTGTGAATGCAACAGTCCACCACCCCAACCCATGTTCTTTAGCGTGATCTTGGAGCCGTAGGCCACCTCTGTGTAACGTTAGAACTATGAAATGTGGAATGTTGAAAGAGGGGGTACCAAGAGGGTTTGACGAAAAATCATTGCCGACCAAATTGGCCTGGAAGAGTGAACTCATTTGGGCGTCACCAGGTCCAGAATGATTGAGAACCATAAAATGAATTTTAAAGGAAGCCATGAAAACTAGGATAGGGACGAAGATGAGGCACACCACACGGGCGGCCCAGTGTCTCGCTTGGTCTTTCTAAAATCCCAATCAGACTATACTTTGGTCATTGCAGGGTAATCATACGCACCACAGACATCTTCAAATCTCCGAATTTCTCCCAAAGGTCTTCGATCGTGTACAAGCCAACCAGGGCAGTAACAAAGAGACCAACCATTTTGACGCTTTGAACGAGTTATTATACATACCCACGAAATAAGAAAGACATACCTTGTTACCAAGCCAATAGATATACCCGTAAAGAGCAGCCATAACCACCAGTCAATAGAGAAGGATCTGAGCGAAAGTTAAGACTACGGTTAGTAACAAGATTCTCGTACACACTGGTATTGTTGATTGTGGAATTTTGTGAGGCAAAAAACGGTAAGGAACGTGAAAAATAGAAGCATAGAGTCCAATAGAATAAATCGAGAGATACAGAGCCAACCAACGTCTGAAAAGCATCGGACAGGGCACTAAATGAAAAAAGTAATGATACACACCAAGCAAAACCATAAGAGCCACTAGGTGGCATGCCCACTGGCTCATGCCCAACTCTACGGCGGTATACCAACCTAGCGGCACCATACCCACCCCAAACGTCGCCAGCATTACACGCATCGCCACGTACGGCACATGATCTGGGTAGGTTTCGCCACTCTTGAACTCGAATGACCCGTCATAACCTGAAAGCAAACCCGCGAGACCAACAAGCATCTTCCCGAGAGGCGGATGTACGTCGAAATAGAATTCGCGTTTGAGATAATGTGAGCCGAATTTGCCAAAGTGGGCCTCATCCCACACGACGACGTTCGACTTGCCAATCTTGTAGAATCGAGACCAGCATGAGAGGAGGGTGTACACAATCGGTATTACGTGTTCGAGATTTTGCTCTATAAACTCGCGCTGCGGCTGTGGTGTTACACGTGGAAGTGATTAGGCTAGAAAACACACTAACGATGTTGGTCGCTGGCGGTGCTAGTGGCGGCGGAGGCCGGCCACTACCCATGCGAGCCTTCACAGCGCGAAGTTTGTTGTAGACGTCCTTGCCGTCATCGTCGTAATGGGCGATATTGACAGAAATGGGTCCATCGTCATGAGCGCCCTTGACAGGGCGCCTGCGCGCCTTCTCTTCACTCATGTAGTGCAGGGGTAGTTCCTCAGGAGCAGGCCAGGAGTTAGAGGGATATGGAACTTCTTCAAATTCAGAAGAAGAACGCGGCGGAGTGTCGGAGTCGTTCCCAAAATCGATCGCGACCTGAGCCGGTTTCATCAGCTAGAAATCACCAGAAATAATGATAACTGCGCCGCAGCCGCGACTGAAGGTGGAGGTAGAAGGATAAGGTCGTCAAGATCAGTTTCAGTGTGTTTTGGGCAGCTAGCAGATTTCACCGCCCATTGCAACTTCTGCAAGGCACATGATCACTTTGCCACGTCAAAAATGTCGTTTGTCGGTGCTTCCTTGGAGATTAAGCAATATATATAGAAGGAAGTAGACAGCCAAGCAAGTATCTACTACATACAACTTGGCAATGATAAGAGTACAGACTAATTTTTCATCCAACAGAGATGAGAAAACACGGAGAGGAAAGTCAATCAGGTACTTTTTTCGTGTCGTTGGTAGATAGCTACAAAAAAATTGTCAATATGTATGCTCAGTCAGACAAATGTCGTAACATACCAGACACCATGGCATGATCTCGCTCATAAGGCTCTAGAGTAACCTGTTCCAGAGGCCTGAATCTGCTTTGTTTTAGTCGTTGCACCTCGGACGCGAAGACCGTTTCCGGGGGGACCGTCGAGTCAACACAACTGGCTTTGATGGAGATGACGGCATGGCCACCATCCTTGAGGAAGCTGTCTGCATTGAGAGCAACGATACGCGCCTGATCTGGCTGCGCGACGTCTGCAAAAATGACGTCTACCGATGAGAGCAGCATCCGATACTTTTGCGGCAACCGGGCATCTTCAACGATGGCTAGAAAGAAAATTATCATATAGCATCGTAGACGGAAAAATTGAAAGTGCTCACGAATGACGTTTGTGCGTTTTTTGGCCATGTTGATCAGGTCACGGCCTGAACGTGGCGAGAATTCAACAGCGTACACGATACCCTCCTAGTCGAAAGAAACGCGAGTAAAAATAAGCGCTAATACGGAGAGAAAAATGACAGGGTACTCACCGGCCCAACGATATCCGCAACGTGACTAACACTCGTTCCACTCGCTGCACCAAGGTAAAGCACCTTTGCACCCGGCTTAATAAAGATATCATCCAACCCACCAAGCACACCCGCCGCAAGCTTGGACCTGAACGGATTCCACACCCGATACTCTGTCTTCGTACCCTCAACGTCTCCGTCAATAGCTATCCGCTTCTCTCCATACACCGACTCGCCAGGCACAAGATTTTTCGTGACAAGCATGTGTTCTTTGCCTTTAGCAATGAAAACGCCAGGGTGTCTGTGTGGCTCCAGCACGGTCTTCGCACCGCCCTTCGCACCACCTCTGCCACCTCTGCCACCACCACCACCACCACGCCCGCCACGACCACCGCGACCGCCAGCGGCACCACGTCCGCCTCGTGCAGCGCCTCCACCACGGACACCTCCACCTGAAAATTGAGGAAAAAGAAACGGTTAGTCCTTGCGTTTGAATCCAAATTCAAGCTCAAGCTGACCACGTCCTCCACCGCGTCCTCCACGACCACCTGCACCACCTCTTCCGCCTCTTCCGCCCCTATCTCCTCCACCTCGTCCACCAAATCCACCGCGCCCACCTGGTGCTCCTGTGCATTTCGAACGAGGGAATCAGTACGTAGAGAGAAGTTTATCAGGTATCACACACCAAATGCCATCAATTAGTGTCTTGTGCGCTGAAGGTATACGGTGTTCAGTTCGAGCAAATTTTTTTGCTATTCCCAAACTGGGAGGGATGTAAACAAGTGCAATCGTTGGAGGGAGCTTCAGATCAATCTTATCGACCATGGTCACGGAGTGTCACAATCTTCTTGATTTTACATGTCGTTAAGTATGCATGAAGTACGTAGGTGCACAAGCTTTTAGACTGTTGAGAATACAAGTTTCGAATCAGCCTTGTAGATCTGGACTAATTGCAGTATCTCGAATAACACATTTATTTTCAGATATTATTGAAAGTAGATGTCCAGGTTATAGTAGACCTGATATGCCAGTATGACACTCCGGCCATTGTACGTTGTGGTCCTAGAAAAAGTTAGCACCATCTTCCAAAGGAACCCAGTATTGGGTGTTGCGCATCAAGTTGTCTATGATCGAGACGAACAAGACACGACTGATTAAGTACACCTCCGTGAACAAGTATCTCCATGACACCCCTGGACCAAGTGCGGCAGCCGCTACCATCGCCGTTATAAGAGTAGTGATTGAATTGGTAGTGACAAAGAAGGCCATATATTTCGTCCGTCGTCTTGTATTCTGAGTCAGGTTCAATGGCGATGGTGAACCCGCCTATGGCGTTATAAGACGCCAAATATCGACGGCTTTCAATTCTTACAACAAAGTGATAAGATAATGCAGTTGTAACTACAGACGCCTGACTTTACCTGCACAACTGGGTCATTGCCTTCCTTCTCAGTGTCAAGGGAAAGACCTTTATGGCTTGTGCTTCTGACGTTCCGTGGAAATACGAATGCTATATTCCTAATGGATGAAACATTAGGCAGTGGCACACAAGCAACATGGGCATGTACCAATGTAATAGCTGACCTCCTTTGTTGCCTGGAGAACGAAAGCGATCTTCGACTGGAACAGCAGCGACTTGGATATGTGTTACGGTTTGATGGTGATCCTCTGGGAGCCATCCACTGACATCAACAGGCTTAGGTGCCAATACCATAATAAATGTCTCTGGTGAGGGAGCTGGCTTTGTCCGAGGTTGTAGAGTGAGGGGTTACGTACATGGTCCACAGGCATCTTTATTTATATTACCAAGTCAGTAGGTGCGATTCGTCAAACCATCGATTTGGTCATGGGATTGAATGGGAAAACATTTTATCCTGACTGATTTTGACACGACTGATTTTGACACTTGATATCTACCAACGAACACGTTGTCATCCTGAGCTGTACCTCGTGTTGGCGTCGAGGACAAACAAATTCTACTAAACATCAGATCCCCATCAGGAACCAATGACTAGAAAATCAGGAAAGCCGTCGGAATAGGTGACTTAGACCCTACCCATCGTTTATATAAGCCGCTGAGCAGCACAACTTGGCCCACCCACCCTCCCGTTTAATTTACGCGAAATGACAAGAGATAAGATGAAGAGATAACTCGGCCCGGATAGCGACCCTGAATTTCAGTCCCGACACTCTGTGATGTTTCAGTACCATAGGCCAGCCTTCGATTTACTACCCTCACTACCCCCTCCATGAGGCTGCCAATGTATGCGAAATGGGTGATTTACACGTTCCTCGGATGGATAGCGGATGGACTGGATATAGTCCTGACATATGTTATGCCTGACACAAGACCGGAAAGAAGCATCGCGGTGAGCACATTCAGTTTTTGCACTGTTTTGTGAACATATATCTGTGCTCACATAGACTGTATGGATCACCAGTCGTCGGATGTTGACCAGCTTAGCGACTTGGAGATTGACAAACTTTTGGACAACATCGAGCCCTTGCACGAGATCATAACCAGCCCAGGCCCTGACGACTTGTTTTTCGGCACGTCCGTTTACAAGTTAACGACCAACACCATGGTAAAGGCGTCGCAAAACCCAGAGGATGGGCCTGAACCAAGAGAAGCTAGGGCTCTCAATCTTGTGTTTGCAGAGACAACTATCCCTGTCCCACGTGTTCGTCGAGTCATTGAAAGCGACGAATGCTGGATAGTTATGGACTACATACCAGGTCTAACCCTTGCTGAAATTTGGCCAACTCTTTCAATTTGGCGGAAAATTGGTATCGCTTTTACATTACGTCGTTATATCCGTCAGCTATGTCGCTTGAAAGCATCTGCCACAACGCCTCCGGGTCCCCTGAACAAGGACGGACCACGTGCTTGCGATTCTCCCGTTTTTGGCGTCCACCGTGTTCGTGGTCCATTTGCCTCATATTCCGCCCTTTCCCGATTCTTCAACGAACGCCACAACGTTGCCGCTAATATCAAAAAACTTCCACTGGATGATCCATCACGGAATGAGTTGTTTGACGATTCTGAACCCCTCGTACTAGTGCATCAGGATCTCAACCTGCGGAATATCATCCTAGGTGACGATGGTCGCATTTGGATTATTGACTGGGCTTGGGCTGGATTTTATCCGACATGGTTTGAATACATATCGATGAAGCGACAGAATAATAATGAAAGGGTTAGCGGGACTAATGATGCGATATGGAAGGTATTCATACCTTTCATCTGCGGTCCTTATTTTCGGCAGGAAATATGGCTACGGAACGCGGCTCTTGGTCTTTACTATTCGATATGGTCATCATCTACGACTGAGAAAATCGAAGTTGTCGAAGTGTAGAAAATTAAGAAGTATGAAATCAGACCAAGTTTCGTGACCCACCATGGCTCGGTAAAATGAATCAACAAAGAGTATGCAAAGTTTGATCACACAGAATCCTCCAATACATCCATAGTGTCTTCAAAATGATTTTTTAAGGAGCAGAACGAGGTGGAAAGACCCAGGAAGTGATATATTTGTGTCCGACTCAAGAGAGCGTGACAATCGAGGACAATCTAAACTCTGCATGTAAGGGCAGAGTGAAAAATCATACAATACATTCAATACTTCTTGAAATAATGGTTGGTGCCGCTATTCACCGCAATTTTGTCAGCCTGAAGACTGAGGACCCCATACAGGAGGTCGTACAGACTTGAAAAACGGGTATTCAACTCGATTAAGAATGCAGCCAGAGATTACAAGCTCCCAGATGTGACTATCTGGCATCGGTGCAAAGGTAAGACTCTAAGACGTATCACAGCAATCTTTCTCAGTAACACATCTATTCAACTTTCTGTATGGATGCTGTATGGAGCAGCAATCATATACGTATCACAGCAATCTTTCTCAGTAACACATCTATTCAACTTTCTGTATGGATGCTGTATGGAGCAGCAATCATATCAACGGATGTCGAGGATCCGGCTCGTCGGCTTCCAAGCGGAGCCAGAACTTTACCTGTGTCCCGTTATTACACTGGGGTCGCTTGCTCATCTTTCGATCATGTCCTTCGATCGCGAGACGTGACACTTGTCAGAACCTTATTTCGCACAGACATATATACTATCACTAGTTGGGAGTTTCAAAATTTTGACTAAATCACGAGTAGCAAGACATCCATAGAACTTCTATCCAATCGGACTTCCGGAATCGGTACCGTAACATTTGAATACGATGCCACTGTGCTAACTAAGAGAATGGTGAATCTGTTGTTATGTTGAAACAATGCCGGTCGAGCATGTCCCAAAAGTTGGGAGTTTCAAAACTTTTGTCACGGATTGTCACACGGCCAGTTTCAACTCCGCTCTGGCAGTGGCTGGCGCGTGCCTCGCGATCGCTGCGTACTTTGAAATCTGATCAACGTCGAATCACCCATTGTCACGCTCAGATACTTTAACCCTTGTATCTCACACATCACAACTCGCGATGCTCTGAAACTTTGGATATAACATTTCTTATATGCCTTCATGAATCCTGGAAACTCTGGTGGCAGTACGTTCAATGATACTTAAACCCGGAGCTGTTTGAATCCGTTTTTCTCATTTTCCCAGTGTTGTTGCCTACATCGCAATCAGGATGTAGCTCAATCCCTTCATTTCTTTGGTGAAATAGATTCTACTAGTATAGATCTAAGATACTGTGCAAAGGATCAGTGGCTCTATGTCCGCGATCTCTTAAAATTCAGATTTTGAAACTCCCAACCGTTTTGAAAGCCGTAACCAATGATAGTACGAGGTCGCCATTTTCTGTATGGGTAGACTATTTTTTGTAAGTCGGACGTCGACCGTTCGCTTACAATCCGCTGACTTTACCTCCACTATCCTTGTCACCCCTCAAGTCACTAGTCATTAACCGCCTGAATCCCGATTCTTAGTCTTTAATTCCAGTCATTCGCAATACTGGATCGAGTGGCACGGGATCGATGTTCAAGTTGAGACTCTATCGCAATGTGTAATGTATAGTTTTGACACATTAATCTTAATAAATATGTATTTCGTCCTTTGTACAAATAATTTACTTCCTTGCATGGCACAGATTTCTAGCTTTTAAGTATCGCCTTCCGTTTGCCTTCCGAGAATTCCATCTCCAATTTACTTCCTTGCATGGCACAGATTTCTAGCTTTTAAGTATCGCCTTCCGTTTGCCTTCCGAGAATTCCATCTCCGCTACCCACCAAAGCTGTTCGGACTATCCCTTGACTCCTGGGCATACCTCTGAGAAATCCAAATTGCCTGGCCATCGTGGACTAATATCAATATCTGAACTGAACTGAAACGGTGTATCTATAGGCCGTAAAGTACCCTACTTCCTTATGTAAGGAATATCTACGTCCAGGGCTCTCCGTAATATCTTATACACATCGAGGGCGCAAAAGGATCATTTGATGCACGTTACACGGCGAATATGACCCGTGTTTGTTTCCCATGCTCTCAAATGCTCTTCCAGCTCGATAATCTAACTCTACTCGATCTCCTTCCTCTTCTCCCTCTTTCCCCTTTACTTGGTCTCCTTCAGTTCATATCCTAGGGCAACGCGTAACAAATGGCCGGCGAACCCACCTCCGATTTGCAACGGAGCATAGCGGATAATCCTACGATTAGCACACCACGATCGCTCTCCGACGATGACATAACTGGTGCATCGACATTAGTGCGCGACCACGCGAAAAAATACGAGAATGAACAAGAGAAGAACATAGACACAGAAGACGAAAAAGAGAAAGCAAATGCGTCACACGACAATCCCAGTTTCCCGGACGGTGGCTGGCGCGCATGGCTAATAGTTCTGGGGGTGCGTCTTCTGTTTTTCTCCTCCACCTCGTCAATCATGAATACCGTTGACAGGGGATGTGTAACTCATTTTCAACGTACGTTCCATCTTTTACTGTTGGTTGGACGACGGGTCCCGCACCTTTCGACAGGGTCGCAAACCTTATTTGACGTTCTTGCGTTTAATCTTTCCTAATCAACGGCTAACGACACAAACACCTTATTCAGGTTCGGATTTGTTAATTCTTGGGGAGTGAGCTCTAGTTTCTCCTAATTCAACCTTGACATCCGCTGACCATCCTTTCACAGACGTTCCAAGCCCATTACCAACAAACTATCCTGAAGGATTCATCTCCCTCTGATATGTCTGTTACGTTCCATCTAAGACTTAAATGACTTCAACTAACGTAATCAACTTTGTAAAGTGCGTGGATTGGATCAATACAAGTGGGTTAGCATTCTGTTTCGATTCCCCTACTTATGACATATCCTTACGTTTAGTATGCTCTAATCTTCCTGCCTGGAATACTTGTCGGGAGGCTATTCGATCTCGGATACCTCAGGTTATTATTATTGACATCGAGTGCTCTCCTCGTTGTCGCTACCTTTCTCGTCGCGCAATGTACCCAATACTGGCATTTCGTCCTTTGCCAGGGCATCGTTATTGGGGTAAGATGCTTCCGAGCCTCTACCTTTGACGTGGTTCTGATGTGTCATTAACGTTCATAGATTGCCTCAGGAGGGATCTTCGGCCCAACAAATGCCGTAATTGGACATTGGTTTCATCGAAGGCGTGGTTTGGCAATGGGATGGGTAGCGGTAGGATCTTCACTCGGTGGGACACTCCTCCCCATCGCTGCAAAAAATCTTATCGTCGCTGTTGGGTACGGCTGAATAGTCATCTGGTTCTTACCTCGTGTCTGATGTACCTTTCCACCTTCTAGATTCCCGTGGACTATGAGAATTATTGGCTTTATTCTCTTCGTTTTCCTTGGAATTGCTAATTTGGTAGGTCTCTAGTTCTATCTCTTTGGTGTGAACATCTGATAAACCCTTGACGGCTCATAAGACGCTGAAACGGCGTTTGCCACCTGTCAATGTTGCTGGTGGTCTGTTGAACCTGCGGGCCTTCAGATATGCTCCTTTTACGATTTATTGTCTATCTGCATTCTTTTCGTTTCTGGGAATCTACACTAGTAAGTTCCGATCTTTCTTTTCGAACTCATGGCTCACGTTTCTACCTAGTCCTCACATACGTCAGCGTCAGTGCCCTGGAGCTTGGAATATCCGATTCTCTCTCTTTTTATTTGCTGGCGATAGCGAACGCAAGCTCGCTCTTTGGAAGACTTATGTCCGGTTTGCTATCGGATCGTTGTGGTATTATTCTGCTATGCATCCATAGCCTTTCTTACTAATGACTAGTCCTTAGGTGCGGCAAACGTCATTATTCCTTTCACAGCTGCTGCGGGGGTTCTGACATATGCATGGCCATTTGCAAGAGATCAATCGGCGCTCATAGTTGTAGTTGTATTATATGGGTAAGTGTACTCTACATTGAAAGTTGAGTTTCTGGTTGCTCATACGCCTAAAGATTCTCGTCTGGTGCATACGTTTCTTTGGTGATAAATCCAATTATGTCGCTCGGTGTCACCGATGACATAGGCCGCCGGATAGGCATGTTCATGACCATTTTTTCATTTGGCGCGCTTGCAGGTCCACCTATTTCTGGTGCGATCAATACCGCAACTGGAGGATTTGAATCAGTTGGCTTCTATGCAGGTAAAAGATCTTCTACGCCAACAGAAAACATATTCTGACACATCTCACTGCAGGGTCCATGGTCTTAGTTGGCGTTGCCCTTATGTTGCTGACAAGACATTTGGTGTTGGGAGGGATATGGGGCAAATTCTGACATATGATGTTGCAACGGCGAATGTAAGAAAACTGTTAGATGGGCAGCCAGGCTCGCTCCGATTTTTACTAAGGCTATCGTATCTTCATATGATTCCGACTGTTTTCAATGTCCACGGATAATTACTTTGAATCATGATGGAAGTATTGCAAGAAGTATGCTGTTGCATTGGGGGAAGGACTTCGAGAAGCTTAAGAAGATGAACCTAGATTATGTTTGCCAGTGTTTTATATATCATTCAGGGAGACAATAATGTAAAGAATGGTCAAAGATGGTCCTTTACCTTCGTCATCATTCCTTTTTACAAGGACGAGCCGCAGACATAACCAGGAGTTTAATCAGACGACAGACACCAAGCCGCTGAGATTTAATCTCGCAGCTACAACATACATGAATATGGAACTGGTCTTTTGTCCTGAGGATCTCGAAGTCTTACATGGACGCGTCCAATGTTCATCCTGTAGTTGACACGTCCACTCGCCTCCCGACGTTGGTTCCCTAGGTACTGGTTGGATACGGAGAGTTCAAGGCAGTACTTTTTGATGAAACCCCGGATACTGAACGTGCCATCAGGCTGGAAAAGATACTCTGTATCTCTGGCCTGCATTGTGAGATTTTTGAGGCGATGATCCTGAAGGATATACCATTAATCTCGGAACTTTGGTCGACAATAGGATGAAAGTACTTGGCATTAATCAGTACAAAACTTTTTTCTGAAAATCCGACGGCAGCTTGATAGCAAACTTGGATGGTTCTTCTAGCCCTGGATCTGGTGACATATTCATTTGACCATTCAACACGAGAAAGGACTCAAGAACAAGACGGTAAGGTTGTTTGGTCCGGGGGTGCCGGCTTCAATTTTCTGATAGCTATAATGAATTGTTACGAGAAAGGAAGTGGATTGTCGGTGCTAACAGTCATCCGTAAGCCTCCTTTTGTTCATATGAGCATCATGATTAGCCACATTTCGCATGACAATGAAAATCACATAGGTCACTAGTCATTACCGCAAAAACCAGTGTAGCGGAGATGAATTAAAGCGAAACAAAGAAAATATGTACTGCGAGTGCAGGTACATTACCGGGAATTCATCGGGGGGCGGCGGCCTCTAAGCCTGTTAAACGCAGAGTAACTCGGATAAGCAACAAGAGCCACCTCGATCAGCACAGCTTTTGGCGAAGGCAGTGCCTTGAAATTCTAGTGCCTTAACGAAGTCATATTTTTAGACGGGCTGCGGGGAAGTGGCTTCCGGAATGGTCTTGGCCGGAGGCTACAGTACGGATCCCTTATCGACTTGAGGTTGCACAGCAGGAACACACGAGACCGCTAAGTAGGAGTAAGAAGGACAGGACTCTGCGTCCAAGGCGAAGAGCGAACAAACAGTTGAGTTCCAAGATATTCGAGATAAGTACAGTTTTCGACCAGAATAGTTGATTCAGGAGTTTGACTGGAAGGCTTTCCGTGGGTCGGAAAAAACTCGACACTTCGATATCAAGTCCGAGATCCGTTGCGTCGGCGTCGGCATTGGGACGGAGCAAGCCGTGAAGTGACGGATCAAAACCGAGCCTCCGTCCCTGCGGGCGTCACGATCAAAGCGTGGAATACCTCGGTCTCATCCTCTCACGGCACGCATAACTGCGTCCCCTGAATTTTCATGAGAGTCGGCCCAGATATCAACCATGTCCGTCCGGGACGGAGATCAAAATTGGCAAACATGATATGACGGAATATAATGCTGATTTTTGGTTGATTTGATGTTTTTTTTTGGTTTAGTGGAGAAATTCTTGATACCAAGGCGAGGTCAAACGGACCGGTGATCCTACAAGAAGTCACTTCGCGTTTCGAGATACCAAGAAGGAAGACATTTCTCAACAGATTCCTAAATACAAATTCATGTATAGGCTTATCAGAAGTCTAGTTCCGGATGATCATGTTCCCATCGTGAGTGATTGTTAGTGAGAACTATATCTAGCCATAAACCACCTTGGTATATCACAAAGTATGCAATGTGTACTGCAATCTGATTCCTCCATTGTCCATGGGAAAATAGACACGCAAACATTTCATGCCCGATGTGTGAGCGAGATCATACCGTGTAATCTTGGCTTTCGTGGGACTTCAAAAAGGGTCACAAGGGCGTCCCTGGAGTTCTTTTTGTACATGGGCTTAACTTCTCCAAACAAAATCTGATGCTGTAAAAGTCCCAGATAGATGGGGGACCAGAATAAAGAAGAGGATCCAGCGCCATGGGGCGTATTGAATGAGTTTCTATCAGGAGTACAATATTCCCTTTAATCTGGAAGGATCAATGGCCCGTAGATGGATATCGATATCAAGGAAAATTACCCACTGCGCATGCGGTGGAGTCGGAAAGGTACCAGTCTCTCCCATAATCATTCACAAAGTCAAAGTTATAGTCACATCCTCGATCCATGGGCAGTCCAGATGGCATAGGCAACAAGCAAATGTGTCGTTGGAAGCGTATTCTGTGTCCATGGCTTCCTGCTCAAGCTGACTTGGAAAAAATGATACTATCAGTGATTGACTCTAACGTGTTTTTTGTCGCGCCACAGAGACATGGACAACGAAGCCTCTGTCATTTCAGGTTGCCAAGGTTATCGAGGCCGAAGTCAAGCCGAAATCCATGTGAAAGCTAAACTGACGATATCCGTGGCCATAGGAGTTGTAGTATTCCCAATGCTCATGAGTGATGAAAGGTTCAATGCTTGCATGTCTAGAGTTGATTGGATGGTGAAATGGTAGCGTATGTTGGTTGGGCAAGCAGTTGACAACTAATAACCGTTCGCGACCGAAATTGGCATCGCCACATCGGAGCTTGAACTCACCTCTCCGCGCGACGTGCAGCCCCTTTCTGTGGTCGTCATACCTCTCGACGCGTTTCTTTATCCAACATCAGGCAACGAAGTTTCCACGCTTGACGACCAAAGCAATTTGGCCAAATCCGACTCATGTCTGGGTTGGTCTCCGATCTGTCCTAGTCTCTTGCATCCCTGCTTGATCGCTTGTCAAATCTAGCGATGAAACTACCCAAAGTGTGGGCGGAAGTAGAACGGAGCATACAATTGAAAAGTGCGCGTTCAATACCCCAGTAGCCGGTCAATTCCTTCGTCCCCAGGACTAATACATATGTGATACATTACAGTTTTGAATACATTGCTTTGAAGCCCGAACTTCTCCAGGGTATCTACGCGTATGGGTGCGTTTCAGAGAATATAGCCGGGGGTCATTATCATGATGCCTTCCCAATAAGGCTTGAACGGCCGCAACCAATCCAGCAACGTTCCATAGTTCCAATATTGAAAGGATGCGACGTGGTAGTTCAAGCGACATCCGGAATAGACAAGAACGCACTTTTAGCTATCTCTGCTCTTCAAAAGGTTTGTCGCGTCTCACATGACTTTCATTATACTCTGAAATAGGTATATACATACTATCACAAGGCCGATACATTCGTTAGAAGTACCCAAGCCCTGATTATCACGTCTACCCGTGAACTTGCTTCAGGACTTCAAAATGTCGTTAAAGCCGTTGGGACTTACATGGAGATTGAATGTCGCACTTGTAATGTGCGCGACGAAACTGCTCAGCTCCAAAATGCACAGATTGTTATTGGAACGCCTGGCCGAGTTCATGATATGTTAAAGCGCCGATTAATTGACCCAGAAAAGATCAAGCTCCTGTGTATCGATGAGGCAGATGACATTCTATCTCACGGCTTTAAGGATCACTTATACGATGGTGGGTTGCTTGTCTGAGCCATCGCATGCTTAACGGATCTCATCTTGTGAAAACCAGTGTTTCACTTCCTGCCGCAGGAACTGCAGGTGACTCTTTTCACGGGAACGATGCCCGTAGATGTCCTGGAAGTCACCCGGAAGTTTATGTGCAACCCCGTCCGGATCCTTCGAGTCAAGAAGGACGAGCCATCGCTCGAGGGTATCAAACATTATTATATTGCTGTTGAGCGGGAAGAGTGGAAGCTCGACACTGTTTGCGATTTGTTTGACAACTTGGCTGCTGAGCAAGTCATCATATTCTGTAACACGAGGAGAAAAGTTGACTGGCTCAACGAGAAAATGCACGCGCGCGACTATACGGTGTCTGCTCTGGTGCCCGTTTCCTTTTTTAACTCGTATATCTAGTTAATCTGATGTACCATAGCATGCTGATATGGAGCCGAAGCGCCGTGAGGCATTGATAAAGGGGTTTCACGAAGGATCTTCTCAAATACTAATTACGACAGACGTGCTCGCCCGCGGATTAAATAATAGAGGGAGCTTACTGAGCTCTCCGCCGGTGATTAATTATGATCTTCCCGCTCACAAGGAAAACTACATTCACCGGCTTGACCGAGGCAGTCATGGAGGGAGTGTTATTGCAATTAATTTTGTTACGACAGACGATGTGCGGACCCTGCGGGATATCGAGCGTGGGTCTTCCTCACGACAGTCTCTGCTAATCGACCCGGAGCTAATATATTTGGACTTGCAGAGTTCTATCACACTCAAATCGACGAGATGCCACTTAATGTCGCGTGAGTTGAGATCTCAGCTCAACAGGATGACATTTTTGACCTGATGTACCTTTACGTTAGGGACCTTCTCTGAGTTACAGCAGTATTAAACTGGTACATGTTTTCCACGGTTGATTTTCATGTGCTTAGTTTGGTCATCTGTGAGGGTCATCCGACTATGACGTTAGATGCAATTTCTTTATGTGTCAGTGTAGTACTGTAAATGGACGATTGAGTGCGCAATCGGTGAGAGTGTCACCCCAAGAATCCATCAAGGTGATGAGGACTAAATCAACCATCTGACATACCGAGTGCATGATGGGACACAGCCCTCGGTAGAGAATAGTAAGTTTCGATGCCAGATCAATGATGATCATTCATATAGCATATGTAATCCATCCGGGTTCCGAAGTTGAAGAGGGACGTTCCACAGAACAGCCACATGCCTCGTTTCCGTTGCACAGCCAGCTCCGCCTATTGTATTTCCCTTCATTGTAGGCTTGTATTACTGTCCGCGACCATAACAGGCCGACAATGACTTGTTGTTGACGTCCAGACTAAATCTTGCTCGCTCCGTCTCTAAGTAACTGCCACTTCCCTCCCTTTATAAAGCGCTTGGTTGCGCGCGTAATTCCATCACTCCAAATTCCTTGTGCCTTTTAGGTACTTCTCCCAGCCCCATCTTTCCTGTCCGTCAGTCGGCCCAGCCCTCGTCTGCGTGCACCTCCATCAGCCTTTTGGGGTTTCTTACTCAATCTCGACTGTCATCTTGTCATCTAAAAGTAGCATCAACCGACAGAGGTCCATTTTCTATGTCCTGCGCCAAGGTCGCTTCTATGGTAAGTTATCGGTACACATCTTATGACGTCTATTTCCGGGTCTGCCTCCCCGTCCTCCTTTTATCCATTTGGCCTCTCATATTTTTTGTCTTCCATTGATCATCTTTGAACCTTCTCATATATATTAATACTCCCTCCCATAGGCTTTCAACGTATCCCCAGGGCAAATGTCTTATTCTGCTCGTGGCCAATGGCCTCCGTCATCACGTCGCCCATCCATCTCCACTGTTGTACCCCCAGTACCGTACCCACCCTCCCAAAACTATCAACGCGCACCGCGCGGGGCCTCAGAGATCATAACACGCCTTTACATCTCAGACCTTGCCTTTGCAGAGAACCCCGCCTGCCTCGCTTCGTATGGTATCACCCATGTCATTTCAGTCATCTCGGGCTCTGTACACCTGCCCCCACCAGCCGCCCTTTACCCTCACCCGCCGCCGCGCCATCATCACCTCAGGATCGAGGACTCGCCCTTTGCCGAGCTCGCTGCACACCTACCCACAACGACCAAGTGGATCCGGGACGCGTACCTAAGCAGTCCAGACGCCCGTATACTTGTCCACTGCGCAGAGGGCATCAGTCGGAGCGTGAGCATTGTCGCCGCATTCTTGATTGCGCAGTACGGCTGGACACCTTCAGAGGCCGTGCAATTCATCAAGTCCAAACGGCGTATAGCCGACCCAAACTTTGGGTTTATTGCGCAGCTCGGGGAGTACGCTAAGACTTTGGGTCGAAGCATTTAGCATTTTGAAGTTTAGGAGGCCGGATGATGCTTTTGCACAAGTATCCCTTCATTCTTACTTACTCGTCCACCGCACACCTATCCGATTAGGCTGCATTCGCCATGTACCATATTCAGCACCATCATCATATCATTATCTTCAAGGGTCGATATCTGGGTTCATCCTCGTGTCATTAGTTCTCTGTTTTTATCTTATGTACTTTAGCTATTATCACATCACTGGACCGCATATGATGACCATTGGGTTTACACCATATACACCATGTACACAGCACGCAATATCCAGTATGACATCCGTCGTAAGCGAAAAACAGTTGATGCTTGTTATACATAGCCGATAAAAAGTACTTCTACATGAAACACAACAATAATACTATCCAAAACTGGTACAAAATACAAATAATTGAATAATTGCACTGAGTAAGTATCCCCAAGTCCAACAAGAGTCGTTAGGAGCAACACGTGTGTTTCGCCCCCCCTTGCTCTAGTGCCATGTCACTACCTGCATTTGACAACTTGACGCCAGGTGACTAGAAAAATTTGAACGATGAAGGGGCGGCGGCAGCGGGAATGGCGCAATTAGTCATGTTTCAGATTAAAGCGAGGCCACAATCGCGCGCGAACGCGACGTGCCTCGGGCAGCGGGAATGGCGCAATTAGTCATGTTTCAGATTAAAGCGAGGCCACAATCGCGCGCGAACGCGACGTGCCTCGGAGAAATTCGACACTCACCCTGTTGTCATCAAATACCCGCGTCTGATCTTGGCCAATATATCAGTGGCTGCTTGTACAAACGCCTCCTCGACATTCTGTCCGGACTTTGCGCTTGCTTCAACGAATAACATGCCTTCTTCATATGCCCAGAGTTCGGCCTCCTCCGTAGATACCTCCCGCCGTGAGTTGTCGGGTTCGCAGAGATCTACTTTGTTGCCAACGAGGATACATGTCAGGTTCGGGTCGGCATGTTGGCGGACATCGGAAAGCCATGAGCGAGCGTTGATAAAACCTTTAAATATCCCATCAAATCAGCAGGGTTAGGAGGAGATTGAAAGCAACGACAGAGGTCGTTGGTTGGCGACCACGCACTCTTTCGTGACGTTACATCATAGACTAGCAAGCAACCGGCCGCACCACGGTAATATGACCTTGTTATGGATCTGAAAGACTCGGTGCCCGCTGTATCCCAGCCTGCCATATGGAGAAATGATAGGCAATTCCATCAGGCATTGTGTGCTGAGAGCAAGCGGTAGACCCACGCTCTGGCAGGCGGAGGCATGCTCACATTGAAGTTTGACGATCTTATTCTCATCGGGTATTGTGATCAACTTCGAGCCGAATTCAACGCCTAGCTGGATAGTAATCACATCAGCGACGATTCAGTTCGCACACGACCGGCGTTTAACGTACCGTTGGATCCGGATTTGCAAGAAATCTCTGGTCTGTGAGACGAACGAGGAGTGAGGACTTTCCGACAGATGCGTCGCCTGTATCAAGAAGATTATTGTCAACGTTGTCAATGGATCCCAATTGAATCCCGCCCAGGCAGGATAAGGACATACTTACCTGTAATGATAAATTTAAGAACATAATGCCACGAGATTGATGACATTAAGTTGAGCGCTATGATAGAAACGCGAAACAAGAGGTTATTGTTGTTCAGTCGCAGGCGGTAAGGACGAAGAGACGATGATGACAAGACATCATTCTTCCAGAAACGAATTCACGTGTCACATGACCACGGATAAGGCCGGAATCCGCCAGGTTGCTGCCAGTTCACAAATTTCATCCACCTCACCATCCTGCACGATGAGCTCTTGGCGTAACTTTTTCACGTATGTTCGGAATAAACAACACTTTGTGATATGTCTAAACTGTGTGAGCTAGGTACAACAAGTACTCCCAAATCACCGCCCGGGCACTTCGTGCCTCTTTCACCGAGCAGGAACGTCTTGCTGCTGAGCGAAGGGGTCTGACTATTCTTAAATTCCAACGCTGGGAGAATGGCCTGGGTGGAATCCAGGTGCGTGTGCTTGATGTTCTTACTGAAACGTGTATTCACACCGGAAATAGATTCCATTGGCTGAGGAGGAAGCGAGGTTGAAGGAGGCAGCGGGCAGGTCCTCGTAGATCGCGTTCACATGCCACACACCTATCGAAGATGCTTACCTTGTATCTTCCAAAACAACTCAATCAGACTTCGCGCGCATCTGCAGTGATCTGTGCGAAACATCTTGGCCGAGCCTGCCAAAGAGAAAGCGTGTCTCATGTCATATTCCCAACAACCACGTGTATGTCACCTCATCTTAAGAGTTAAGGACTCTGGCGGTTTGATAGTCTGACGGCGCTATGAAGACCTTTCTGAAGTGCGTCGCGACCGCGATTTGAGATATACATGTGACTTCTGTGATGCCACGTTCTCGCCGCATGTTCTCCTCGTGGCCGAAGAGTACTCCCCAATAGGAGTGTCCCAAAACAGAACAAAGGGATTGTTCTACCGTTCATGAAACTGATAGAACGTCTTGTACGATTTAGCAAGTACTCGCATGACTCAGACGCTTTTGCAGTGCCTCCTCCAACTCCGAAAGTGAATTAGAAGATTTTGATAATCGCATGTCATGCCGTCATCGAGCCTTATGCTACGCATGACCAAAAGGCATCGGATTGTTCGGGGACCCCCGTTTTCAGAATGTCTGATGAACGTGCTTTGAGATATTTTGGTGGCCTTGCGTAATGCCATGTTCTAGGCGTCAGATTGGACCTGGACCCAATCTCATGACCAAAAAAACCCTTGCGGAATATACCTCGAGGACAAGGCGTCGGATCTTTATCAATCCTGAATACGAAATGTTCCACCACCAGATTCTGATGGATGAATTTGTTCAAAGATTGCTTGTCGGCATACAATGTCACCGACGTAGCATCTCATGTATCTTTCGATGTCGGCTCTTGACATATCCCTGTAGTAAACTGCCTCGTGTAAGGATAGCGTTAATTAGTAAACACATAAGAAGTTATAGCTATCAGTTTTTAAGATAGGTGAAACTGGACATTATAACGGACGGTTCTGTTACACAAAACTTTTACTCCGTGCACGACACACATCAACTGTGGCGTATATAAATATAGTAATCGCCGCATCCATTTATCATAATCAAAGGCATGCATTCCACATTTTTGTCAAGGTTAGCGGACGTAATCTTCGGTGACTTGACCTTGACTCTAAATCTACCTTGAAATAGCTTTATATAGACCATCAAGGCATCCCTTAAACCGCTTAAACCCCGCCTCTCGGGAATTTGTGCCTAAGTGTGACGTTTGATTGATGTGTTGGGAACTTGTGAATATAGGTGGCGCCGCAGAATACGCAACATTATCTTGACTTGGCATCGGGCCTCTCTCCTTATTGTGCGCCTGTCTGCATATTAAAAGCTCTCAGATACACGGCATAAATAGCCTGACATGATCAGCGTGAAGGGGTAATCAACATATATCAACATATGACTTGCCATAAACTTTCAATTCAGATATGTGTGTATATGTGGACTAACGTCGAAATATACCTCGATTCGTCCAGCGTCTAGCTTCCTGGGAATTGTGAAATGTGTGTCGATTCATACATGAATTTACTTTAAATAGGTAGCGCCGCAGGATAGGCCGAAAATGTACAAATGCTAAGTTGCCTAGGCAACGGCCTAACAACAAACCCTGTGCAAAACTCCGAAATAGAGATAGCAGAAATAGATGATACAAGGACTCTATGAGCGTCAAACTGTCGTGCAACTGTTTCATATGTCGCCGTTACCTGAGGAGAAAGCAGAAACGATACCGTTGAAAACGGAAACCATTGTCAGTTGCTCTTGTCCCTCTAGCGACTATTCAGACATCTTACTCTCTTATCCCATCTGGTGGGCTACGCGTTTCAATGGCACGTTACTATATGGCAATCCTGTTTCTGGTAGGTAGGTTCGGACTCTTATCGAGTAGGAAAGGTCGAACATCTCTGACATGGGCTCCCTTAGCTACTATTAATTCTATCCACCCCTGTGTTTGAATGCTAGGGGTGATCTACAGATATTGCATGTCAAGAGCTGGTAGTAAGCGTAACTGGGGTCCGCTCTTGTTACTCAGGCCGCAAGGTTCAGGTTTGTTGAAACCCTGAGGTGGGGGTGAGTAAAGTGTCCGTCGCATGTAAGTCGGCGGGAACTCACCATCGGTCTGTGGTTAGATATGACTGAGAAGGCTAGTTGTCATCTAGTCGGTATCGTTCACTGAGCTCATGTCGTTTTATCTGTTGTCTCATATACTTCGCAAATTGGCATGAAGAAGACTTCGAGACTGTCACGACACGCACACGTGATCATTACTCTAGTCAGTCGCACCAGTAGTCGAGTCTTTAGTTTGATTCATCTCGTTTATAGGTGTGTACAGTATCGTTTCTTACAACAATCTCGAATATATCTCGTTACAGCGTCTTGTCGTTGCGCCGCATTGCGAACAGCCTTACAGAGACGTTCATTATTCATTCCACCTAACACCTCCCATGCAACCACCCTTGATTGCCAGCGTTGGAATTTATTGAGAGTTCAGAGATACATAGCTCCATGCATAAAAATGGGTCCTGATCATTTGCCAGCATATTTGAGCCGAGTGGGGGGTATGACTTTGAGGCGTCAGTCGCTTTGCTGTAGTGAACCTGATTTGAAGGTCCTGTCCCTTTCCATCCCTAACTTCCCTACATCTTCCTCGCACCTTGGGCCACTTGTGCCCCCGTCGTGTCGACGAGTTTCCTTCCTGTTGGCCGATCTTCGTGTCTGTCTGTCCGTCGGTCGATGCCCCTCTCTTCCGAATATCCCATCCTGTCTTCCTTGTTACTCTCTTCAATCTCCTCCTCCTCCATGTCCCTTTCTTGTCTCTCCTTTCCTTCGTTGTTATCTTCGTCGTCCGTCGCTGGTTTTAGTGTGATCTTGCGCGGTTCCCCGTCTTAGAGAAGGCTCCTGACCTTGCCAGGAATCGGGTCATCGCTGAGACCCTCTTTTGACCTCGGTAGGTTCTCTATATCTATGTTTTCATCGGCTTCTCTCACTATTTTTCTGTGTCCTTCATAGCATTGACACTCTAATGGATGTGATCTCTCGTTTGATATGCTTCCCCATGGGGACAGTCTATTCGTTCGTTAGGTGCAAATCGTGCGTAGTACTCACCGATAAAGTCATATTTCGTTCTACATTGTGTGAGCCTGCTGAAGATCTCTCCTGGTGTCGCCCACACGTGTTCCCTGGGTTTTTACGCTGGCGGGAACTTGTTCGCTTTCGTGAATTTGCCCGTCGGGGGCGTAGTATGCCTAACGAAGATAGACTATAGCACGAGAAAAGTTGGCGACATGGGACCGCAAAAAACATAGTATTGCTGTCATCAAGTATATTCAACAGTAAATCACAAAGCACTCGTATCACTGTTACGAATTATTTACAGGGTGAGTTTTGAGTCCATCTTATATCAACCATAGACAACCTTCGAAAAACTCTGATAATAATGATACCGTATTGGTTTTGTTATACAATTGACATCAAGTCCATAAAGAATAAGCTTAGGTAGATCATAATTTGTCGATGACGATCGGACGTCACTGAGAACGGAGCCAAGAGTAGATAAGGCAAAAGGGAGATAACCTCCTCCACAATACTCGAAAAATACTTACAGTACCTCCTGCAGCACTTCATGATTGAATTGGGCATGTGCAGCATCGGTAAAGCGTCCGTACATCATCTCACCAACCCCAACACCAATAGCGAGACTAAAGATGAATGAAACTTGGAACGTCATGATGGTGAGCATGATGAGCATCGAGATCGTCGCTTGTGCCCCATGTAGAATTAATCGAACCCATGCGTGGTCGACGATGAAAGGAGCAGCGGTCCCGTTACGCATGAACAAGACGTCAGCCAATGACTGGCACTGATCGCATTTCTCTGTCTTCTTCTCCTCTCCCAATTCCTTCTTCCTCTTGATAACTTGTATATCCCTTGCCACTGCCAATTCCATCCCCGCGCGCAATGCTGTGAACCATCTCTCCGCAATTCCAAGTAAAAAGATTCCAACGCACGCAGCGAAGAGCGTGCTACCCTTTCCTGGAACCCAGCCATTAAACCAGAGGACGTCGCCTGGTGTGAAGTGTAGGTATGAAAGCATGTTGCCGACGGCAAGAGGCATGGGCATATCCATTGAGTCGTCGAAGCCATTATCATGAGCCGCGACGCGCGACGCGGTGTAGAAGAAAAAGAGTAGGGTTGGCTGGAGTCTATGAAGCATTATCGACATCAGTGTGCACTTGTGAGTTAGGATTTAAAACGTGGAAGTTGCTAACACAATCCACGTCTCATCAGTGGCTCCAGAGCAAGCCGCTGGAATCTTCCGTATGAGGAATTTCCCGTGATTACATAAGCACCAGAAAACCTATATAGGGGTAGGACTCAGAATACAGGACTGATCCTAGTTCACTCGCATGGTGTAACATGAAATGGAACACGTCGGGAATTGCACTCGATGAACCAGTCGAGTCGACTACCTGTCCCATTAGAACAAGGACATTACTATCTTGTGACCCGTTTTGCAGGGTATACAAGGCTCTGGTAACTGCTTAAAGACTTAATAAGCATTCCAACGTGTTTTTTTGGACTTCCCTTCTAATGCACTTGGATGTGAAGTCGACATCTTCGGGCAGCATAATCACGCATACATGTTCTTGGCAATCAAGTGACTTTGGGCGGAGTAAACAAAATGGACAGAAACGGTACAATCACTGCCGTCTGTGTTTACGCTGAAGGTCTTATAACGAAAATGTCTTGCCGCTTTCCAGCTTGACCTGTTTTTCTCTTGGAAAAAACAAACGAAACCAATGCTGACCTATACACTCGCTGGATAATGACAAATTCTAGAGTATGAGAACAGCCAACCGCTGTCCGAGCTAGGACCTTAACTATCAGACCTCATGTTTCTGTTGTCTGCACGGTAAACCACTTCTTGTAATGGGCTGCTTTTCGAACGGAGCCAGGTATGCAATAGATGGACCTCATTGCCAATCCAGTCCATCCCTGGTTACAGTTATGCGATTTAGTATCCTTGGCATTGACTGACATTGACTATGGCTCTCGCATCTCCGCACTTGCCCGAGCCCCCGAGAATGCATATCAATTGTAGAGTATCGAGTTGCTTTAGCTGATATACTTCGGAGCTGTGGCTCGATAGTTAATAGGGGAAAGAATTCCATGGAGAACAAAGCTCTTCGAAGGAAGGTCATCCAACAATCACAACGACTAACATCTAACCCTAAACACACTATCTCGAGCTTTCATTCTGATTTGTTTCATACGTCTACTATCATAGATCTATCACGTCGTTACTCAATGGGGCGGTCGGAAATATTTCGCATGTAGCTTTGTTTGCCTTGTTTCAACCTGTACGCCGTCATGGTCGGAAAGGAGTTACTCACGTCAAATCTCAAGTACTCAATAGAGCTTACAGCAGGACCGGTGTTGTCAAAAGGTGATGCTGGAGACCTCAATGTCTACCAGTGAAGGTAAAACAAACAAGGTTTGAACACAACAAGGTCTCAACCCTACCATAATGGATTACGCTCACCTTTATCGGTTCTTCCAATCTTGCCACAACGCTTCTGGTTGTTCTGATGCTCGCTACAGCCTTAGTCATGTTCATTTTTTTCGCCCACTTACCTTTTTATGAATTAGGTTACAGATTAGATCTTAATATGCCATATGCCCCAGAAGCTGGTGTCCTGAACCTGGTGACTCACAGTGATTCCTACGTATGTCACGACGAAAGGGGTACTTGCTCCAGTGAGGCCCTGATGTCATTCGTAAGTATATCATGCCATTAGATGTATAACTAGGTCAATTGCTGACAATTAGAGAATGATTTCATATACTAGACTGAAGACACGCGAGAATGCTTTCGCTCCTGGAGAGGCATCATCGCGAGATCTATCACTCTGAGATGCCATATTGTGTTGAAGATAGGGCCGTATCTCTTCCGCAAGAGCAGATGGTTCCTTGGTTCCTTGATAAGATACCGTGTGCTTGTAGCCACGTCCGTCAGCTATCTTGGTTGATTGATATCTCCACATTTCGAAGCTCGAGATGGAGTGGCAAAGAGAACGATCAGTACGCTCGTAATCCCTTATCAATGTTTGTATATATCTCCGACTCTCATGGAACTTCCGTAGGAAGAATTGGAGACTTAGGACCATAATCGTGACATCTGCACATATGTACGCGCAGTTGAATCGGTGATCATTACTGTCTTTGTCATAATAGAGGCCGAAACATGTCCATCCTGTGACTCATTTGAAAGCCCAATACCGTACGTAAGTCCTTTATATCTGTTAACAGTAGTCGACAAATCGGAGAAAAATCTTGGCAGATGGTCTGTTATTCCTACTACAATGTGATATCAAAAATTTGCCAAGAGTTACATTTCGTTCTTTCGTATTCAATTCTATCCTGTCAATTTATTCTCTTGTGCACTGTCTGGAGGCAGTTCTTCGAACACCACGATGATCAAGTTTCAACGAGTTCCTTCTTGGTCCCTCCTTTTCAGGTTGGCGCCAATCTCAGCCGTGCTTGCCTAATCCGCATCTACGACAGGTATTTTCACTTTCGCATCACCATGAGCTGAAGATTATAGCATTAAGACGTTCTAGCATGCGCCACTCAAGTCCAACGAGAAGCATCTATGCAGCTAAATCTCGATGTCGTTTTATCTGGTTGATTTATATGATTTCCTTATAGTCACCAGGTGTCCTGCAATAATGACGCTCATAACCCTTCAGCGTCTCGCCTGTGAGCTTTTATTTCCTCGCCAGCAGCCTGTCTGACTGTCTGCAAAAAAGTCGTCATCGCTGTCGGATTGACGCAAATATCTTTAGACTAGACTATTAGGGACTTATTCTTCATCATATATCGTGTACCTCGAGGTAAGGTTTTGCGCTAACTCCTTCTACTTAACCTCACCTCCATGGGATCATCTCAGACCTTCTCAAGCTGAAAGCTATTCAGACGCCAAGGCACAAAGTCAATTGTATGAATGTTGATTTTATTACTGTTAGTAAGCCTTGTTTCATGAAAACCGTGCGCAGGGTCTCAAGGACCAAACTCCTGTGTGATCTGCCCCCGGATCTGTCTTATCCACACCTTTTCCCTCCTTCTGTTCTCGCTTTCTTTTTGAATTCCGATACTATCACACAGCATCGGCCATGGATCTCTTGCATCTTAAGGCTGCCTCCCACCTCCGGCTGAGTAGGGTACTTATGAAGGTAGGTTTTCAAATTCAAGGCAAAATCTTTCTGGCGGAAAAAATCAGGCATATCCGAGAATTTTCGAAATGCATCTGGCACTTTCGCTACTCAAAATCAACTTCTGTCGACTTTCATTGAAGAGTAGATCAAACCGATAGAATTGCTTTGTGTTATTCGTAAAGAGGCTCGAAAGGAAGTCATAGCTGCAGAATCGTGATTGTCAAGAACAAGAACCTCAAGAACAAGAGCCTCAACTGCGTCTCTCTAGTCGCAATAAGACTCAAAGAATATGGGAAAGTACAGGTCATGATATGTACAATTAATCAGACAATCAGGCTACGTCGATACCAGGGCAATCACGGGAGAGATGTCTAGCTCTCTAATCAGCATCATTGTTGTCACCACAAGAGGGCTCACTCACCCGTCCTGACCACATGTGTAGCAGGCACGCCTCTGGGGCTGAGAGCAATCCCTACTGATGTGGCCCTAAAATATGATAGTCAATACAACATTACGCATGGTCCGACGGATACTCACCACACCACCGCAGTTGTAGCACTTGGCATTGCCCTGGACGCAGTCCCTCGACAAATGGCCAACGCCTCCGCATGTGTAGCTGCGTGAGACTCCGTTAGCCATATATGGTGTAAATGCCAGGTGATGACCGAGACGTACCAGGTCTTTTGGGAATTGCCACCAAATCCTCCACCATAGCTCACATTGTTGCCAGTAGAAGGTTCAGGGCAGTTCCTTGCAATGTGACCGACCTTACCGCAGCGGTAACATTCAGAGTTAGAGGCGGGGAGGGTACTGTCGGCATTGGGGCAGTCACGAGACTGTAAAATAACTTATCAACCTTGACATCATGAACAAGGGCGTTTCATTTACGACATGACCTTCCTCCCCACAGCGGTAGCATGATTTGGGTTTTGCTTCTTTCGTACAGTCGCGAGAGACGTGACCTTCTCCGCCACCTATCGATAGAACCGTGTCATCAGCTTAATCAAGTGGCTGAAAAAACGATCTTACAGTTGTAGCTGTAAAAAAGCTCCTCGTTAGTGTTCCACAGCTTATAAGAAATCAAACGTAAAGGTTGATTACCAGGTAGGAATACCAGCTTTGGGACAGTTAGCAGCTTGGTGGCCGACTGTGGGCATTGAAAATAATGTATGTTGAAATCGGAATGATGTGCGTGTAGAGGTTCATAACGCAGTTTATTGAAAATCGAATATCATATATTGACGCAAAAGCACCATCGAGATCGACATCGTCCACGCACGGTTTAAGGAGAGCATATATTGAGGGAGAAAAGCGGCCCGTCAGCACCGCACCACACACGACAAAAAGGGGAATGAAGTAAAGTAACTAGTCTTTGTAAGAAAAATGGTCGGAACCATCCTCCCTACGCCAACAAGCACTGAGGGTAGAAAATTCGAGACACCACGCACAGCCTCCGCAGTTAAAACATCCACGAGCACCAGGTCCGGCCATGTATTTTCTTGAGAGAGGTTGTTTTGGAAAGAGTTGAAGTCTATGCGTCGACGAGGGGGCAATCAGCGTGAGGACACGGCGACGGCAAGGGGCTGTAAGTATGTGCAAAACGCACATTTATACGTGTGGTAGGAGAGACAGATATCTGACTGAAGAAAAAAAATCTCGGTCTGGTTATGTAAGATTAACAAATTGTGGCCACGTGCACTTCCATTTCCTCAACAGATCCACACACGCATTCACTGATAATCCACGACAATTGTGCTTATGGCAAAGCATCAACTCGACCTGACTCGACGACGTCTAAGTTAAGTAAAAAAGAGTAGTAAATGCACTCATATCCCCTTCTGTTCACCTTCGTTCTTCGCACCATTCTCTTTCTTCTCCTTCTCAGCCTTCTTCTCCTTCTCCTTCGACTCATCAATCTCCGCACGTCCAATCGTCGACTTATTATCGACAAGACCGTGTAGCGCAATAACCGCACGGAGCAACGAGCTCAGATACACAACAAGCATCTGATCGTTCGTGCTTGCTGTAAAGCTCTGTGTCACCGCGGGATCCGCGAGATCCGGGAGCAGATTCAATGCGTCTTGTAGATGATATACGATTTGGTGGTTTACGGGCATTGTCCCCGCTGCAACTTCCACAAGGTACTTTTGTACATCACCAAGCCGGGACTGCAGCCCTCGTAATGAGGCAAGCTGCTCTGCCACTCGCGTTGCAAGAGTCGTTGTTGTGGAGTCCTTGATGTCCCGTAAAAGGTGCTCGACACCTATCTCCTCGGCTTCTTCAGCCTCGATAGCGGAGGGTACATGGAGGAATGTTTTTCGTGTCTCTGTGCCATCCTGAATAAATAAATACAATGAGTACTTCGAGTATACTGAAATGACAAAGCAATATCGTACGTCTTTGATCTCTTCAACAGCAAAATAAGCGTCGGTAGGAATACCGACAGTGTTTGGCCGCACATCCACAATAACCATCACAGGCCGTGCCATGAACCGTTTAAACAGCTCATTTATCTCCTGGTCTGATGCCCTCAACTTCGGCCCCGTATGATACCACCCAATCATCCGTTCCCGTGCTATACAAGTTGATGAAGATCATCAGCATGTTCGAAAACTGCTGCGCAGGATTGGACGACATACCATTAACCTTTTTGAACATCTCATACATCCCCTCGATATAGTTATGGTCAAGGAACCACGTCTTGCTGTCCTTCTCATCTTCCTCGAACGGGATACCAAACGAGTTGGCGACATTTATGGTTTTACCATTGTCCTGCCCTAATAACACGCCAATTACGCGTTTGTGTGAGCCACGGGAGACAGATCGTGCATGATGATCTGTTACTGAGAGGAGGACTAGTGGATGAACGACTATAGGATGGGGAGAGGTGAGATTAGCTGAAGTAGAGTTTCCTCTTTTCCTCTTGACTGAGAAAACGTACTGACGGTGGTTGCTGCTAGTGCCGTTAGCTACAAGAGTTTTAGTGCATGATAGGCGTCATGTCATTCAAGACGAACCTGTTCTGTTGTTGTGGCGACCATTTGTAGATCAACGAGGACGAGAGGAAGCAGAACGCGTATTCTGTTTATGTCTGTTGTCTATGATGCGCATTTCCAAATTTAGAATCTCTTCCAGGAGTTGATGCATGATGGCGCCCATACAGTCGCGGACTTGACAAAAATATCGTATCATAGGAGCAGATTCAGAATGCTGAAATACACCTCAAAACAATTCTCCACAGTTTTCCCATGACGAATTCGGTACAACCAAAATTTTGGCCATTTTCTTGCATTTATGTGCAGTGTACTATTCCACGAGAAAAACTCACATCTTTTCAATGTCTTTGACTTGAAAAAAACGGTAACAATACAATTCCTGAAATTCATCACAGCTGTTACAACATATACACAGGAGACAAAGCAGAGACAACATGATCAAGACATCGAGCCCGTCGTGCAAATAGATGTCAAAGCCGGTCAAGAGGACACTCAATACGAAAAGAAACCCATCCCAAAGACTTTTTCAACTAATGACTCTTCACTCGCTCTGCATGACGCCCAGAGGTTTGCCTGCTGGCTAAGCAAAATGTGACTAGGACGCCCAGCATTCTTCCAGTGAAAAGATCTGCCAAAATCAATCAAGCGGAAGCTCGAATCCTCTCTCCTGCGCTGCGAGGGTGGAGCACTGATCGGGACAAGCTGGCTGACAATGTTTCGAGGGTGAATCGAACCGTGAACCCAACCTGCGTGATGGAAACGGTAGATAAGAGACAGGGCTTCATTCCTATGAAACAAGATGTCATATTTCCTTAAACTAATGAAGAGAGCCAGAAGCTCACTTTTGATCATAAGTGAGTTCTTCTGGATTTACAGGCGAGCCACAATCTTCAAGAAGCAGGATGGGACTGAAGTACCCCGTTTTCTTGTCCTCGCCTTCCTTTTCATCTTCCCCTTCCTCATCGTCTTCGCCATCGTCAAGGTCCCACTCTGGGACATAAAAACCATAGAACTGCGGCACCAATGCTCCAACTGGGACAGGATCGTGCGAATATTGAATCCACTCCAGTGCTGGAACATGTGCTTCTTAAACGATTCGTAGTTGGCCGCCTCACTAACCAGATGGTCATCATTGCGAAGGGACAGTTTACCTATTACGCGCATCTTCACCGTAGGAGGTACCTCAGGCAGCGGCTTTACATATGGACACGTCGGATGCGTCGGGTCTTGCCATTCAACAGTCGTGCGTATAGGGCGCACGGGACCAGCGTATTCGGCATGATATGTGCAGTCCTGCGTCTCAAACTGACCTTCATCTGAATCACTTTTATCAAGATTTTGTCTCTGTACGACGTGAAAGACAACGGATGGTCGGCCCTTAGGAACAAGCTTGATCTCCCCACTCAACTCCTTCCATTTCGGGTTTTTGAGCTCACCATGCTCACCATCCTCCTCACGAATAATGCGCGCAATGTCTGCCTTGACACACTGTTCGCACAGGATAAAATCGGTAGAGGGTGGTGGAATGACGTCTGATCGCGAAGCTCCCATTCAGCTTGGTAGATAACAGAGTGGTGGCCAGTCCCAATGACGTGCTTTGGGGAAAGGTAAAGGTGTTCCTCGATAGGGTTCACTAATTTTGGGGGCTGGGGCATGGGGACGGGGAGGACGTCCATGCACAACGAAGACAGGAGGCTCTACAGGACCAGGGATCGCAGGTGGGCGGATGAGGTAGCCTTCGAGGCCATTCTTCTCATCAGCGCAATCTTCGAGAAGATCGTTAATGAATTCATTGATTAAAATCTATTTCTTCTGAGCCTTGAGTCGTTCTTCAGCTTCCGCTTTCGCTCGTTTTGCACCATGTTTAGAAAATTTGAGCCTGTATACATGTGTGATATCTTCAATGGAAGTTCATTCCTCACTATCATAAGGCTTGGCTCGGCCGAAGACATTCTGTGACTGGACAACAAGGAGGTTCCAGGGATCGTGCACAACAAGTTTTTTTAGGAAGGTGATCAAGGTCGATGGTTGATGTGATGCGCTCGGTTTTGTAACTGGAGGGGACGAGAGGTCATGACAAGGAGTAGCTAGCAACATCAAAAAGAGATCCAGTCGATGCCTGTAGAAGAGTTCAACCGATACAACTTGAACGATGGATGTGACCGGACCTCTTTGCCTTTCATTATCTGCTTTGACATAGATATCCCGGCCTTCTCCTGCCTGATATTTTTTCGATCTTCATACACGGTGACCACAGCTCAATAATCTTTGGAGCCTCTTCTATCTCTGCCCACGCAATCTCGTCCCTAGCGAAGTCAGTCTCGCCGTTCGCTTTCATCCACTCCATCAACTTGCTTCCAGTCGTGATCGTTGAGAGATAAGGCACTTTTGGCATCCGATTCACTAGATACAAGTCTGAATGCCGTTTGTTATCGGCGTTGCCTTTAGGGTCACGTGGCCAATACATAACGGTAAACCATTTCGTTTATTTTTATTTATTTATTTTGGAGTAGCGTTTGATGGTTAGAAAACAGACGCCCTGGGCGTCCATTTTCTACCTGCTGCACTGCGCACCTGGGATTAAAACTGGGTTTCGGTTACTCAGGCAGTTTATTACCTTGATCCATATTCTCCGCGAGGAAATGCCTTTACACACTCGTGTGGGGCTACGGGCCCTTGGATAGACTTTAGCCTATTCCTTCTTCCGTTCCAGGCCTATTACCCACTAAAACCCCGCCTCGAGCAGCTCTATTCAAGTCTCATCATATTACCCCTGTCTCTTCCCAAGTCTCCGTAACTAGCTTTAAAGACAATGATTTTTTATGGGTCCGTTTGCCATTCAAAACCTGGAGAGCTTCACTTATAGATGCTTTAGTTGGTATTCTCAGATTTCCTGAAAAATTCAAAGAAGGTGCTTCAACATTTGTAGTAGAAAGCGATGGCAAAGAGGGACCGTCAATATCCATAGGAAATTATACTGTGTCGCTCAAGCTGGGCAGATGTATGGCAACAATTAATTGACCTGGATCCAGTTAATCAATGTTTGGATCACTTTTTAAGAAATGTACCAGCTTCAAATTAGACAGGAAAAATTGAGAAGCTGGGGGATCAATGATCAGACAAAGTCTTTATTATACTTAATAAACCAGACAATGACAGCGGCGAAGACATGTTGAAAAAATCCCAGATACATACCTTGTCAGGTTCAAAACCAGATTAGATCATCAGCTGTCAAGCCTCTTTATCAGGCCTGATTTGAACCAGAGCTGATACACTGGGTGCAGAGAATGATATTCTTTGCCAAAACAATGTAAAACTACATTAAAAATAATGCAATTAATTTCAGAATTTTATTTAAAGATTTTTGTCAAAACTATAGAAAGAATATTGTAACCAGATTTTGAATAGCACTTGGTCTAATGCTCTCAAATGCATGGGAGAGGACTATATTGGTTATTTTTAAGCCTAAAAACCAGAGCAAGCCTCCTGTGGCAATTTGTTTTCTTATTCTTTTAAGTTCAGTTAAAATATTTTTTCTATAATTTTAACAGAACTATTTAAATAAAATTCTGAAATTAATTGGATTATTTTTACTGTGTTTTTACATTGTTTTGCAAAAGAATGTCATTCCCTGCACCCAGTGATACTATTGTTTTCATACACTGAATATAGGTAACAATGTTTTTTTAGCAAAACAATGTAAAAATATGGTAAAAATAATCTATATAGTTTTAAAATTTTATTTGTAGGTAACAATGTTTTTTTAGCAAAACAATGTAAAAATATGGTAAAAATAATCTATATAGTTTTAAAATTTTATTTGAATGTTTCAGTCAAAAAATATCAAAAACAATATTGTAATTAAACTTAAAATGGTATTTCAATGGTATTTGTAATAGAATTTGAATAGAAATAAAGAAAAAAAATTATAATATTTATTAATTATTCTAGACAATGTTTTTATAATATTTCAGGCCAGAAAGTTGAAAGAATATTTTAGCACTAGATGCAAGGAATGATGTTTTTCTAGCCTCTGCAGTTGACGAGAATAATGAAGTGATAGCGCTGAACTGGTCACACAAATGCGTGACCTACATGTATTGGTATCAAAAGGCGAAAGCTACTAGCAGGCTACATATTTTACAGGGTGAGGAGGGAGGGTTGACGGAAGAACGACTAGAAATAAAGTAACAGAATACTAATATGGAGGCTGTGAGCAGGTAGATGATGCGACCTTCCTATCGCATACTTACTTTAGATATTTTGATGCTGGGATGAAATGTGAAACTTGATTTTAGTATGCAGTCAGAATATCTAAAGTAGAGGGTGAGCTCGTCACTAAGTGACGATGAGATGGGTCTCACTGCTAGTGTACAGATCGTGCCATGATTGGAAAGGAATAGAATATGTGAAGGGGCTGTGATGGCGAGCAAAGCTCGTGGTGAGACCCAACTGAGCAAGTGAGAGAGCGACGGTGCACTCACCTGGGTGGCCAATGAGGAAGGAGATGGACAGAGAAGAGAACACCACCCAGGATGTCTGAGATCATTGAACCATACTGGCCTCCACACAGCAACTGCCAGACCCTGGCACCATGCCGAGATCAGTTCAAGGATGAGAAAGTGAAGAGCGCAGGTGTGACTGGAGAGGCTCTCTAGCATGCAGAGGCCTCCGAAAACGCTTGTCACCTTTGGTACTTGCCTTTACGATGATAAAAACATGGTAAAAATAATCCAAATAATTTTAAAATTTTATTTGAATGTTTCTATAAAGACCATCAAAACAATATTGTAATTGAACTCATAATGATATTTTAATGGTAATTGTTGTAAGCTGAGGCTGTGTGCCACACTGACTAGCCCAGCATGAGATAAGACAGGGCACTGATTAAAACATTCAGTTTCTTTCTTTGGACTTATACTATAGTTTTACAGTAATATCTGACTATATATAAGACATATTTCTTAAATTTTTTTCAAGACCGCAAAATTTGCTTGACTAAGTTTTGCTGTCCCAGCTTGTATTATGTCTTCTTCTAGCACTTTTATACTATCAGATCCACTTGCTTATTCTCTGGGACCTGGTCTTGATTCTCCATCTCAGTTTTTTTTCACAGACAACTGCTAATGTTTGAAATTCATCAAATTCTCATGATCCTGTACTACTGCTCATGCCAAAATCCCAGGTGTTTTGCCAGATGACTTCAATTTTGATGGAAAAACAGTAGTTTTCAATAGCATCAATCATTTCCAGTTGTTACTGACTGTCCAAGTACACAAAAATGCTGCTATCAAGGACCACAACAATGTGAGCATTATTCAGACAATCAATGTTAAAAATTTCCAGGAGCCTTGTCTTGTTGATTTAAATATTGGTCCTCTACTGAAATCCACTTACCTCTATGCGGAAGACAAAATACAAGATTTGGTCAATAGTAAAGCTATTAGTTCTTTTCTGACCTCCTTACTTCCTATTCTCCCTTGCAAAATTGCTTATCATATATACATGTAAAAACAAGCTGAGAATGAGCGACAAGCCCTAAAAGTAGAAAAAAAAGAGGTGGATAGTTCTATCTATGCCAGACTGTTGAGTATTATAGAAATGTCAGATCTGATTGAGCATTCTTTAAGAATATCCAGAGATGTACTCATTGTAATCAAAGGTTACAAGCTAGAACAATCTTGTATATATCACATAATAATTAGATTGACTAGAACTAAGAGTGAATACAAGATATTATTTTATATAATACTCTACTATCTGGTAGTAGCATCAATGACACTTACAACTAGTGTGACAATCCATTACATACCTCTCATTATATAATACTCTACTATCTGGTAGTAGCATCAATGACACTTACAACTAGTGTGACAATCCATTACATACCTCTCAATGAGACCAAATACTTGGTTTAATGCAAAGGGTAAAGTTATGAAAATGTATAGTAGTATATAGGCAATAGGTGCCAATGTATACTGAGTATTTGAAATAGTTTAGCTATACAAATGTTGGTGTGTACATGTCTAGTATAGACATGTGAATGTTCAGATTGTGCTTATGATGACTTAGTTGCACAGGTGTGCATAATAGTTGAAATAGATAAGAAGTAAATATATATAAATAAATCTACAAAAAAAACATGTCTGCTGTAAATATATGCTACTTTAAATTACAAAGAGTCTAAGGCCTGTGCAATGAAGCTCCCATGACCATGCCCATCTCTGTCAATATTAAATCTCCTTCTTTGGTGTGATGTTAATTGCAGAAGGAAAAGACACCAATTCTATTCTCGGTAAGGTGGATGATTTCTTGACATCAGACAAATCTACTAATATGAGCTTAGTAAGCATGATGTTAATCGCAGAAGCAACAGTTGGTAGCATACTATATGCTGATGTTTATTTCAGAAAATTGATCTGATCCAGGTCTATGTCAATAAAATAGTAGAGGCCATTGGCCTTAGGGTTCTGAGAAAGAGTATTTTTCTCATCATGCTTGAACATCAGATGATAATGATCATCTTCTGTCATCTTCTGCCATCCATTTTATTGCAGGATTGTGGGAGGAGTACTATGTATAGCATGATACTCTATGTACTCATTATTGATTTATTTGAAGATATCCAGAGACATTGTAAAAGCATAAAACTGCTGTTCTAGAAAAACCACACCATATGTATACATGTAGTCAACTCAGTTCAGCAGGATATAGTTGTAAAGTAAGACACATAACATGTCATTTTCTGAGAAGTTTTGTGTCTAATTATCAAGCATATAGATTTGTCAAATATCAAGCTAAGCCTCATGTTGAAACACAAGAGGCTGCTCAGGAAAGGCAGCATTATATAAGGCAACTGCCTTATAGTAGAGTCTTAGACATGACAAGAGTCATGTGCTAAACAATTGTGAATTTGGCTGCACTATTTGTGCAAAGAGCTCAACATGATACAAACTCAAAGAAGATTTGCCAGTGCATGTGGTAGGCATAATCTACCGCAATGCCCTGATAGGTGTTTTCTATCTCCAAATGACCAAAGACTAGCACATATTGAGCAAGTTGGTTCAGATTAAATGGGGTGGTTGAATTTAATATGCACATTACATGCAGCACAGTAGAGCCATCTTCTTTTGTGTGCAAGAAGTGCTCAGAATGTGTTGTTGTTCAACAAGCACAAGATCATCAGGACCTTGCATTGAGTTGATGAAATCTTGATATTGCAGCTCCATCATAAAAAGCCACATTGTTCTGTCATGCAGAGCTTCATCTGTTTGATATGCAAACATCTAAAATATTGCAGCTCCATCATAAAAAGCCACATTGTTCTGTCATGCAGAGCTTCATCTGTTTGATATGCAAACATCTAAAGTTTTGTAATCAGCATATATGCAACAATTCTGTTGTAATCAAGGATGTGCATGTTTATATAATACCTATAGAGCTTTTCTAGCTCTAAAGAAGTGCAGGAGAAACTGCAAGGAGCATGCTTGTATACAATTGTGCCAGGAATATTAGCACAATGCCCAGAGGCAAACTCATAAGCTGCAGCCCAGTTGACATTGGCTCCCATCAACATCATATTCATGTAATACAAATAATAGATGCAGTGGCCTGAGTGCTCCTCTAAAGCATGAGTTTATCTGCTTGACATTGAGCAGGCCCTATACCATCATCTCCAAATTATTGAAAATTCTCCTCAAGAAATCATTTTCAGCTCTATAACAAAAAGCTTGTTCTGCTTTGGTGTGATTTGCCTTTTTTTTTGTTAGGCACTTATTACATGCAACACATTGAAAATGGTCAGTAACTGTTTCTTCCTCCTCTCCTTCCTCTTCCTGCTCTGAGCTTGATTCACCATAATCACTCTCATTAGAGAGAGAGACAGCTTTTGCTTTGTCTTTTCCAGACACAGTCTTTTTCTTCTTGGTTGCTATCAGACCATCATATTGCACTGGAATGTGCAGGTCTAGAGTCAATATAATCATGGAATACTATGCTGGTAGAGTAGGCATTGACACAGGCAACATGAACAATATTTAAGCTGCTACAGCTTATTCAGGAATATTTTTAGAAAAGTCTACAACTTCTAACTTAAATGCATTGAGGAGTAGTTTATGGCTGCAATGCTGGCAAAATGGCCCTGGCTTATCTAGGACATATAATGACAAAAGTGGCTAAGCTACCAGAGGTGCAGGTGCAGTTTGCATCAGAGTTTTCTTTCTAGTGATGATGCCAACTGTAGTTGAGTGTACTGGATGTTATACAGTACAACATCATTTCCAGTGCCTGGCATGTGTAGTGTGTGAGGAGTTCTGACAGAGTCAGCGTGCTTCAGTTAATATAATAAGATGATATACTAGATAATAGCACTCCTGACCCTACTTAGCAAACTGTAAGTTTTGTAGCTTTAATGACAGTATCACAAAACAAAAAATAGCACAATGAGATGTTTATAGATGGCGCTGTAAATGATGAAGACAATAGAGACATTGCTAGCACCCAACTTAGTGACAAAGTTAGGTTAAGCTAGCGCAATTTGAATGCTGAAAGTAACTAAGTGCTAATAAATTATAATTCATTGTTATTTATATGTTAAGTAGCTATCTTTTATACTATACACTACTGCATTTTAGAAATGAGTTCATCTTCAGTACTACCAATTAGTGCCCCTTTTTATAATTACAGCTAACAATAATCTGTCAACAGTGACCAGCAGTACATGGATAATAGCAACTAATAGTGTTACAGCCTATTGGCCATAGCAACTCTAAAACTACTTAAAATTGTATAAGTCTGCTCACTTTTTAATGTAAATCTGATTGGCCAGGCCACTCTGAAGTATGGTTGAAAAATTCCTGACAAATGCTATGAGCACTAACTCTGGTGCTAAACATTGTACTTTTTTCTGATAGGTTGAAATGTCAGGCTTTAGTATATCTTGTCTCATCATCATTAATTCTTTATACTTCTGATTGAGGTGCTCAACAAATGGCAGCATCTAATGCTAACTCCTTTTGGAATTAATCAGGATTTGGTCAGAGTAACCTCATTATTGTGCTAGCATTATGAGTTCTTGTTAGATATAGACTCCAGACACGTCAGTTCATTATTTGCTTATTTTATTAATTATTTCAACAACATTACCATTTTTGTATTTTTCACTACTGCTGTCACATAACAAAACTACTTGGTATGTTATTATTTACTATACTTTATATCAAACTTTATTTCAAGTTACATAATGGTTAATCGTAGTATGCCTCATTCCTCAGTCATCTTTACATTACATTGAGACTCTGAAAATGAATGCATCATGATTTACTTACAATTGGATTACTTATATGTATATGTAAAACTTATTGTTTTATATCTTACAGTTCTGAGCTAGCCTCTTGAGTCTTTGGAGTCAATAAATAGTAGATGCTGAATAACTGATAAATAGTGATTGAAACTGGTCAGTGAAGCCTGTATTGAAGTGCTAAAGCTAAAGATGTCCTGTGTCTAAAAAGGTTGCTTGAGTCTTCAGACTGACAAGTGTCAATAGGCCTATAGTGTCTCTTAATGTAGTCAGCCTGAATAAAAGCCTATTACTAAGCTTAGCATAAAGTATATTGTGAATAGGTGCTTTTAGTGCTATAATAACAGGGTTGGACCCTACAATTAGAGCCTAAGAGAATGTGAGTTCCTGCTGACCTAAAAACAGCTCTATCAGAAGCTTATTGACTGTAGCTAATGACTCTGATAGGCTTTGAGGAGCTACAGTAGATAACTATAACAACAAGACAATGAGCTGACCAGGCTGCTCAGGACATGCTGCTATTGGCAACCTTGCCTGTGGAGGCTTAATCAATTAAGTAGGCTGATATTTTGTCTTTTTGATCTCAATAGTCAGTTGCTCAAAGGTTGGAACTTCGCACTTAGTTGCATGGTTGATCTGCTTTAGCACTAATATAAGCTGCCTTTTCATCAGCTCAATCTGGTTGAGCAACTCATCTAGCACTACTACAGCCAGACTGTCTTGCAGAGAGAATGCAAATGTAGACACAGACTGTCTAGTGGCTTTTAGCTGGCTTAGGAATGCATCTGGCACTATTGTTTTTTGTATTTGTAGTGCATATTCTGGATACTGTTTTACTACAGGCTATTTTTCCTATGGCAATAGTGGTGGTCCCATCACTACACCTGCATCTAGTTCATTTTATTTGCAAGCATTCACATATCTTATTTGCTACACATGCAATTCTATAATTGCATTGTATGTATCAGCTAAGTTTCTTAGTGCATTGTATGCAAACTGCTTGACACTGATGTGAATTACTTTGTTGGTCAGAGGTAGCTAAAACTCTTCAATTTAAGGAATGGACCAATAAAGTCTATTCCTATAGAGTCTCAGAATTTTATAGGAATTAGAAGTGAATGTAGCTTTCCTAATAGTTTTAATATCAATACTTTTGACTGTTGACAGAGCTTACATGTTGAGCAAAACTGACTAGTTTTTTTGGCTATTTGTGGCTACTAGTATTAGCAATATATATAATTCAATGTTTTATGAGTTCCAAAGTGGCCTATTATTTTGTGGGCCTATTCTAGAATAGTTATAATTAATGACTGCTTCTAAAGAATGCAGATGACCTTGGACTTGATAGGTTGAGTGAGATAAACAAGCTTATGCTCAACTATAAAGTGTTGTCAAGTTCTGCTGAGTTGAGGGCTTTTCAGAAAAGCAACACCTTTATGAGGTGAACTTGATCTATGTGTACTCAGGTAGTCTGGAACTCTGGACCGTGCTTCAGAGTTCAAGACGCAAACAAGGGATTTCTAGGATAAGAGACTTAGTCCAGAGATCAGAAAAAGTTGAAAGAATAAAGAGGTTAAGGTCGAGTTGAGAACTGGGAGTTTTAAGACAAGACTGGAATTAGTAAACTTTAGGTTGTAAAATGTGTACCAATCTTAAAAGCATGCAAATAAGTTGAGCATGTCAGTTAAAGCGTGCTAGTCAAAGCGTGCCAGTCAAAGCGTGCCAGTCAAAGCGTGCCAGTCAAAGCGTGCTAGTCAGTGCATTGATGACGCCAACTAAGGTTGGGTGTGCTGGATGTATATGCAGTACAATGCCATCTCCAGTGCCTGGCATACATAATTGTGAGGAGTTCTGACAGGCCCGGTATGCTTGAGCAGATATGATAAAACTGTCAGGTTCCGCTGAGTCGGGGGCTTTCTGGGAAAGCAATCGCCCTTACAATGCGGACTTGACCCACAGATACTCGGGTGTCTGGAACTCCGGGGCTAGGATTCCGGGGTTCAAGACGTGGACAGGGAAATCCCGGGAGAGGGGACTTAGTCCGGGGGTTTTGGGTGGTGGTAACTGGGGAGTTTGGGTGGGGGTCGAGTCGTGAACCGGAGGTTCTAAGACGAGACCAAGTTAGTAAGTTAAAGTCGCGAAGTGCGTACCAGTCTTAGAGCACGCGAATATCCAAGCGTGCCAGTCAAGCATGCCAGTCAATGCGTACCAGTCAAATAGAGGGCATGCAACAATCCAAGAAATGCAAAGTAACAGTGTATATAATATCAAGACTGGCGAATACAACGGGGAACTATGCTATAAGTACTACGAGGCCGGGTCTCGGGGTTCCGGGATGTCTGGGATGGGTTCCGGGGGTTATTGAGTAGCAGCAGGGGCTGCATACTGGGATCGCGTGTGTGGGGTGCGCGATCAATTGGCGCGGATGGAGCCGTGATGCGTGATGCGTGATGGCCGGAACGAGTCGCGTGATCCGATCGTTGATCGGGGCTGGTGACGGCTGATGGTGGTCCTTGATGCACGTGATGGCGGTCCTTGATGCGTGTGATGGCAGTGTCAGCGGTCGTGATGGCGGGGCGTGTCCTGTGGGGTCGGAGGGAGGGTCCCGGAGGGTGTTCCGGGAGTGTTCCGGGGTGGGCCCGGAGGGGAGGGGTCGTGACATCACCCCCCCTCAGCGCCGAGACCCTCCGAGGCGCGCGTAGCTGGTGGTTCGGACCGGGGTTCAACCGTGGGATCCAGCACCTGACTTGCCACGTATTGAAAAAAAAATTTTATCGTCAAGTTCAAACATGTCGCGTACGCCAACCCATTCCCTGACGCCCCCACAAACCAACGAGGTCGTGCCCCTCATGGCCTGGGAAGCCCGGGACGCGTGGTACCGAGCTTGCCTCGACCGGGAGTGCGTGGCAGAGCTCGTCCGGCAACGTGAGTGCTTTTTGCGTCGTCCGTCTGTCTCAACTGACCTTCCTATTCCAGAACAACTCAATATTCCGATCCCGGAGGCGGGTCCCAGTCAGCAACCGGAGTCTGCCCCCAATGCGGGTCCTAGCGTTTCCTCGGAGTCCCATCAGGGTCGTCCCGCGCCTACGTTTGCGTGGATGACCGTCCGCCCTCCCCGCCCTAGGTTGCCCGCCCCTCGATTTCGCCGCTCCGAGATGGCGGTAGGGGCGGTTACGGTGGTCCCGGACGACCGGCACGTCGTGTGGGCGGACGCGTCGCAGGAGGTGTTTGAGGAGGCGCTGGAGAGGCCCCAGGGGTTGCCCGCGCACAACTGGTGCATGAGCAATGGGCCGGTGAGTGGATTCTTACCCCAGTTTTCCTGGCTAACTCCGGCATCACAGTGTCTGCATTGTGCCCGCCGGGTGGTACCGTGCGAGTTTGAGATCCCAGTTCCTTCGTCCCACTGAGACACGTTGGTATGTGAAGCGTGCCGCCTCAACTATGAGCGGTGCTCCGTTTCGGCGTTGTGGAGGGCGCGCTGCATCGTGCGAGAGCAGGGGTGGCCGCTGGAGGGGGTCACCCGGAGAATGGGGGTCGAGGAGCGGGACTGGGTGGTGGAGCCGGTGGACGAGGGGGTGGAGCTGGAGGGGGAGGTGCCCGCGGCGCCCGTGCAGCTGTCTAGCGGGGGGTCGTCCGGGTGGGGGGCCGGGGCCGGCCCGTGGTCCTCATTACTCGTCGGGTGACCCGGGCCGGGACTGGGAGTCACAAGGGTCGAGGGGGGCGCCTAGACAAAGGGAAGAGGCGGGCGTCGCCCAGCCCCTTACCGGGTCCGTCCAAGAGGGCGCGCCTGCCCATGGAGACCCCGTCCCCGGCTCCCCAGTCCCCGCCCCCGGCTTCTCCAGTGCGCCTCTCCCCAGCGGTATTTTCCCCATTGTCGGGGCGACTGCTGGGCGTCGGAGTGGGGGCTCTGCAGGAGTGCCTCGAGCAGGCCGACCGGGAGCGGGAGGAGCGAGAGGAGGCAGCGATCTGGAGGGGGCTGGAGGAGGACCGTGAGACCGCCCTCCGGGAGCTGGAGGAGGCGAGGGTAGCCCGGGGAGGAGCCGAGGCCCGGGGCTGGAGGAGGACCGTGAGACCGCCCTCCGGGAGCTGGAGGAGGCGAGGGTAGCCCGGGGAGGAGCCGAGGCCCAGCTGGACGCTATGAGGGCCCGGTGGAGCAGGGGGTGGGGATCCTGGCGCAGGGTCCCTCGAGTCCCGAGTTGGTTGAGGCCCTGCGCCAGAATGTGGTCATCGGGTGCATGGCCTCCCTGAGTGAGTGCCTCCCTTTCGTGGCTGGGTCATACTAACGTTTCCAGGCTGGGCTTGGGAGCACCGCCTGCTTCTGGACGGGGCCACCGCGGCGTTCACGTCTCTCCAAGAGGGGCTGTGGTCGGAGGGAGGGAACCCCAGGGTGGAGCGGGGCCTGGATTTGCTGGGGAGGTTGGTGGGTGCTCACCGCCAGAGGAACGTCCCGGCCCCAGGGTCATGGTTCGAGCGTGTTCTGGACGAGGGCGAGCAGCTCCCGTCCTGGAATCAGCTAGCCGAGGAGGTATGGCGGGAACACGGTCCGGAGGGGGTGGGGGAGGATTTCTGGGGTTGGCCGAGGGGAAGGTCTGGCAAGGGGAGTTCCGGCTAAGGGCGGCGTCTTTTTCGCGTTTTTCTTGTCACTTCTTGTTCGTCTCGTCACCCTGGTTGCTACTGTAGAATATGTAAAATAGAAAAATGTATATACTTGGTTTCCCGGGGTAAAGGGTGATGTAAGGGGCAAAAGAAGACTGAAAAACAGAAGGCACCTTGCCCAGGTTCCGGGACACTACTATGAAATGATACTAAAAGAGAGTAAGATCTAGAGAGGGAAAGTAGAAAGTATACATGGGAGTTGAATCCCTACTGAGCCCAGAGGCGGGGGTTACGCCCACTACTGCCGTCTGTGAGTCCTGCGCCTGGGAGGGTCGTTTCCCGAGTGCCGTTGTTGGAAGTCCCAGAGTTTGTTGAGGGCGCCTTCGAGGTTTCCGCGCGGTTTCCAAGTGTCGTCTTCTGGGCCGTATCCCTTCGACCGTACGAGGAAGTGGGGTCGTCCACGAATGTTCCAGGAGTTGAGGATGTCTTCAACCTCGTAGTGGTACTTGTCCTTGACCTCGACCGGGGGAGGGGGCTCAGGACGTCGTTTGGGGAAGGGATCCGGGGGGTGTCGTTCCAGGAGGCGGACGTGGAATACCGGGTGTAGACCTTTTAGTCCCGGGGAGAGCTCGATCTTGTAGGCATGGGATGAGACCTTCTTCAAAATTTTGAACGGGCCGAGGCGCTTGTGATCGAGTTTTGGGGAGGGCCGGCGGGTGCGGAGGTGGCGTTGATCTAACCATACCTTTGTCCCGGGGGTCCAGTCGGGGGTGTCTTCCCGTTTCCGGTCGGTGTGTTTCACGTAGGCCCGGTTCGTGGTGTCAATCTCTTCCCAGAGAAACTCGTGAAAGGATTGGAGATTCTGGGCGACCTCGTGGGCGGCGTGCGACGGGATGTCCCGGAGCGAGAGTGTCAGTCGAGGGTGGTATCCCTTGTTGGCAAAGAAGGGGGATACCCCGGTGGCAGAGTGCGGCGTGTTGTTGTAGGTGAATTCGGCCAGGGGGAGCTCGGCGCGCCAGTCGTCCTGCAAGTAGTTGACGTACAGTTGGAGGTACTGCTCGAGAGACTGTTCGGCCAGGGGAGCTCGGCGCGCCAGTCGTCCTGCAAGTAGTTGACGTACAGTTGGAGGTACTGCTCGAGAGACTGGTTGACCCTTTTGGTTTGGCCGTCGGTTTTGGGGTGGTAGGCGGTAGAGAGGTTAGTCTTTACTTCAAGTGCCTTACACAGGGAAGTCCAAAACTTGGACACGAAGAGAGGGCCACGGTCGGAGACGATGTCGTCCAGGAGTCCATGTTTGGTGAAGACATGCTCGAGGAACAGCCGGGCGAAGTCCAGGGCGGTGTCCGTGGTGTGGCAGGGTAGGAAGATGCCCTGTTTGGTTAGCCTACACACAACGACGAGAATGGCATCGAACCCTTCAGATTCCGGGAGTTCGACGATGTGGTCCAGGGATATGGAGGACCAGGGGCGTCGTCCGACTGGCAGGGGTTTCAGGAGTCCATATGGTCGGTGTCGGGGGACCTTGGCCCGGAGGCAGGGTTCACATGATCGAATGTAGCGGGTCACGTCCTTCTTCAACCCTGGCCAAAAGTAAGTCCGGGAGATCAGCTGGAGAGTCTTACGTATCCCAGGGTGTCCCCGGAGCTTGTGATCGTGGTGTTGACAGAGGACGTCGTAGCGGAGTCGGGCGTGATCTGGGACGTAGATGCGGCCGTCCCGGAGGAGGAGTTTTTTGTCGGGGGACAATGAGAAGGCGGGGTCCCGGTCGGTTCCATCGGAAGAGTTTCGGGGGTCGTGATTGGTGAAGTACTTGTCTCGGGGAGCGCGGCGGATCTGGTTCAGGGTTCCTTTGTCATTTAAGATCAGTACGGCATTCAGATGTTCGGGAGGGATCACCACGCAATGATTGAACGCATTGCGTTCCGCCTCGAATGACCTCTTGGGATAGACATCCGGACGACGGGTGAGGGCATCGGATTTAGCTCCGAGTCGTCCCGGGCGGTACTGGATCGTGAAGTTGTATTCCGAGAGGACCTCGGACCATTGGGCCTGCCGTCGACTAAGCTGTTTGGTCGTGGTGAAGTACTGCAGGTTGTTGTGATCCGAGTAGACCTGAATCCGGTGCCAGGCTCCCTCGAGGTAGGCTCGCCATTGCTTGAAGGCTTCGACGATGGCGAGGAGCTCCTTGTCGTAGATGTCGTAGTTGAGCTCGGCGTCGATCATGGACCGGGTGTAGAAGGCAACGGGCCGGGGTTCCCCTCCGTCAGGTTCCATCTGCGAGAGGATCCCGGCGATGGCGTAGTCGGAGGCGTCGCATTCCAGGATAATCGGGAGGGTTGGGTCGTAGTGCCGGAGTACGGGGGCGGTCGTGAAAGCCTCCTTGAGCAGGTTAAAGACACTTTGGCACTTACTGTCCCAGTTCCAGGCGACGTTCTTGCACGTGAGCCGGTTGAGGGGTTTCGTGATACCGGAGTAGTTATCTATGAACCTACGGTAGAAGTTAGCGAAACCCAGGAAAGATTGCACTTCCTTGACGTTCCGGGGCTGCGGCCAGTTGACGATGGCCTCGACCTTGTGGGGGTCCATGCGAACGCCGTCCGGGGATACAATGATGCCAAGATACTCAACCTCTTCCGTATGGAATGAACACTTCTCGGGCTTGGCGTGGAGGTTGTGCTCCTGGAGGCATTCGAGGACTTGCCGGATGTGCTTCTGGTGATCCTCCGGCGAGTCGGAGTAAATGAGGATGTTGTCCAGGTAGACGATCACGAAGACGTCGCTCATGTCGTGGAAGATGTCGTTCATGAAGTATTGGAACGTGGCGGGGGAGTTAGTCATTCCGAAAGGCATTACAAGGTACTCAAACAGACCATACCACGTGCGGAACGCGGTTTTCCACTCGGGGAGTTAGTCATTCCGAAAGGCATTACAAGGTACTCAAACAGACCATACCACGTGCGGAACGCGGTTTTCCACTCGTGTCCCGGGGCGATGCGGACGTTGTTGTAACCGGAGCGGAGGTCGATCTTCGTGTAGACCTTGGCACTGCGGAGTCGATCGACCAGATCGCCGATGAGCGGGAGCGGGTAGCGGTTCTTCTTGGTGATCTTATTGAGTCCTCGATAGTCGACGCAGAGTCGGAGCGAGCCGTCCTTCTTCTTGGCGAATAGAACTGGGGCTCCGGCGGCGGAGGTGGAGGATAGTCGACGCAGAGTCGGAGCGAGCCGTCCTTCTTCTTGGCGAATAGAACTGGGGCTCCGGCGGCGGAGGTGGAGGGTCAGATGAATCCCTTACCAAGCATTTCGTCGAGGTAGTCCTTGAGGGCCCGGAGTTCGACCTCCGACATGTTGTATACCTTGCCGAAAGGGGGGTTGGCTCCTTCCTCGAGGTCGATGGTGTGATCATAGGGGCGGTGAGGGGGGATCTCCTTGGCGTCTCCTTTGGAGAATACGTCAGCGAACTCATGATACTTCGGGGGAACTACTTCTCGGAGGATTTGCTCCTCGGTTTTCTTTTCCGGGGGAATAGCGTCCCCTCATAGGTGTTCTTCTAGGAGAAAGGGCGAGGTGTGTAGCTGAAACATGGGAGTTCCGTCCCTCATGAGGCGGGCGAAGGGGGCGGCCCCGATGATCCTAATGTCGAGTGCGCTCAGGTCGGTTGGGGTCACGGAAGGATCGGCCAGAGCGGGTGTGACGCATGTCTGAGACCGGCAAGGGTAGTTCGGCCCCTTGTACTTGTTCCGAGGAATGTTTGGGGGTCGATCAGGGGCCTTGCGGTCTCGGACGGGCGTGGGGGGCGTGGCAGTCGCCCCGGGGGTGTCAGGCGTCGGGTCGTTTCCTAGGGCCCGGAGGTGCACAGCGGTCAAGGGGTGGTCTCCGGGTCCCGGAAAGGTCATGGTGAGCGTCCTCCAATCGATGTCGGGATTCGTGTTGCGCAGCCAGGGTAGTCCCAGCACCATCGGGGTCGATTCATGAAGTTGCGTGACCAGGAAGTCGGAGGTGAACTCGTAGTTGTTGTCCAGGGTCACGTGTCCCAAGTGAGACCTCTGGATGGGGCCGGAGGAGGAGGGGGTGCTGTCGAGGCGTTGCAGGCGGAGGGGCTGGTCGAGGGAGTCGTGGGGGAGGTCGAGAGCGTCGCTGATGAAAACTCCGGTGGCTCCGCTGTCGATGAGGGCCGATACTGGTCCCAGGGTGCCGTCCAGCCTGGCATTGATGACGAAGGATCGGGACGAACGGGACTGGAGTCCAGGGGGTGGTGGGGGCCCGTCCTTCGGGGTAGGGTCTGGGGAGTGGGGGATGTCGAAGGGGAGTTGCTGGTCGTCGGGCGTCGGGTCCCGGGTCAGTCGAAGGGTGAGATGTCGCCAATCGATGCGGGGATTGGTGTCTCAGAGCCACGGGAGCCCTAGGACCAGGGGTGCGGAAGGGTGGAGTTTGGTTATCAACATCCGGAGAGTGTGAGTCTGTCCGTTGGCAAAGGTAACGGGCATACCGCCGTAGAGGCGTCCCCGTCGAAGAGGCAGAGCCGTACTGGGACCGGGAGTTGCTGAGCGGGTTCCGGGGCGAGGGTGGACCATGCTTCGTCGATGAAGTTGTCGGTGGCGCCACTGTCAACGAGGGTGTTGAGGGAGGTTCCGGAGGGGGTGAGGCGGGTTTTGAGGAGGAGGGAGTGCGAGGAGTGGGAGGGTAGGTAGGCCGTGAGGGTGTCCTGTATGAGTGTCGTAGAGCGAAGGTGTGAGACCGGGGCGGAGAAGACGTCGGGGTCGATTCCGCGATTTAGGGCGTCTTCCGGGTCTAAATCGCCGGGTCGTTTTCCGAATACTCGTAGGTGGCGTCCTCCCCTTCGAAGGTCCAGGTGGCACGTCCCATGACCTGTTGTTTGGGGCACTTGGAGATGAAATGGTCTTTCTCACCACAGAGTATGCAGACACCCTCCCTTCTCCGTCGTTCCTGCACATCCGTCGGGACTTCGATCCAGGGCCATCCCTTCTTTTGAAGCCGGTTGGCCCAGAGGGCCTCTTTGTCCCGTTCGTTGTCGAAGTCGAAGTCTTCGGGGTCTTCCGGGGGTTCCTCGGGGCTTGGCGCGTCGCCCAGGTCGTGGGCGGCCACGGCGGCGTTGAGTTGGGCCTGGGGGCGGGCGCCGCTGCCGGGGTTAGCATTGGGCGGGCCGCGACTCACCGGGGGTCGGCCGCCCGGGAACGCGGGGGGACCGGGGTTTCGACCTTGGGGGTTGGGAGCTTCGCCGGAGGGCCAAGGGGGTCCTCCTCTAGGGTTCCAGGGGGGTCGGGAATTCGAATACTCGCTGCGGTCTTCCCAGTAGCGTTGGTCGATCTGCATGACGAGGGCCTTGTATCCGTCGTAGGAGGGTTGTTTTGGGGCGAGTCGGAGGACGTCCTTGATGCGTTGTGGCAGGGCACGGCGGAGGGCGTACCGGAGGGCGCTGTAGTTCCAACCTGTTTCATAAGCTTCCTTCTCAAAACATACGATAAAGGTGGTGAAACGTTCTTCCGAGCGCATCCGGAGGTTGAAGAGGTTGTCCTCGGCCTCGGCCACGGTGTCGTAGATTCCGAACTTCCCGGAGAACTCGTCGACGAAGGCCTGCCAGCGAGCGAGTGCCGGGTTGTTGGGGTCGAACTGGATGAGGGCCGTGTAGTGATCAAAGGCGATCCCCTGGAGGTACGATGCGGCAAAGGCCACCTGGGAGCTGTCAACCTGAAACGTGAGCGGCTTTGCCTGGAATGTATTGAGACACTGAGTGAGGAAGGTACACCATTTTCGGGGGTCCCGGCCCGTGAAAGCGTCGGGCTTTTGAATGTCCAGTCGTCTTTCGCGGGTGAGGGTGTCGCGAGCGTCATCTGGTCCGGCAGCGTTGCGGGGAGGGGGGCCGGCATTGTAATAGTAGTAGTAGTGATTACCCCCCCCTCCTTGAGGAGGAAAAGCACCAAGGGCGGGACCCCACCCGCCTGGAGGGCCTCCTCCAGGTGGCTCACCTGGGGGTCCACGCCCGGGGGGTCCGTTATCCCAGGGGGATTTGTTCCTGCCGGGGGGAGGCCCAGGTCTCCACGCAGGGGGTGGCGGAGGTGGTGGCCCTGGGGGTCGTCCTCGAGGTACGGCTGGGGGTGGCGGAGGCGGTCGGGGAGGGTTCGGCGGTGTTGGGTCGGGCAGAGGGGGGTCGGGTGCTGGGTCGGGTGCCGGGTTGTGTGGGGGACGTTCAACCCGGGAGGGTCGTGCTTGCATCGGGGTCGTGGGGGGTTTCGTAGGTCGAAGTGGGGTGGCGGATCGCGGCGGAAGTTGCATTCCAGAGAGGCTGGGGCTGACGCTGGGGGCGGTACCGGGACAGGCGCGGGCACGGGCGTGGGACGGGGTTCGTTGTTGCCACGCGTGAGCTCGTCAATGTAGCACAGCGTGTCGTCCGTGCTAGGGGTGTCCGCGCGGGGTCTGCCGGGGTTTGCCGGGGCCAGGGGTCAGGCGTTGTCTGTTCGCGGGAGGGGTTCCAGGGGTCTTTGAGGCTGTCCCCAGGTCTCAAAGGTACTAGGAACGGAGTTAGCCCTGCGGCGAGTTGACAAGCCTACCGTGCGGGCAGCGGGTTGATCGAAGAGGCCTCCAGTCGGGTTGAGGGACCGCAATATGGCTGAGGCGTTTTGTCGCTCTTCCCGTTGTCGTTGTTCCGGAAGAGGCCTCCAGTCGGGTTGAGGGACCGCAATATGGCTGAGGCGTTTTGTCGCTCTTCCCGTTGTCGTTGTTCCGGAGAGGGGTCTGCGGGGGCTGTCGGGGCTGCCGGGGCCAGCTCTGGGGGTTCCTGTCGAACGTGAATCGAGCGACCTGGGTCCGCGGGGTTGTTGAGGGGTCGAGGGGAGGGGAACGCGTGGACTTCGTCGAGCAGCTGCTGCAATTCCTCTCGGAGGATCGTATTGCGCCTATACTTTACCATAGTTTGCTCCGGGAGTTCTCCTCGCGTGAGGCGATCCCCAAATTCGACCAAGCAATGAGCCCATTCCTCTGGAGTGCCTTCGAAGTCGTTGTGCCCGAACTCCGTAAGCAGCGCCCTTATCTGTTGAGCGAAGTCCTCCGGCGTAATCCTGAGTGAGCAGAGTACTTTGTCCCGTTGCTATTCATACTCCTTGAGGCGTCGTCGCCCCATTGGCGAGGGAGGGGTTCGAGCGGGTGGAGCGGCGGCCGGGTAGTGATGAGGGGGGTAGTCGGGGTAGGGGGGTCCTCGGGGTTCTTGGGGTTGGGGAACGGGGCGCTGGTAGCCGTAGTAGGGGGTGGGTGCAAAAGGGCCCTTGCTGGGGGGGATCGGGCGAGGTCCATTGGGTACTGGTGGGGTCTCTGGCAGGCCCCCGGGGATGCTCCGGTACGAGGGGACCTCCACAGGTCGTGCCATGGCTAAGTTGGGCGGAGGGGCCCAGCTGGCTGAGGGCCCATGCTCCGGTACGAGGGGACCTCCACAGGTCGTGCCATGGCTAAGTTGGGCGGAGGGGCCCAGCTGGCTGAGGGCCCCAGATCATAAAGGGATGGGTCGGGGGCCCAGTGGCGGTGGAGGTACAGAGGTTTGTACGGGAGGGGTGGGTAGATGGGGCGGAGAGTCTGCGCAGAGTAATGCTCGGGTACCGGGCGCCCGTAGGGGTCGGTCTGGTAGCCCGTGGAGTAGTAAGTGTGAGTATACGTAGCCATCAAGAACGGAGTAAGGAGGGAGTCTTGATATTATGTCAGGTTCCGCTGAGTCGGGGGCTTTCCGGGAAAGCAATCGCCCTTACAATGCGGACTTGACCCACGGATACTCAGGTGTCTGGAACTCCGGGGCTAGGATTCCGGGGTTCAAGACGTGGACAGGGAAATCCTGGGAGAGGGGACTTAGTCCGGGGGTTTTGGGTGGTGGTAACTGGGGAGTTCGGGTGGGGGTCGAGTCGTGAACCGGAGGTTCTAAGACGAGACCAAGTTAGTAAGTTAAAGTCGCAAAGTGCGTACCAGTCTTAGAGCACGCGAATATCCAAGCGTGCCAGTCAAGCGTGCCAGTCAATGTGTACCAGTCAAATAGAGGGCACGCAACAATCCAAGAAATGCAAAGTAACAGTGTATGTAATAGTAATATCAAGACTGGCGAATACAACGGGGAACTATGCTATAAGTACTACGAGGCCGGGTCTCGGGGTTCCGGGATGTCTGGGATGGGTTCCGGGGGTTATTGAGTAGCAGCAGGGGCTGCATACCGGGATCGCGCGTGTGGGGCGCGTGATCAATTGGCGCGGATGGAGCCGTGATGCGTGATGCGTGATGGCTGGAACAAGTCGCGTGATCCGATCGTTGATCGGGGCTGGTGACGGCTAATGGCGGTCCTTGATGCGCGTGATGGCGGTGTCGGCGGTCGTGATGGCGGGGCATGTCCTGTGGGGTCGGAGGGAGGGTCCCGGAGGGTGTTCCGGGGGTGTCCCAGGGTGGGCCCGGAGGGGAGGGGTCGTGACAAAAACAATGCACTTGATAATAATGCCTCAGGTGCTACCTAGCAAATAGTAAGCACTGTGCCTATAGGTGGCACTGTAAATGACAAAGATGAGATAGACAAAGCTAGCATCTAATTTAGTGACAAAGTCAGGCAGAGCTAGCGCAATTTGAACACTAAGTATAACTAGGTGCTCAAGAGGTTACAATTTGTTATTATATACATGTGGAGTAGCTAGTTTTTATACTATGCACTACTGTACTTTTTCAAAATAAGTCTATTGGCAGTGCTATTAATTAGCACTTCTTCTTGTAATTATAGCTAATGGCCACCTGTCAATGGCGATCTGTAGCACATGAGTGACAGTGACCAATGGCAACTCTAAAACTACTTAGAAATTGTACGAGTCTGCTCACTTTTTGATGTAATTCAATTGGTTAGGCCATTCCAGAGTATGGTCAAAAAATCCTTGACAGACGCTGTGAGCGCTAATCCCAGCACTAAATATTGTACCATCTTCTGATAGATTTGAATGTCAGGTCTGTGTATATCCTGTTTTGTCGTCATTGATTCTTTTAGACTTCTGATTGAGGTGCCTTGATGATCAACAGCACTAACTGTTAACCCTTTTTGGTATTAATTGGGATTTGGTCAGAGTCAACTCTCTTGCCATTGCATTAGAGCTATAAGTTCTGAGCCTCCTAGATCCTTGAAGTAGATGGATGGAGTGTACTGAAGGGCTGGTAAATAGTGATTAAGGAAAATAGATAAGACCTGCAATAGAGCGCTCAAACTAGAGCTGCTCTGTATTCAATATAGTCATTAAAGTCTCCAATATGTCAAGTGTCAGCCAACCTATAATGTTGCTTGATGCACTCAATTTGAGTAGAAGCCTATCAGCATATCAGTTAATCAAAAAGGCATGCAAACAATCAATGCAATATCAAGACTAAAGTACAACAAGTGGGTAGCTACTCTTTAAATACTAGTGGGGGCTACTCCAGGTTCCTGAGGGGTTCTGAAATGTCTGAGGCAATTCTGGAAGTTAATGGACAGTGCAAAAGAAGGAGGAATTGTATACCAGGGATTGTGCATGCAGAGTACATGATTAATTGGCATGTAGAGGTGGCCCTAATGTGTGATGTATAATAGCCAGAGTGATTGATATGATCTGCAGTGGGTGTGCTAGTGGACAATTCTGAGTTCCTTGATGCAGGGTTGTTGGGAAGTGTGGTGTGATAGTGAGGTCTGATGCACATGATAGTGGGGGTTGTGTTGTGGAGTTGGCAGAGGAGTCTTGGATGGGGTTCTGGAAATGTTCTGGGATAGTCTCAGGTAGGAGGGGTCGTGACAAGTGTGGATATGCATTTGTATGGTTCAGAATCTCTATAAAGAGATTATTATAATTATATTTTTTCTGAATATATGTGCAAAACTGCATATCATCTTTGTTGATAAATGCAGGATGATAATTCTGCAATTCTATTGCATCTTGCAACATCATCTTCTTACTGCTAAAATATACTTCTTGCACTTCTATTTGCTGTGCTTGGATGACCTTATAGTCAACCAGCATTTGAGCTTCAATATGAGTTTATTCTTTTGTCTGCTTGGATATAGTTATAGGCATTATAGATATCATCTTAAATATTACTTTCAAAATACTGAGACAAATTGTCAACAACCTTGTTTAATGTATCTTTTACATAAATGATATTGAACTGATATCACAACATGTAGTTGATTTAGTGATGTTGTTGCAAAGATAGATGCACTTATTTACATAAATGATATTGAACTGATATCACAACATGTAGTTGATTTAGTGATGTTGTTGCAAAGATAGATGCACTTAAATCTTGAAAAACTCAAGCACTTTGTAATTTGTGATGATATAGATTTTATATCCTATTAGCTTATCCTTTCATTTCAGGAGGGCTTCTAAAATTGTAAGTGTTTCCAACTTATGAATAACATAATTCTGCTGTACAACAGTGAACTTACAGGATATAAACCTTACTGGTCAGCATGTTTGCTAGGTCTTTTCTTGGCCAAACATGGCTCCTACACCTGTTTTAAATGCATCACATATGAGCTAGATAAGCTTGTTGATATATAGATTAATTGGCTAGATAATTGGTATTTTTGTGCAAATGTGCTTAATCATTTCAAAGTACTGCTAATACAGCAGTCTCTAATGAAAGAGGGACTCATTCTAGATTATGACCATTAGTAGCTCAGTATAAGCAATGATATTTTGTAAAAAGTTATCAATGTAATTCACTAGCTCAATAAATTGCTGGATATTATTGTAGGGCATGAATTATGTCATTTTCAAATACAATTGAGTTTATCTATATCTGGGTGTATACCCTTCTTGTCAATAACATGACTTAAACAATCTATGCTTAGTGCATATAACTCATACTTCTTCCATTTGAGGTAGAGGCTTGTCTTTCTGAGTTGTTCAAACATGACTTATAGATGCTATTCATGCTCCTCAATAGAGTCTAAAAAGATAAAAATATTGTCTAAATAAATGTATATAAATTTTTTAATTACATCTTGGAAAACTAAGGTCATTAATATCTGGAATGTAGCTGGTACATTACAATTGCCAATTTACATTATATTGCTCATAAATGTTCCCATTAAGGATGAAAACAGCATTTTTAATATGTCTTTTTTGCATATGCAAACTTGTTCATATGCATTCATAAAGTCAATTTTCAACTTGTATTTTGTCTTAGTGATATCCTCACATATAACTTTCTAATCTGAAAAGCAAGTTACATCTTTGACAGTATTATTGTTGCACTGCCATGCATTCAATGCTATTTGTAACATTCCATTCTTTTTGGAAATACATAGTAATGGTGCAGCTTGCACCACTGATTGTAGTTTCCACCACTTCATATTTATATACCTGTTTGTTTTTTCACAAAGTTGGTTCTAAAGTGCTTATAGACAGTGAGGCAAATAATATTTATATTGCTTATTCTTATTAATGAGATTGATTTCATAATTCACTTCTTTTTAATAAAGAAGTTCCTCCTTTGTCCTATTGATGATATCCACAAACTTATATTGTTAATGCTAGCACAATCAAAGAATGTCTTCTTCTATAAAGCTTGTAGCCTGACCTTTTCCCTTTAATATGCATAGTACATGCAGTTGAAACTTTGGTTTGAATTGCTCCCACAAGGCATGTACATGCTCTTTTGTGAGATCTCCAGGATTCAACTTTATAACTGGTTGCATCTTTACTGTTTTTATCATCTTTGACAATGATTGCATACTTTTTGCCTTCAATGATATACTATCAAATATTATATCATTTGAGGATTTAGAAATCTCATCCTCCTATACATGATAGTATATCTCTCTAGTCTGGGTCTATTGCATGCTTTCTATAGTATGCATCATCATTGATGCTACCAATTGATTTACTTTTGTAACATGCATAGATCTAGTCAGTCATATTTGTTGTAATATTTCTCTATTGTATAATAGTGCCATAGGTGGCCATCTGTGTTGCATAGCATTACCTTCTCAAAATTCAGAGATATCCTGTTCTTATGTATAAATAGCATACCAATAATCATGACAGTTAAAATTTGTTATATCCACATATTTTTTTGTCAACATCCTTGACATCTTTATCCTTACCTCAGCACCAAATTGCACCATTGCATGGCTCCCTACAGTCTCCAATTAGAGCATCAGCAACTCTTCTTTATCCTTACCTCAGCACCAAATTGCACCATTGCATGGCTCCCTACAGTCTCCAATTAGAGCATCAGCAACTCTTTTAGCTTATGAATGTATATCACATTAACATGAGCAAACTGTGGTGTTATGCCTGTAGTGGTACTCTCTGAGTTCCACAAGGTCCAAGCTGGATATCCATTAATATTTACATAGGCCACCAGATATTTTTTTCTTCAGAAGTATACTTTGGCTACTGCAATTTATTAGTTGCTTTTTGTAAAGTCATATGTCTTATTCAGACATACTGATCTTCTTAGCACTCAATTAGTGCAAACAAATGTTTACCAATAATCATGACAGTTAAAATTTGTTATATCCACATATTTTTTTGTCAACATCCTTGACATCTTTATCCTTACCTCAGCACCAAATTGCACCATTGCATGGCTCCCTACAGTCTCCAATTAGAGCATCAGCAACTCTTTTAGCTTATGAATGTATATCACATTAACATGAGCAAACTGTGGTGTTATGCCTGTAGTGGTACTCTCTGAGTTCCACAAGGTCCAAGCTGGATATCCATTAATATTTACATAGGCCACCAGATATTTTTTTCTTCAGAAGTATACTTTGGCTACTGCAATTTATTAGTTGCTTTTTGTAAAGTCATATGTCTTATTCAGACATACTGATCTTCTTAGCACTCAATTAGTGCAAACAAATGTTTATTCTCATCATCACAAGTGTAATAATTACTGTTGTACACATCCACTACAATGTACTTGTTGTTATCAATTTGATACTTCTTGTGGCTCCTCTTCAGTCATCTTGACTACTTTCTCCTCTTTGTCATTGATAACAATGTTACTCAGAGCTGCAGCTGTTAGGCTACAAACTGCGATTCGCAATGCGACGCGTTGTTGGCACTGAGAACAGAATGTATTATGTAGTTAAACAGCGTTTAACGACCGAATGTAACACACCTGAGAACAGAATAGACTAAGATAAGGAACTAGACTAAGCTACCGACTACGATGGGGAGCGTGGTCACGTGTACCGTGACACTCGCCCCCTACCCGTAAGGCAGAGGGAAACAAAAAAAGGCCTCAACTCGAACGCTGTGCGCCTTTCTTCCTGCGCCGGCCCTTCCCACGAGTCCGCTTGTTTTCCCGAAACTCTTGGATGGCCTCTAGCGCGTGCGGCATGTCGTACTCCTTGAGCCATTCGTCCTCACTGTCGTCGTACCCCTTCCATCGCACCAAAAACTCCGTCACCCCTCCCCTGGTCCTGCGCTCCCACAGGATTCTCTCTATCTCCACCTCCTCACCCGTCTCCATTTGCACCGGCGGCGGAGGCTCCTGCCTCCGTCCCAAGATCGTGTCGTCCCGCGCAGGTACAAGGCACGACACATGAAAGACATCGTGTATCGTCCAACCGTCGGGCAAGTGCAACCGGTAAGCCGTGTCCGAGATCTTCTGTGCAATTTTGAAGGGGCCGAACCTCTTGAAATCCAGTTTGTGGCTCGGTCGATCTGAGCGCAAATCCGCTCGTTCTAGAAACACTCGGTCCCCTGCAACATAATCCGGGGCCTTGTTGACCCACGCATCGTAGAACCGTTTCATCCTCGCTGCCGCCAACTCCAACAACCCCCTCAGCTCCTGCTGCACCTTCCGAATCCGGTCGAGCCGCTCATCTGCCCGAGGGACCACCTGCGAATTCACCGGATCGACCGAAAACGTGGGGTTGTAGGCGTACTCGGCATAGAAGGGCGACATTCCCGTCGCAGTGCTCACACGGTTATTATACGCAAACTCTGCGAAAGGTAGCCAGTCAAACCAGTCATCTTGGTAATAATCGATAAACGCCCGCAGGTAGACCTCGAGCTCCTGGTTCACACGCTCCGTTTGCCCGTCCGATTGCAGATGGTGCGCCGTCGATAATGCCGGTTTAATGCCCAGGCGCTCCCACATCCGCCTCGCATAGCGAGCCACGAACTGGGGCCCACGATCGGACACAATCTTCTTGGGGGTGCCATGCAAGCACCAGACTCGCTCCATGAAGCTATCGCACATCTGTGCCGCATCGTCCGTAGAGTGTGCCCCCAAGAAATGCGCCCGTTTCGTTGACTTATCGACGACCACCTGGACCATGTCGTAACCACGGGAGACTGGGAGTGGGCCCACGTAATCGGTCGAGATGTGCTGCCAGGGGCCGTCCGGGACCTCAAGTGGCTGGAGGGGGCCATGAGGTTTCTGTCGTCTGGGCTTAACACGCTGACAGACCTCACACCCCTCAACGTAACGGCGCACGAAGTCCGACATGCGTGGCCAGTAGTAGTTCCTCGCAATGAGCGCCAACGTGTTTGCACGCCCTGGGTGTCCGGCGGGGATGGAGTCATGATACAACTGCAGGATGTGGCGCTTCACAGCGTCATCATCTGGAACATACACCAGCCCCCGAAATCAAACTAGCCCCGCCTCCAATGTGAACTCCCGCAGTCGAGACCTCACCAACGCTGGAGCACTGTCAAGCTGCAGGACTGGCGCCAGCCTCGGGTCCTTCGGTGTTGCCAACCTGATCAAGCCGACGATGTTACCGTCCGCCAGTATCGCCTGCGCCGCCGCCACCCGAGCCACCACCTCCGATTGCTCACAATCCTCCAAACGCACCACCACCCCTTTCTTCACCACCCGCTCTTCCGGCAATAGCGTCTGTTGGCTGTTATCACGCTCCCCCGAGGGGACCTCGTGGTCAGGCCGCCGCGACAACCCATCTGGCCCCGCGCTGAGACGACCAGGCCTGTGGTGAATCGTGAACACGAAACGGTTCAGGAACAAGCTCCACCGGGCCTGCCGCCGTGTCAGATCCCTCGCCGTCATGAAGTACTCGAGGTTCCGGTGGTCGGAGAAAACGTCGACAGAAAATGGGCTCCCTTCCAGGTATGGCCGCCAAGTCTCAAAAGCGCGGACCACCGAGAGGAGTTCCTTGTCATGAACATCATAATTCCGCTCCGCTGGCTGCATTGACTTTGAAAAGAACGCCACTGGCCTCCAGTCCCCATCATGTGCTCTCTGTGACAACACTGCACCCACCGCATAATCCGACGCATCCGTCTCCACTTGAAACTGCGCGTTGGTGTCCGGCATCACCAGTACTGGTGCCTGGATGAATGCTGCCTTCAACCTGTCAAACGCCCGCTGCTCCAACACCCCCCACCTCCACACGCGGTCCTTCCTCTTCAGCTCCTCCAACGGCCGTGCCAACGCTGCATAATCCTCCACAAAGCGCTGATAAAAATTGCAGAAGCCTAAGAACTGATTTACGTGTCGCACGTTTTGTGGTGCCGGCCAGTCCACCACACCACTGACCTTCACGGGGTCCATGCCAATCCGACCTGGGGAGATCTTCAGGCCCAAATAGTCAACCTCCGCCGTCCTGAAGCGACACTTCTCCGGCTTCAGAAACAGGTCAGCCCGACGCAAACGACGCAAGACCTCCCGAACGTGTTCATCGTGCAAGGCTGGGTCCTCCGAAAAAATGATAATGTCGTCCAAGTAGAGCACCACGTAGACATCGACCAGGTCATGGAACAAATCGTTCACCATGCGCTGGAACGCTGCTGGCGCATTGCGCAGGCCAAACTGCATGACCAGAAACTCAAACTGGCCATACCTTGTCTGAAAAGAGGTCTTCCACTCATCCCCCTCCCGCACACGGACATTATAATACCCCCACCGCATGTCCAACGTCGTAAACACCTTCGCCGCCTTCAGTCTGTCCAGGAGTTCATTTGTCAACGGGATCGGGTAAGCATCAGGTTTCGTCACCGCATTCATTGCTCTGAAGTCCACGACCAGACGCAAAGCCCCATCCTTCTTCTTGACAAAGAAGACCGGGGCACCACACGGTGCGCTCGACTGCCGTATGTAGCCCTTCGCAAGATTCTCGTCGATAAACTCCCGCAAGGCCTTCAGCTCTGCTGGCACCAACTGATACAACTTTCCTGGGACCGGCACCTCCGCGCCATCGAGCAAGTCGATCCCCAGGTCGTATTTCGTGTGCGCCGGCAACCGCTCCGACCTGGCCTTGTCGAAGACATCGAGGAACTCATGAAACTCCTCCGGGACCATCTCCTCCACTGACACCTCACGCTTCCCCCGCCGCTTGCTCTCCCCCTCCGCCAGCACCTGCGAGAAACTCCTCCCTGCCGCACCACGCACCTCCTGGAGCTGTGGACCCTCCAGCCCTCGCATCGACTCCAAGTCCCACCGCTGTTCCAAACACACCGTGCTACTGTCACTCAGCCCTGCCGCCTCCTCCCTGCACCCAATCGCCTCCTCAATCGCCGCCCTCGCCCGCTGCACCGCCTCCTGTCGCTGCCTCCTCCAAAAACGCGTCCTTCGAGTTCGCACCCGCTTGAGGCCATGGAAGCGCTCCGCTGGCAGCACCCCATGAGGCCGGACCACTGCCGCCCCCGCCCCCGTCGACTTCCGCGCGCAGGCCGCAAACGACTGCTGTGGCCGCGAGCCCTCCCCACGACGCGCACCAAGCAGACACGACTCCCGGCAAAACTGCGACGCAAAATCCACGGTAGAGCGGCCCCAGTCGATGGACGGACTATGTCGCCGCAGCCAGTTCACACCCAGGATCAAGTTGTCATCTCCTATGTCCGCAACATCCAGCACCAGCGTCTCCTCGTGGTCACCAATGACAACTCGTAAATGCACCTCATCCATGATGAGGCCTGACTTCACCTCCGTGTTGTCGATCGTACGCAGGCGCATTGGACGCTTCTTCCGGATCGTCGGCAGTCGCTGCACGATGACAAAGCGGGGGTTCACAAAGCAACAACTCGCACCCGAATCGACCATCGCTCGCGTGTCTACCACTTCCACACCACCCCCTTCCCCATGCACTCGCAAAGTTACTGGCAGTTCCAACGCTGCATGATCCGACCACGGTGACCGTGCATGAATCACCGCTGCACGTGCAGACTTACGCCGCGCTCTCTGAACACTCGCTACACCCAGCCCATGCAAAATCTCTTGATTAGAAGACGAGAGTACATGAACCTGCTCAGTTGCACCCGCTGCGACGACACAGGGCAACCCTAAACAAAACCCGGCTGGGGCTCCTCCTCCTTCCTTCCACTCGCCACCGCCTCCCGAACTGCCGCCTTGATCGACTCCATCCACTGCGGGCACTGCACCATGAGGTGGCCCGTCAACCTGCACTTGAAGCACTTGCGAGCCGCTGGGACCCCCTTCGCACGGTCCACGTCCATCGCGTTGGGGTCAGCTGGCGCCGGCAGCGGCGCTGAGCGCGCCAAAGTGCCCACGCTTGCGTTGTTAGCAGGCACCGCAGCCGCCGTCGAGGTTCGCTGGGAGGCTGACATCGAGGATGCCCAGCTGCCCTTCTTTCGCGCCGCGATGTCCGCGAGTTTGGCCTCCCGACGCAACAGGATGTCCCGTGCCTCCTCCGCCGTCTGGTAGTCTGTATTCACCAAGGCTTCCATCGCCGCCGCGCTAAGGCCCTTCCAAAAGCGGTCCTTAACATACTCGCTCTCAGCATCTGCACGGCCCAGCTTCCCCTTCAACTCGAAAAAGGCCGTACAATAGTCCGTGATCGACTTGGACCCCTGCTGCAACTGACCTATGCGATTCAACGCGTCCTGCGCGGGGTCACACGTGCAAAAACCCGCCTTGAAGTCCGCCAGCCATGCGTCCCACTGGAAACGCCGAGGGTTCAGACCCGGATCATCTGAACCGGTCGTGATGACGTACGACCACTCCTGCGCCGGACCCGTCAGATAAGACTGTGCCCACACAATCTTCTGCCGATCGTCCCGGAAGAACTCGAACTCCGCCGCCGCCTCAACCTGCCTAGCAAACTGATCCGCGAGCTGTTTAGACTTCCCGTCGTACACCTCCGGAGGGTTGATTTTAGGGCCATGACGCGCAGCCCGCGGCTCCCGCGACGCCTGTTCCAAAAGTGCGACATGCCCGGACAGTCCTTCCATACCTTCATGGATGTTGTCCAAACTCGCCTGCAATTGCGCCGCCAGTTGTGCCTGGATGGCCTGAAAGACCATGTCCGCGATTCGCTCGTCCACCGACCCCTCTGGCGCGGCTGTCTCAGTTGCCCCGGGGGAAGACATCGCTCGAAAAAAAATTTTTTTTATCTTAGTCCAAGTGTTAGGCTACGAACTGCGATTCGCAATGCGACGCGTTGTTGGCACTGAGAACAGAATGTATTATGTAGTTAAACAGCGTTTAACGACCGAATGTAACACACCTGAGAACAGAATGGACTAAGATAAGGAACTAGACTAAGCTACCGACTACGATGGGGAGCGTGGTCACGTGTACCGTGACAGCAGCTATATGAGCTGCATAAATATGTGCCTTGGAAGAGGCAGGGCATTTCTTGATAAAATGCCCAACTCTCCCACAGTTATAGCATTCAGAAGAGTCTCTTACTGGTTTTCTCTGGAGTTGCTCCTGCACCTGCATTAGGTCTAGCTCCTATACATGCTACAGACACTGGTGCCTCTTTGGCTGCTACTTAATTCTGACTATAAGGATGATCTTTGGAGGCTATGGCTTAGTCATATGATTAGAAGAGAGAGATCTAAAGTGTATTAAAGTATATACTTATAATATTATAATAACCACTCACCTTGCAGAAAGAGATCTAAAGAGAACAAGTTTAAGGATTTCCTATACCAAGTTGAATGCTTCTAGGGCCTCTGAAGCATGGAAAACAACTGTATAGGACAAGAGAACCTTAAAAACTCAAAAATTGCCTAAACAAATAAGTGCACAAATAAGGCAGGAAAATTCTAGACTTTGGAGGTTAAACTCTGGCTTATGTAAGCAGTCTGTATGCAGTGCTGAAGAGCCCACACTTGTCTGAATGATAGCTAAAGAATCAGAGCACCTCAAGGGCTGAGAATAGTATTAATAGATAGTGTTGAAAGAATAAAAGCAGTAAAGTAAAAAAATGACAGCAGAAATAAAGAAATAAATAAAGAGTGAAAGAAGGAAGAAATGAGGAGTCTTCTGACAGGTTATTCAAGATTACATGTCACAAATGCTGGATTTGCATTTCTAGATGTTCATAAGCTTATATCTGAATTCCTTACAAGACTTTTATTTGCATTAAAAAACAATGTATTGCCAAAGATAGAAGAGATGATTATTCTAGATTGATAGAAAAGAGTACAAAGACTGCTGATATGAAGGTGCCATCTGTGATAAAGCTAAATTTATTATCAATCCAAAAGAGATATCTGAATTTGAAAATTGTAAAGAGAAACCTGAGAAATGTGTTTGGTAGAGTAATGAGGCAGGCTAGATGGTGGAGCAGAGGAAGTAAGAAATATGGAAGTAAGGAGTGTCAGAGTCTTTTGCTGTAGAACAGTCAATATAATATTAGAATTTTAAATACTAGTAGAATTGATTCTAGAATTTAACTCTTATAGCAAGAAAAAGAAAGACATATAATTTAGCAGAAGCTTTGTGATACACATTTTATATACATCTCTTTGACTATAATAATACCAACAGTACATTCTTAGTCCTTCCACTTTTATATACCTATTGCTGATAGACTTAATGTAGATCTGCTGATCTAGAGATGATTCTGCTTTTGAACTCAATAAAGGAGAACAATAAGCAAATGCTTTCAATTATACCTAGGTAAATTTTCAGAAATATTACAGGTGTTCTGATAGTTACATAGAACATGTCACTAAAGATGCCAAAGTACAAGCATTAAAGATGGTCATTGAAAGCACTGTCAATGCAGAAATTAGGACTAGAAATACTGTAAAAGCATGAACCTATTAAAGAAAGTCAATCAGAAGTGTATCAGCTGAAATAACAGTTATATACACTCATATTTTCTTGCAAAGCTTATTGTGAGTGTTATTTTTGTTGCACAGTATACCTCTTATGAGTTTTTTCTGTAACATCACAAACAAACAGTTATACTTACACTACCCATGGCAAGAACTTGATCAGGCATGATAATGTTGAGGACATAGAGACATGAGATGTTGTGGAGCATAGATAAGACAGCACTACATTCTTAGAGCATGGCTGGTCACCAAATTTAATATTAGCAGAAAAATAAAAATAGATATTGATATTCAACATGGAATATATATACAAAAATAAGGTGCAAATAATGCATGAAACAAAGCATTTTTATTTGTCTGTACTTTAGAGTTGCAAGTAAAAAAGCATAAAGCATTATCAAAACTTGGCCCATGCTTAATTCTACTGAAAAGCAGCTATGAAATAAGGCTCTAGAGATCAATAAGATAAGAATATCAAAGGCCTTGTTCCAGATTTCAAAGCAAGTAAATAACATGTTATTCCACCATTGATTCTATCTGGAAGTTAGCGCTTGTATAGCAATGAGTCAGAATGCTGGTTATATATAAGACAGTATATTCTTACCTGAATATACAACTTAATAATTAATTACAAGCTGTCTGAGTATAGATATATACCAGATGAACATGACAAGATATAGAAGCAAGTTGCAATATTGTCAATCAAAAGCTCCACTTTTTTTTTTTTAGAAATGTGTAAGTTTCACAATCTGCATGCAGCCCAAGCTCTAAAAAAAATTATATTAGAGTGTTTTTATATAGTCAGAAAAAAATTAAGTAACAATAAAGCTAAAGGCTGCAACTCAGAATATAGAACATCAGAAAAATGCTAAGTTTAGAATGATAGAGAGTATAAAGAAGAGGGCTGGCCTTGTTCGTCACAAGAGCGTGAGAGAGGGACAGGGTGTGGTCTTTGGTTGAGGTGGCTGTGCATTTATAACAATTTTATCTTCTCCACAACAACCATCTGCTATCTCGGTTTTTTCACTGCCCTCCCATACTCACTCTGTTTGTGTTTTAATTTTCTTATCTTTTCATTTCGTACTCAAGTGTTTCCTACTACTTAAATTATGATCATGCTTACGGTTGATCCTCACTCAGAGGTTACTCCAGATTTTAGATCAGATGAACATAGGTTCACCAGAGAAGTCATTGCGCACGGTAGAGAAGGGATGTCAGACGAACAGGCAGCAGACCTTCTATCCAAACAATGGCTAGCTGCACTAGATTGCAGGAAAGCGATCTGAGAAGCAGAGCAAGAAAAGAGAAGCGGAGGAGAGAGCAGCTCAGGGCCGCAACAGAGAAGATGCCCCAGAGCACGCAGCAAATGACATTACTCTACGCTCCAGGTGCTCAAGGGACCGCTCCCCTGAGGATGAGGAGAGGGCCCCAAATTTAGTAGCTGGGATGCCTGTCCCCGACGTTATTGAGTACCCACCCGTGCGCTTCGCTATAGAGAAACTTAGGGAGCGTGAATACATTGAGCTAAGTTATTTCACGCCAGAGAGCAGAGCAGAAGTAGTGAAAAATGAGTCCGTTTCATTGAGCAAAGTCTTTACCTTAGCTAAAGAAGATGACTTACTCTCTCTGAAGCCAGTGATTAATTTCAGGGGTTTGAAAGGAAAAGCCATGCAAGATAAAGACCTAACATGGGACCAGGTGCGCATCGCGTCCACCAACTTCCTCAAGCATATTGTGTAGGAAAGCTGGCCCGCTAATATGATAGACGCTATGCATGCCTTCTTCTTCCATTTGACCAACCACAAGCTGCGCAATGAAGGACTCAACGGCTTGAAAGTGCTTATTTTGTACCAAGCAAGAGTAAGAAGAAAATGGCACCGGCAGATTAAGAACCCGCCCAAAGCTGGCATTTTTGATATTGGTCTCATTGATGATAAAGTTCTGAGAACCTTGAAGGATCAGATCTATGACTTGAAGCGGAGCACTATCATTAGCGATGAGTGGAAGATGTGGATCTGGAAAATGATGCTGACTAGCACTCTGATTTTCTGCTCCAATCAACTCATGTTGTGTGAATTTCAGGATTGCTTTACCAATATGCTTTACAATATTAATGTGTCTCTAACCGACACATTTGGCTTTAATCGTGCATATAATCTGCCTTACATGGGGTTTTCCTGAATCTCAATGGGGCCCCACTTGCTTTATTTACTTGCATTACATGGGAACTCAGCGGGTGGTATTGCCATTACACAATGGCACTCTGCTGGCATTATTTCTCTGCATAAACTCCTGACTTTGCTTTATCCTCCTGCCTGGAAACTTTGGATCTGGCCAAAAGATTTGAATGCATTAAAGACTGAAGTGTCCGCATTGGCATCAGCACAAAAGGGGAAGAGAAAACGCTCTCCTTCACCTAGTCGGGACCATGATTTACAGACTTCTTGCAGTAGCAAGTCAAAGGAGGGAAATAAAGGCAGTGAGTATTTTCACCAGCGTGCAGGCTCAACCTCTGGTTCTACTGGTACAACAAACGCAGCCTGCACGGTATGTCTTGGTCACCACACACATGATATCTGGCACTGCACTGCATGAGATCTGTGGAACAGACAAAAGGCCTATGTCTTTCAAAACAAGAGCAGAAGGCTCATCAATCCCAATGAAAAGGAGTTGTGTACTGACTGGCAAAAACTGCGAGATTGTGCCATTCAATCCCATGACCAAAAGCACGAATGCTCAGGATGTGGAAAATGTGATCACAGTGCTCAAAGATGCCATCTCACACAATCAGTTTAGATTCGCAGCGCCTTATAGACCTGCAGAGTGGTGGCACGAGATTGCTAAAGCAAACCTGGGATATCAATTCTCTGACCTGGCTCATCATCTTGAATTCAGTTTCAATGCCGGAATCCCCAAAATTTTGCAAACTTTTATTCCTTCCAACAAAGAGTCAATCGACCAACTGTCTGAGCACTTTGACCAAATTATCAACACCGAGTTCACCAAAGGCCAGTACCTGGGACTGTACAGTCAAGCAGAGGTGGAGGAAATCCTTAGACCATTCCAGATCTCGCCACTACAGATCATACCTAAGCCAAATAAGCCGGGAAAGTTCTAGCTTATCTAGAATCTCTCTTTCCCTCATGCAGCATCGAGATCTAGTAACCAACCAACACTCTATCAATAGCACAATTGATTCCTCTTTATTTCCATGCACCTGGGGCACCTTTAGCAGTATCTATTTGCTCATTGCAAGACTCCCACCTGGCTCTCAGGCTGCGGTTTGCAACATTAAAGAAGCCTATCGCACTATTCCAATTAAGCCATCCCAGTGGCCAGGACTGGTTGTCAAACTCAGGGCAACTGACTCGTTTGCAATCGACACTATGGACTGCTTTGGACTTGGGTCCGGGTGCGGATGCTACGGCTTGGTGGGAGATGCCGGAACGCAAATCCTCCATGCAAATGGCATGGGCCCAGTCTCCAAATGGGTCGATGACCATATTTTCTTCTGGATACGCAGAGAGTATATCAACCCCTACAATGCTGCTCACTGGATATGGCAAGAAGAGATTTGTCAGAACGGGGGGTGAAGGCACAACAGAGGAAGAATCTGGTACCAAGGCAAGAGAGACTATGACAATAATCTGGAAGAATATGATGAGGACATGGCTCACCCTATCCTCAATCTATCTGGATGTTCCTCAAGGTCTGAAAAAGACCAACAATACTCATATGCCATGTGAGACATTGATGTCTTATCCAAGAAGTTGGGCATCCTGTGGGAAAGAGATAAAGACATTCCTTTCAGGGAAACTGTACAATATATCGGCTTCAGTTGAGACATCAAGCGACGTCATGTTAGTATTCCAGAGGAAAAAAGAGGAAGATACCTGCAAGCCGTGGCAGATTGGGAAAAGACCAGAGTTCACACATTGGAAGAAGCTCAAAAGCTTTATGGAAAGCTATTACACGCCTGTTACGTGGAACCAAGGGGCCGGGCTTACCTCACAAGTCTGGAAGCCTTTATGGGAGTGTTTTATAACCATCCATTCATGCCACGAACTCCGCCAAGGAGAACAGCTGAGGACTTGCTCTGGTAGAAGCAAGTATTATGTGAACCAATGGAGAAGAGAATTTTGGAGCCAGAACCATACCTCGACGTGAAGCTGGGGTGGAAGAACCAAGGCCGAGACATTGGCTAGGCAGAAGCCGTTGGTTTCTTCTTCTTGGTGGCGACCCTCACTCATACCAAAGGCAGGGGGAGGTGAATCAAAGTCTTCGGAAACAATACCAGGGTCATCGAAGAGTGGTGGGCAGGAAGAAGCCGCAACAAAAGAATCAACAAAATGTTTAAACAAGTCTATGAAACATGTGAGCAGTTCGACATCACAATCTGCACTTGCTATGTATCGAGTGAGTTTAATCCTGCCAACGGCCCCTCCAGAGGACAGTACCCCCCAAAAGAGCTCCTTCTTCCCTCGTTTCCCATACCAGAGCAAGTTGCCAGATTCATGCTCGATTACAACGAGCCAGCCAGCTATGAAGAATGCGAAGCCAGAGAAACTTGAATTGGTGACCCCCAACGAGGCCATGAAATGGACAACATACCACGCAGCTCTCCAGACGAGATCAGCAAACAACCATTCCATAATTGGTGGAGGTACATCGAGGAGCGGTAAGCTCATAAGATCAAAGAGCAAAAGATCGAGTGCACCCTTGATGGCTATTAATTGGAAACCCATGCCTTACTCTAAAGGATTGAACCCTGCAGTATCTCTACTGTGGCCTCATGTGGCAGCTCAAAACAGGCTGAAGCTTTGGAGACCTTCAAAGCCTAAGGAAAACAGCTCCAAAAATGGTGTTCCACTTGGACAGACCGCTGAAGAAGCTGAGAACATGTTCACTGTGATGAGTGCAGTGTGGGCAGACTCAACCAAGGTCACGTACAGAACTGGTTTGCTCCTGTTTCACATGTTCTGTGACTACAGAGGAATTCCAGAAGAGATGTGAGCCCCAGTCACGCACCAAGTCTTAGAAGCCTTCATAGCGGCTTCTGCAGGAGCATATTTCAAATTTGCAATTGAGAATTTTGTTGCCGGGATAAGGGCATGGCACATACTGCACAACGTAAGGTGGGATGTTGACGACTCAAGGATGCAGACATTGATGAGAGCTGCAAAGAAGTTAGCTCCAAGCTTGTCAAAGAAAAAGAAACGTTGCCCATGCACTTCGGCTTTCTTGAAGGCTATGCACCAACAACTCGGTGTGTCAGCATCAAGTCCAAATCGGCTGAACATGACAGTCTTTGCCTGCGTGACCACGTGCTTCTATTCCGCAGCAAGATTAGGTGAGTCTACAGTCCCCACACTGTCCTCCTTTGACCCTTCAATCCACGTGAAACTGATCAATGTATCTCATTCTTTAGACTGTGGAGGTCTCCAGTCAATGGCCTTCTTCCTCCCCAGGACCAAAACCGCCATCCATGAGGAAACAGTTTCCTGAGCAAAGCAAAATGATCTGTCCGACCCAGAAAGCGCTCTCAAGAACCACTTTCGAGTCAATGAGCCACCACAAGATGGCCCTTTATTTGCTTATAAAAGCAAGAAAGGAAAGCATATTCTATTAACTAAGAAAAAATTCTTAAAAGTCCTGTCCAAGACAGCTAAAGCCACCAATCTGGAGCCCCTACAAGGACATAGTTTGCGTATTGGAGCCACCTTAGAATATTTGATGCAGGGAGTGCCTTTTGAGGTGATGAAAGCCATCGGTCACTGGTCTAGTGACGCTTTCTACAGGTACTTATCAAAGCATGAACAAATCTTGGCGCCTTATTTACAAGCCATTCCCACTCTTCACGAGTCTGTTCTCAGGCTTACTCTGGTGTTCCAAAAATAAAGTTGGCATCTTGGTGAGCCCAGTCCTTCTTTATGCTGGGGATTAGGAGCCACACTATCTTGTCATGGGGAATCACAGAGTCATTGTGTAATGCGTTGTGGACTCCTAATTCTCAAGCAGGGAATTGTGGCTGACCTTTTCTCTCTCTCAGTCAGGTCCATCATCATCTTGCAAAATTGCTAGTGTGAGGATTTGGAGTAACCCGCAAAGGGGTCTTGCCCAGACCATTTGTATTAAAGTAACAGTGCTATATTGTAGAACTACGCTATATATGTTTATTTGACACAAGTCTCAAAACCAAAGAGGGCTGGCCTTGTTCATCATGAGAGCGCAAGAGAGGGACAGGGTGTGGTCTTTGGTTGAGGTGGCTGTGCATTCATAACAATTCTATTTTCTCCACAACAACCACCTGCTATCCCGGTTTTTCCACTGCCCTCCCATACTCGCTCTGTTTGCATTTTAATTTTCCCGCTCCCACCCTCCCAAAGTAGAAAGCACAAACACTCCCATTTGCGCTACCACCACAGATTAGCGGAGACGTTCTGTAGATCAAGAGCAAGGGAAAGAGGAATTGCACGTGCATTTTTCAGCTCCACCACCCCACCTCCACCTCTTGTAATAATCAAAATGTTTCTTGTCACAAAGAGGATCCAAGTCTATCCAGCCATACAGTCCACTCGCATTAGAGGGTTAGACAACTCGCAAGCAGCCTAGTTTTGACAGGTAAAGGTATCTTGAATGGTTTTGATCTCCCTCCCACCCTCCCGGGAATCGTGGCTGACCTTTTCCCTCTTCCAGTCAGGTTCATCATTGTCTTGCAAAATCGCTAGCGCGAGGATTTGGAGTAACCTGCAAAGGGGTCTCGCCCAGACCATTTGTATTAAAGTAACAGTGCTATATTGTAGAACTACGCTATATATGTTTATTTGACACAAGTCTCAAAACCAAAGAAAAACCACTACAAGTTGAATGCATTTAAAACCCATGATTATTGATCAGATGTCACTATTATAAAAGGTCACAAAAATTTGTTAGGGCTTGGGAGTTTGACTTCCATCTTCTGCTCATTGCAGCTTATGTATTTATATTCTAAAAAGTATATTTTCTAGCAATATCAATCTTCTATATAAATATAAGATTCTTTATATCTTTTTTCATCATGCTTTCAAAAAGAGTAATTTTAATGTGATCCTCCTTTGAAATGAGACTTCTCTACTTTATTTTGTTGTTTATTTTGGATGCTGACTATGCACTTTTTACAGGTCTTGTCACATATTGATTATTTTTAATTAAATAAACCATCTTTTAGAGTTTTACAAAATGGTCATTCATTTATTGCTGATTGGCTATGATATAGGACAATGGGCCTAGTAATGCCATCTACTGCAATCTGATTATTGTAAAAGAATTATTGATAATTAAGGTTCACTGTTAGACATGTCACTATCACCCTGGAGATATTTTAGTGAGTAATTATATATTTCTTGTTTTCTTTCAATTAACCTCAAAGCTGTGCTTCTACAGGCCTCTTTTCAGCATGTAATGCATATGTAAATTCTGATCTTTCAAGCACAAGAAGCAGAGCTGATTATTTGTAGATTTATCATTTGTCTTTTATTTAGTTACTGAGTCATGTAGATAGAGCTGTGTGAGTACAAGTCCACAGATCTATCTTCTCTGGCAAGCATCTTTGTATTCCTATTCATTAAATTCTGAATTGATATTAGTCTAAAGAAACTCGGTTACATGACACATTTTGTAAATATAAAACAATAAAGTGATTGATTTCAGCTCATATTTCTTTTATAGTTGCTTATTATAATTTAATCTTGGTCTTCAGATACTAGAGGCATGCTTAAAGTCATATAACTAGTATCAATTCACTTTGTGAAGAGTTTATAGTAATCTGCAGATACCTAAAAATAAATATTTATACTGAAAAGCAGTTTACTATTGCTAAATAGCTAAGCATTATTAAAAAGTAGTGAACTAGTAGGAATGTGAGTAAATGCTGCAAATTAAACTATATAATATGAAGTTCACAATCTTGCTGTTCAGCTACTTTAGCAATATTGCCAAGTAATGTTAGGTGCCAAGGTAAAATGTCAGATTGTCTATTATAAAAAAACTTCATCATTCTGAGTTTATAAGCATTGCCATTGACTGAAAGCATCATTTCTAATTGATGTCATCTATTTCTTGTCATTTTATCTATTACTGATGCTATTTTTCATAACATCAGGTCTTTGCTATATATGGCCATTGACATCTATTTCTTGTCATTTTATCTATTACTGATGCTATTTTTCATAACATCAGGTCTTTGCTATATATGGCCATTGAATATTTGTAACTAGTTGATCTAGAGCTATTAGCTCTAGGTTAAAATATATTATTTAGACTAGAAAAGTATAATATTATATTTAATTATACTATTATATATTATAGTAAATATCTAAATACATTTACTATATCATTATATATAGTCATTGTTGCTACTTTATGTAAGGTAGCTTTTTGTACCACATCCTTGTAAGGCTGGAATTGTATTCTGATCTGATTCTCTCAGTGTGATTAAGGCTCTGATATCATTTCACATATATTTCCTGCACTAACACTGCCACTTTCCAACTTCTACTCAGCCTTTGCAGAGTAAAGATAAAAATTTATGCTGAGCTAAATAGTGGTGAGTTGCATGATCTATTTAATACCAACAATATACTCACTTATAAAACATCAGGTGAAAGTTCTATGGAAGTTGGACATCCAATGAGCCTTATAGAATAAGTTATTGAAGGATCAATCTCACCAATTCCTTGGAATCCAGAGCATATAATAACTCACCTTCTAAATCCTCTTACTGCTTACAAGTTTTGATATCTCATAGATGTCAGGAAACCAGTTTTCAAACTGTGTCCAACTCTATTCCAAGCTTAGTCCAACAATGTGCCCACTCTTAGCACATTTAAATGACCATTTCACCCATCCTATTTCCTTTCATCTTCTAGTAGTCAGCCTAGATGAGTCATATGCATGGACCTTACTCAGCATCAATTATTGTTAGTCATACTCCATCTATATAGAATGGGACAACCGTTTCGTGGGAAATTATTGATTAGTAAGGCTGACCAAGGCTGACCAAGAACCTTCCTTTTAGGGTAATAGCATAAGAGTTGGCTCATTTCAGCATTAGAAATGCTTAGAAAATTCAGATAAAATCACTGAAAAATCAGAAAAAATTTGAGGCCTACTGATACACTGACTTGAGTTTTTCTGAGATTTATAAATGCTTAAAGAAATCTGAAAAATTCAAGAAAAAATTCAATTTAGCTTACAATAATGCTCTGAGTCTGAGATTTATAAATGCTCAAAGAAATCTGAAAGATTCAAGAAAAAATTCAATTTAGCTTACAATAATGCTCTGAGAGTTGAGGCAAACTGGGAATGAGCACTGAGTTGTGAAATGCCGAGGCCTTAACCGAACGAAGTGAGGTTGAGGCCGGGAATGAGCATTGAGTTTTCTATACATACTTGGAGCCCTAACCAAACGAAGTGAGGTTAGGGTGGAGGCTTAGTTGGGGGGGGTTTGGGGGCGAAGCCCCCAACGAGCTACGAAATTCGTGCCGAAGGCACGAATCGTAGCTCATCTATAATATATGGGACGACGCCTGGGAAAAACTAATGCTGACCAAGGCTGACCAAGAACCTTCCTTTTAGGGTAATAACATAAGAGTTGGCTCATTTCAGCATTAGAAATGCTTAGAAAATTCAGATAAAATCACTGAAAAATCAGAAAAAATTTGGGGCCTACTGATACACTGACTTGAGTTTTTCTGAGATTTATAAATGCTTAAAGAAATCTGAAAAATTCAAGAAAAATTCAATTTAGCTTACAATAATGCTCTGAGAGTTGAGGCAAACTGGGATTGAGCACTGAGTGGTGGAAGACTGAGGCCTTGACCGAACGAAGTGAGGTTGAGGCTGGGATTGAGCATTGAGTTGCGATTACCGAGGCCTTGACCGAACGAAGTGAGGTTGAGGCTGGGATTGAGCATTGAGTTGCGATTACCGAGGCCTTGACCGAACGAAGTGAGGTTGAGGCTGGGATTGAGCATTGAGTTGCGATTACCGAGGCCTTGACCGAACGAAGTGAGGTTGAGGCTGGGATTGAGCATTGAGTTGCGATTACCGAGGCCTTGACCGAACGAAGTGAGGTTGAGGCTGGGATTGAGCATTGAGTTGCGATTACCGAGGCCTTGACCGAACGAAGTGAGGTTGAGGCTGGGATTGAGCATTGAGTTGCGATTACCGAGGCCTTGACCGAACGAAGTGAGGTTGAGGCTGGGATTGAGCATTGAGTTGCGATTACCGAGGCCTTGACCGAACGAAGTGAGGTTGAGGCTGGGATTGAGCATTGAGTTGCGATTACCGAGGCCTTGACCGAACGAAGTGAGGTTGAGGCTGGGATTGAGCATTGAGTTGCGATTACCGAGGCCTTGACCGAACGAAGTGAGGTTGAGGCTGGGATTGAGCATTGAGTTGCGATTACCGAGGCCTTGACCGAACGAAGTGAGGTTGAGGCTGGGATTGAGCATTGAGTTGCGATTACCGAGGCCTTGACCGAACGAAGTGAGGTTGAGGCTGGGATTGAGCATTGAGTTGCGATTACCGAGGCCTTGACCGAACGAAGTGAGGTTGAGGCTGGGATTGAGCATTGAGTTGCGATTACCGAGGCCTTGACCGAACGAAGTGAGGTTGAGGCTGGGATTGAGCATTGAGTTGCGATTACCGAGGCCTTGACCGAACGAAGTGAGGTTGAGGCTGGGATTGAGCATTGAGTTGCGATTACCGAGGCCTTGACCGAACGAAGTGAGGTTGAGGCTGGGATTGAGCATTGAGTTGCGATTACCGAGGCCTTGACCGAACGAAGTGAGGTTGAGGCTGGGATTGAGCATTGAGTTGCGATTACCGAGGCCTTGACCGAACGAAGTGAGGTTGAGGCTGGGATTGAGCATTGAGTTGCGATTACCGAGGCCTTGACCGAACGAAGTGAGGTTGAGGCTGGGATTGAGCATTGAGTTGCGATTACCGAGGCCTTGACCGAACGAAGTGAGGTTGAGGCTGGGATTGAGCATTGAGTTGCGATTACCGAGGCCTTGACCGAACGAAGTGAGGTTGAGGCTGGGATTGAGCATTGAGTTGCGATTACCGAGGCCTTGACCGAACGAAGTGAGGTTGAGGCTGGGATTGAGCATTGAGTTGCGATTACCGAGGCCTTGACCGAACGAAGTGAGGTTGAGGCTGGGATTGAGCATTGAGTTGCGATTACCGAGGCCTTGACCGAACGAAGTGAGGTTGAGGCTGGGATTGAGCATTGAGTTGCGATTACCGAGGCCTTGACCGAACGAAGTGAGGTTGAGGCTGGTTACATATCAAGGCCCAATTAGTTAAACAGTATTAGTAATAGCACAGCCACAAATGTGGTATATAATGGCAGCCTGTAAATAGAATATCTCCAGGCTAAACAATAGCAGTGTTCTTCTGACCTACACACCAAACCAACTGTAAGCTCTTTAGCAATGTCTGACCACTCAGTGAGCCTTGTTAGTCCCTTGCCTAACTCTTGCTTGCTTCTATGCCTGCTCAACTGTCACCAGTGCTTGCTGGCTCTGTAGAAGGAGTTCTGCAGATGTTAAGCATTCACTTTACAACAGAGCTCTATTATTAGTCACTCAACCTCCTCATTAAATCTCCTACACTCAAGTGGTTCAAAAGAAGACATCCTAAGCATTGCACTGCATGCCATGATCACAACTGTCTACAAGCTAACTGCAAAAGTTCCAGAGACAGTAAGTTCTGTTCTTGCACAGGTCATGGCCCTGCACTACATTCAAGAAAGAAAGTCAAATTACAGTAATTCCTGTAGAAAAAGTAGTTGGAATATACACATACCAATATATGTACTCTGGAGTTCTTGATTAATTGACATGGCAAGATGATGTAAAAAGTTGGCAAAAAAGCAGTTCAAACCTCTACAGCACATTCAAAATTATCAACAACATAACAGTTGAACCAAAAGACCATTTATTATGACCTAGACATACAGTAGCATTCTGTGTCACCCACAGGACAAACTTGATTTCTTGAATCCATCCACAGACATATGTAGCACATGAGCCTTCCTCTTGAGCTGATATTGCTAGATTCTCTCATGGAATACTTGGCTGAAATCCCAGGTAACCAGCCCTGCACGGGTGGTGAGGAGGTGGCTATGGTGCCGGTTACAACACTATACCAGGAAAAGACATAGTTTTTTTTTTGGAGGTAGCTTTCAGCAACTAACAAATCAGACCCTTTCGGGGTTAATCCCTGCAAGACTCACGTGGCGTCTCACGTGACCGGATGACCACTTTCTGATCATCCGGTCCCTCAGAATTGCTTTGCATTTGGCCATCCTCAGTCATCACAATACTCATCTACGTATAGGAGAGTCGGATATAAAAATGACTTTCACGAAATTACCTAGGTTTACGAAGTCATTGACAGTCAAGAAGGCCCCCGCTCAGAGTAATCCTGTCTACCACGAGGCAGTCATTGAACAAAAGCCTCTCCCTGCCTTGAAGAAGGGTGAAATACTTGTTAAAATTGGAGCAGCGGCATTCAACCACAGGGATGTGAGTGGAGCAAACCTAGTGTCAAAAAGGGTGAAATACTTGTTAAAATTGGAGCAGCGGCATTCAACCACAGGGATGTGAGTGGCAGCAAACCTAGTGTCAAAAGAATATTTAAAAGCGATCGAACAAGCCCCGTATCGCGTTTGGTAGTGTCTTCGGTGCAGATGGAGCAGGTATTTGTGTACATCTCGATTTGTGTGAGGTTTTATGTTAATTATCGCTTCAACAGGCACAGTAGTGGCTGCTTATGAGCCCAAAGAACCCCTACTCAACCAACGTGTATTCCTTACGCCAAGTCGTGGGTGGGAGAAACATCCGGAGGGACCAGAATCCGAGTAAGTAATTCTTATTTGCATATCCACCAAACGCTGATATCAACAGTTTCGGGATTCTGGGCGGCGTTGCATATCCAGCTCTTGGGACCTTCACTGAGTATGTTGTCGTCGAGAGAGATCAAGTAATTCCCACTCCAAAACACCTTACTGATGTCCAGATGGCTGCATGGCCACTTGGCGCTGTCACGGCCTGGCGGTGAATTATATTTTTGCTTGTAATCTTCTTGTACTAAATCAAGAACGCATAGAGCTGCTGTTGTCAATGGGCTTGTGAGTTCTGGCCAGAACGTACTGATTACTGGGATAGGAGGAGGTGTCGCTCTTCTCGCATTGCAAATGTGTCTTGCAAAAGGTGCCTCAGTCTACGTCACTAGCGGCAGCCAGGATAAGATCCAGAAGGCTATTGCCCTAGGTGCAAAGGGAGGCGTAAACTACAAAGATAGTGGGTTCTTGCCTGATGCGTCTTCTTGCACTTTTCAAGACGTACATACACTCAGAGGAATGGCCTGCCCAGCTAGGCGCTCTACTTGGTAAAAACACAGAGTTGGATGTCGTCATTGATTCCGGAGGCGGCGAGATCATGATGCAAACGAACAAATTACTCAAACATGGAGGACGCGTTGTGTGCTATGGAATGTACGATCGCAAATAATTTTCTGTTTGCGGTAGTTTATGGTTTATTTCTTACAGGACCGCTAACCCAAAAATTACCTTCACAATGCGTCAAGTTCTGAAGAACCAACGTCTCATTGGCATGTCGAAGTTTCCCTTACACGTCTTCCATTCCTCCTCATCGCTATAACCTCAGGTTCCACGATGGGATCGCACCAAGACCTTGTTGACGCCACTGACTTTATGGCCGAGCACAAAATTATTCCTGTCGTTTCACACGTCTTTGAAGGTCTTGAAGCTGCCGAACAAGGCTTTGAGACGATGAAAAGAGGCGAGCAGTTTGGCAAAATTGTTGTCAAAATAGGTTCCGATATTGGAGGATCCCTGAAAGCAAAGCTATGAGATCTTACATCACGGTTATAAGGTACTTTAATGGGTACAAGCCCTGTACTGATCGCGATGCGGGTGCGATTAACAAGAAGCTAAATTTATCTCTATATATATACCATATCATACATTTATGACAGATGTCTAGAGACAAGGTAATCAACCGGTACAGGGGTTTAAAGGAAGGCTTGGCTGTCTCAAAAAGGTTTGGACGTATCGATGGTTTCACGGTTGATAAGTAACTTCAAAGTCCAAAGTACAAAAGATATTATAACTATAGTCCAAGAATCCAATTAAAAGTCTAGAAAGATATGTAATGACAATATCAGGAAAGTACAAAAGATATTATAACTATAGTCCAAGAATCCAATTAAAAGTCTAGAAAGATATGTAATGACAATATCAGGAAATATTTGTCCTCAAAAACATAATGTACTTGATGAATGATGTGATGTGTTTAGAGATTGCTGCGACTTGATCAGTTCATATCAATAATGACGGCAAGGCGTGCACGACTAAGCGCTGCAATCAGCGTAACGCTCAGGAGTTGCACCGCACCAGGCACCTTCGGATCGGGGAGATACGAGTATGGCGGAAATGAAACGGTGTAGAAAATCGTAAGAGCCGTCAGGGACTATTAGCCACATAACGGTAGGACGGATAGCTAGATAAGGTTGTTAACCCTCTAGTACGAGAAGATCATTAACCATGGGTTCAGGACGATCTATCAATGCAGCGAAGAAGAGAGAGACATCGGTCAGTACCCGATCTTCACGGATATGATAGGTACGTCTTACCGGCATGAGAATATGGCATCCAACACAGAGAGACAGGGGGATGATAAGGGCCCAGTTGTAGCCTGCAATCTGCCACTCGAAGGGTACGGCACTCGTGGTGAAGACGATCATCATGGCGATGCATGCAAAACAGATGATAAACGAGAGCTTGAAACGCTGCCAGATGCGGGGGACTAGAAGACAGATGACATTATTAGGCTTTAAACGGCGAGCAGGGGGAGGGACAGAATGTAATATTAAGGAGTGACTGACCTTCGATCCAGAAGGTGGAACGCTCGACTTCCTTGACCGTGGAACCCCATGTCCTGCAAGCACGGGTGTGATAAGAAGACGGCTCCCGGAAGACGTTAGATATCTGCGGATGTACTTACATATCGTAAGAGAACATGTGTGCCAACACCGCCGTCGAAAGATGGATACTAAGACCACCAAAGAAGAAGACGCTAGGTCCACGTTATCGCCAGTTAGGTGGGTCACAAAAGGTTAGAAAGTGCACACACAAGAACGGTACCCATCGCAAGTTCTCGAACATGGCGCCCGCTAAGCTCCGATAACCGATACGGTATTCGAGAAGCGTAAAGCCGAGATTTCCAAGGCCTGGGAAGATAACTACACATGCGAGGAGTATCTCAAAAGAATGGAGGTAGAATCGGTCGAGTTGTGGTGCAAGTCCAAGGAGGAGGTAATTGATGATAGATCCGACTGTAGCTGCAGCAATTCCGTCTGAATATTTGGTTGAGAAACACATAATTAATCTTGGTTTCAAACAGGAGACTCACAGTATGAAAACATGTCTAAAAATCGCAGGGAATGCTCAACTATATGCCCAGAAAAGTTCAAGAGGGACTTACACGACATCATACCGATTTTGTAATGGACGGGAGCCTTGGACCAAACGAAACCACGTAGCTGAGAGCTGATAGGCCCTTTTTTCCACCACTTGATTATCGGATTGAAAATGATCTCATTACATCCTAGAAAAAATCTCTCAGCTTCCAGGGGGTAAAGACGTAGTAACCCAACTAACCATAGGCATACTTCTGCCACCGCGCGAGCTCATCCTGAATCGTAAGCGACACACCCTCCTTGAACCCGCCCTCAGAATACGTCGCCCACCGAAGCGTATACTGCTTCAACAGCAACCTCAGCGCCAAATCGAAATCCTCACTAACATTCGCCTCGCTCCACTGCTTCTTCTTCCCATCGACAGTGTCAACGAACGCCGCGTCCTGAACCGCACTCCACCTCAAAAACGCATTGTGTCCAACGAAGGGAGCGACCTCGCCGTTCGCACACCCGAGGGAGATGCACCGGTTTATGCGGCGCGTGAAATGCGTGATGCCGTTCTCGAAGTAATGGTGCGCGACTTGCATTACGTCGGATTCGTGCTGGATGATGGCGACGTCTGGACTCTCAAACATCTCGCGTGCGGCGTCGCGGAAGCAGTCCTGAAGAGGTTAGGGTGGGTTAGTTGCAGGTTCTAGTTATCAGGAGGTTCCATTTCTCGCGGCTAGTCGAGAGAAGGGACGAAAAGGTACCACGTACCTCGGGGACGATGGTGTCGGAGTCAACGATGAGAATAATTTCGCCGATACGTATGGATTTGCCATTGGAACACCAAGGTTTGAATCGGTTGCCGGATTCTTCAAAGACCTCTTGCGCGGCCATACGCATCGCCTTGTCCTCGAGGCTGTCATTCTGGTCTTCCTCTACGCCGTCGGCTATCAATTGCGCAAGGAACTTCTCCAGTCTCAATGAGATTGCTAAATGAAGTGAGACATGAATTGTAACTCGATTATATGAACGGGTTTCATACCAAGGCCGTAGTTCATGCTATGGAGGAACCGGAATCAGATGGTGCCTCGAAGGGAATGAATGAACATACTTTGAGGCTTTCTTGAACTTTCCAGCGCGCTTGAACCCGTCTGGGGCGCTTGAATGTCCAGGGCGAGCGACCCAGCCAATATTATGATTGGCATAGAACCCAATACGCTCTGTACGATCTTTCTCACTCAGAAGCTGCAGACCATCATCACAGATGAAGATGGCGGAAGTCCCGCCTTGACGTGCATATGTCTGCATAGCCTTTTTGATTGAGAAAACCGAGGGGGCTCTGTTAAGATGGCGGAAGTCCCGCCTTGACGTGCATATGTCTGCATAGCCTTTTTGATTGAGAAAACCGAGGGGGCTCTGTTTATACGTCAGTCATCGACCGGAACGGAAACAGAGTGGGGCAGGAGGGGCATACATGACAAGCTCGAGAGACTCTTTGTACACTGGCATTTGGATCGTAATGTGCGGGAGGTTGTTGTCGACCTCTGGTTGGCTTTGGCTTGATAGCGGAGTAGTACATTGAGTTTTCATGGTACTGCTTGACCGGGCCGAGACTAGGTATCATGTTAGCTTTGGACGATAGACAGTAGAAGGAGAAGACGGACACGAGGGATAGATTACCGACGAGTTGAAGGCAGAAGAACTGGAGGCGGGACGTCAGGATCGATTACAATGAAAGGAGAATGGGATTAACGTACAATGGAAATGCAATAGATGACCGGAAGAGTCGCGATCAGTGCAACCTACGCAGGTCTCCATCCATGCCCATTCGTTAAGGAGCACACTTATACCACCCGTCATGAATCTGAACAAAAACATTAGAAGGGGACGAAAACTAGAGTCAAAAGGAACAAACGCACACATCGCCAGTCCAGCACCGCAGCCTGTAGAATGGGCCAAACAGCATCAACTTCCTCTCCTTCCTCTGTCCGCCCTTCTCAACATCGTCTGCGTCCGGCTGAGCCTCCCTCGTCTTTGGCTGCAGCTTCCAGCTGAACCAGCTGCTCTTCTTTTCCGGTTGAGGTGCGGGGGGCTTCTCTGGCTTTGCCTCAGGAGTCTTTTCGTTGAGCGCTATCTCTGACCCGGCGGAAGAGGTCTCTGGAGTGGTTGAAATCGCAATGGATGGAGGAGCGGATTTGCGGGCCACTCTGCGAGTACGCCAGATGTGCTTGATGAGTTTCTCGTCAAAGTCTTTACACAGTGGAATCATGGATTCAAGTGCGTAACTCCATAGGATGAGACAACTTTCGTCGCGCTACGGGAATAATCATTATACAGTGGAATCATGGATTCAAGTGCGTAACTCCATAGGATGAGACAACTTTCGTCGCGCTACGGGAATAATCATTATGGCAAGAAGAAATAAAGCAACATTAAAAAAGATGGGAGAACATACGATAAATGCGCCACATTGATCCTTTTCGGCCTGGGGCAGGTACTCGATGCTGTCAAGAATCTGGATGCGGGTACCCTGGTCAATGTAGATCGAATTCTCTTCGGGTTCACTAAAGGTAAAGTAAAATTAGCACAAAACGTCAGGTGACCACTGAATATCTTTAGAAAACGACAGACACTTTTGCCAAAGCAGCAACTACAGCTGAGGAGCGCAATTTTACAGCGACGACTGGGTTGAGACCGCGTACGGCGGCTTCGAACGGTATGAGAGTCTGATTCTCGTAGGGAAAGACACGAAATAAGCCTTTGTCGGCGCGCAGACAGACACCAGTGGAAACGACGTCCTCGGTGGGCATGAACCAGTTGTTGGCCATTGTGCTTTCGTCTGTGAATAGGCTTAGACACCAGTGGAAACGACGTCCTCGGTGGGCATGAACCAGTTGTTGGCCATTGTGCTTTCGTCTGTGAATAGGCTTGATCAGGAAAAGTCAGGTTCCTGAAGTGTAAGGCCGCACATATCTTGTGCAACCATGCGTCGTAATGATCATAGTCGCTGTTGTGGAGAACGATGGCCGACATCTCGAAGAGTTAGGGAAATAATTGAAGAAGGGAAAGATGGAGGAAGCGCCAGATTAAACCGCAAGTACCGGTATGGGGGAAGAAAGTAAAGGCAGGGTATCTTGAGGTCAGCATTGTATTCTTATAGTTCATGGCCGTAAGGATGCAAATCTGCCAACACCGCAACGGACAGAATCTCGGCCAAGTCTGGCAGTGTCGCAATTTGTCACGATCAGTCACATCAACGTGACTGATAAATAAATGGGAAAAGATTCCAGCTTGACAGTATCGTTCTCTCAAGCTTATCAGTCTAGTCCAGCTATTACGGAGCTTGTGTGAAGCAGCCCTTGGGCCGACATATACTGGTGCCTCGCTTTGACAGGATCTCCTGCAAGTACGGGCCTCTGAGGGCCAAACTTACGAGCGCCGCATGGGTTGTATATAGAAGCTTCAATTGACGTACAAATGAACAAGGTTGATGAATTGCCTATGCTCCAAGTTGACCGGACAAACGGCCGATAAGTCTCCCTGATTCCGTCGAAGGCGAGGGGCGGTGATGTCTATTATACACAAGACTTACGCGGAAAGTAATTGACAGGGTGAATGTTGCTCTCAGATCATCTCCGGGCAATCTTTTACCAAGCTATGCTATTCCTGAAACACATCAACTTTGGAACAACATGCCGTATAAGTAAGTCGGTCGAAGGCCTCGTTCGCGCGGACGGAAGCCGGTCAAAAAAAGAAGCCTTTCACCGGCTTGCCTGCATTAGTGCCTTAGCTTTGCGCCGCCAGTGCTTTGCCTGTCACCCCTATGACATCGATTGATTCAACAAAAGGTCGTATATAACTGCCATCGCATTTGTGATTTGGATGTCAACAGCAGTTCCAATCGCTTCAATGTCGACGCCATCTAGCGCCGCGCCATCTCCATCCTCGACTCCTAAGGTCTCATACGACCCCTTCGCCACCCCAACATCCTCCCGCCCCCCATCCCGTCCACAGACCACCAACTCCTCTGTATCCGACCCAGCTGGCCCTAGTTCTCCCATCCCACGCGGAATCCTCATCCTGCCCACCGCAAATGTATCAGCCAGGTTCTCCGCTGCCGCCGCCTCGGGCTACAGCATCCGTCCTGCATCCTCTGCTGCAACGCCTTTGAAAAAGCTCCCCCGCATGCGCTCGTACATGTTACCCGAAGGTCAGGAAGTCCCAAAGCCATGGACAGAAAATCCGTCCTCCCGTCATTCCATCGCGTATTACCTCACGTATTTCATGATTTTTATTGCCACCGCGGGTGGCGCGGTCCAAATGTATTTCTCGTTCAAGGATGTTCAGCTCGATCATAAGCCTTTGTGTATCGTCCTCGATGAGAACTTCGATAACCCCGATAAGGTATTCGGTCCGAATGGTACTTTCTTCCGTGAAGTAAATATGAATGGCTTCGGGTACGTCCATCGACCTTCTTATCCCGAACGAAACATAATGAAACGTGTACAATAGAACCGGCGAGTTCGAGATGACGACCTCATCAACGAACAATTCTTTTGTTCAAGATGGAATGCTCCACATCGTTCCAACTTTAACATCAGACAATATAGGATCTGATGCCGTCTTCAATGGAACCATCTACAACATCACCGATTGCACCTTCAACCTCACGCAGCCAAACAATGGGTTTATCTGGCGTAACGGGCAGTTTGTCTTTGATACGGACGGCTATACGCGATCATGCAGCACGGTCTCTAATGCAACCGCAAGGACTGTGATCAACCCCGTACAGAGCGCACGTATTTCCACACGGTTTAGTGCGAGTATAAGATATGGGAAAGTTGAAGTCAGGGCGAAGATGCCGAGCGGGTATGTATTTTTCACTTTGATTCCGGCTGTTTTTCTCCTGACTCCAGTACTCTTTAGTGATTGGGTCAATCTATTTTTTCCGCAGGTTGATTCAGAAGTTCTGATATCATAAAATAGATGTGGCCTGCCATATGGATGCTTCCCAAAGATTCAGTTTATGGACCTTGGCCATTAAGTGGTTCGTATCTAAATTTGAATACGTTTCAACTTATTTACTCAGTTCCGCTTTTTTATAGGTGAAATAGACATTGTCGAATCTCGTGGGAACGGAATACGTTACACCGCTCGGTGAGCATTCTTCTCCTTTACGAAAGCAATTTAATGATCTTCTACCACGACTCCAGCGGCGCAAACTACGTCCAAGGTTCACTTAATTGGGGTCCAGCAGAGGGGCTAGACGGCGTCGACAAGAGCTATTCCTGGTGGTCCGACAAGCGCAAGCCATTCAGTGACGACTTCCACACATACTCGCTCGAATGGACAGACTCATTCCTGTACGTCACCGGTTCACCTTTTGCCGAAAGGATCGGCTGACAAATTCGGGCGGCTAGACGAATCTCCGTCGACACGCGCCTTCACACGTTACTCGATATGCGTTTCAATCAGCCTTTCTTTCAGCGGGGCGACTTCCCCCAGGTTATTTTTAACGGTTCTTCCCTCGTTGCGTTGCAGAACCCTTGGATCAACGGTACCAATGCCACACCATTCGATCAGGGTGCGTCTATTTCTAAACGAATACACGTATGTACATACAAGGCTGCCGTGCTGATCACCCGAGAACTCTAGAATTCTATCTCATTATGAACGTCGCGGTAGGATCGACGAACGGCTGGTTCCCTGAAGGCCAAGGGAAGAAGCCGTGGCTTGACCACGCGCAGAACCCTATGCTCGACTTCGCGAAGGCGGAGAGCCAGTGGTACCCCACATGGCCTTCCAATGCTTTTGATAGAGGAATGGTAGTGTACGTCTCACTCTTTCATTTTTTACCCCGCCCTTTCTTTATTCCGGGACTGAACTAAACCAATTCGTATAGGGATTACGTCAAGATGTGGAAGCACTGCGATGGAAGTTGAAATATATCAAATCAAATATGTGAAACTTTATTGGATTGATTTGAGATTGCTGTTTTGGACACCATCATCATCCATATACTTACTTCATATAGACTTCTTGGGCCTGCGCTTTCCCTGCGCTTGTCCCCGCTAATACACCGTGCGTTCGTCGAACAATTAACACTTCACTATCATCATTGGACGTCCTCTCACATACACATACATCCTTAAATAATTGTTCAGACAAGTACCATATCCATCTAGCCACAGTTTTCTTGCTTACACCTTTGTACATACTTGACGCTACCTACATATCATATACTCGAGGGTTAATTGATATTGTGTATACGAGAGTTTCCATCACAACAGATGAGGCTTCGAGGTACGATTTCGAGTTGGCGCATGTTCTCGTTATTCTCAGGTCTGCGGTGACCTGCCCGATTCGGATGAATGCAGGGGACATATCGCCGCACATATCTCCGTGAGTGCTTTTAGAGAATGGGGAAATCTTTCTAAAATTCGGATGAATGCAGGGGACATATCGCCGCACATATCTCCGTGAGTGCTTTTAGAGAATGGGGAAATCTTTCTAAAGGGGAAACTCGACTCAGTCGATAATTGCGGCCAGGTTCGCGTCAGACAGATGTTTGAATATAGTTGTTACTGCGGTGGTGAATCGACTGATTCAGATTAATTCAAAGGACATACTTAGTGTCGCACGTCAATCATATCAGTAGGCCCTTTGAGAAAGTGGAAAAATGAGGAAATTGAATACAACTAGGCGACTAGGCTGTGCTCGGTTGTCATCGACCTCCAATACAACGAGATGATCGCACGACACCAACGCCTACATCACGTACGTGTTATCTTCGTGGCATCGGGTTTAAGAGGGACATCACAGTCAAACAAAAGCAGAATACTCACTTAGCCTTTGCGCATTGTGCCTCGTCTGGGAAAGGCTAGACCTGATTTACTCATGTTCTCGCAGGAATCGAGGTTGTAGCTAGATGGAACCATAGAAACATTTTCAGATTACAGTTGACAGTTAGATGGTCAGCTTTCGAGAATGTGTACGAGGTAGATCAGGAGTTATGTGGATAGAATGATCTAGGAGAGCCCTGGCTGGATCCACATCAGCTGAGATGATAACTTGTAGTCGAAATCCCTATGTGTCCAGGACCTAAGTAATGATACAGAGACTACATTCAAGGGCCCCAGCGTCCTCGCGCTCTCGCGCTCGTACATAGGTAGCTGGAAGAAGAGTCGAGATACATACTTCCATCTAGGCTCTCGTTCTCGCCCGTTTCGTTCGTCAATCTGTTGATGGCATCTCGCCCTATATCTGCCAATGTATATGAGACTTATTTGGCCAAGATGGTCGATATATCGACTTCTTCTTTCTCACAAAAGACACACTACGAATGGAACTTGAAAGAAGCCTTATCACGAAGCACGTTTTCTTGATACCGGCCCGTGAAAGTGTTGCGTTTATCCATAATCTTCGGCGGCATGATCCCATGTAATCTTTGATAGTCCCTCGAACATTTTTTTACAGTGCATTGACAGTTCCCTACTATCAAGACAGATTCAAGTGACTGGTCTCCTTAGGCAACCACCATCATTATCATCACTTACTATTCCACCCCTTTAGCTTGGATTCCCTGAGTCGGATGTCACAAACACTGGGTGCAAAAAATGATATTTTTTTGGCAAAACAATGTAAAAACACTGCAACAATAATCCAATTAATTTTATCTGGCAAAAATATAGAAAAAATATTGTAACCAAACTTTGAATGATACTTCATCTGATGCTCTCAAATGCATTGGAGAGGACTATATTGGTCATTCTTGAGCCTAAGGACCAGAGTAAATGATACTTCATCTGATGCTCTCAAATGCATTGGAGAGGACTATATTGGTCATTCTTGAGCCTAAGGACCAGAGTAAACCTCCTGTGGCAATTTGTTTTCTTATTCTTTCAACTTCAGTTAAAATATTTTTTCTATAGTTTTGACAGAAATATACAAATAAAATTCTGAAATTACTTGGATTATTTTTACTGTGTTTTTACATTATTTTGCAAAAGAATATCATTCCCTGCATCCAGTGAAAGGCATCACACCTTCTTCACTGGAAATGTTATTCTTTGCCAAAACAATGTAAAAATACAGAAAAAATAATGCAATTAATTTCAGAATTTTATTTAAATATTTCTGTCAAAACTATTAAAAAATATTATAACCAGATTTTGAATGGCACTTGGTCTAATGCTCTCAAATGCATTGGAGAGGACTATATTGGTCATTTTTAAACCTAAAAACCAGAGCAAGTCTCCTGTGGTAATTTGTTCTCTTATTCTTTTAAGTTCAGTAAAAATATTTTTTTAATAATTTTCACAGAAATATTCAAATAAAATTCTGAAATTAATTGGATTATTTTTACTGTGTTTTTACATTGTTTTGCAAAAAAATGTTATTTCCTGCACCCAGTGCTTGTAAATTGAAATACTATGTACATACTAAAACTACTGTTCAAATTGTGATAAAGAAGTGTTCCATGTGGTTACTATAAACATCTTCTTGTAATAATGCTTGATTATCTTAGCCATGCTGTCCAGAAGGAAAAAAATAAACTAAATTGAGGATTTTCAGAAAGTTCTACATGCTTTCTGAGGTGGTATTTGTGCTCAGGTGGTATACTTGAAGGGTAATGCTTCTCCAAGTCATTCCAGTGGTCATAAATAATCACAAATAGTTGCAAAATTAGAATTTTTTGCTTGTTTTAGGTCTAGTCTGCTTAGTTTTGCTATTATAATGGATAGATATCATTGCATGGATTGATGGCATTAATTCTTTTCTGGCATAGTATTATAAATCTTTTAAATACAACTACACAAAGTCAAAATTAAAAAAGGTTTTGTAAGGGCAACCTCTGGAGGCTATGGCTCAGTCACACAGCTGGCAGAGGGAGATCCAAAGTGTATTAGAATATATACTGACAATATCATGATAACTACTCACTTGGCAGAGGAAGATCTAAAGAGAACAAGTCTAGGGATTTTCTATGCCAGGTTGGACACTTCTGGGGCCTCTGAAGCATGGGAAACAACTATACAGTACAACAAAACCTTAGAAACTTGAAAATTGCCTAAATAAACAACTATACAAACAAAGCAGGAAAACTCCAGACTTTGGAAGTCAGAAAGGCAAACTCCGGCTTTATATAGGCAGTCTGGAAGTGGTGCTGAAGGGCCCACACTTGTCTAAATGGTAGCTAAAGAACCAGAGCACCTCAAGGGCTGAGAATAGTACTAACAAATAGTGTTAAAAGAATAGAAACAGTAAAATGAGAGAATGACAGAAGAAATAAGAAAATGAATGAAAAAAAAGTGAAGAGATAAGAAGTGAAAGAAGGAAGAAATGGGGTTCTCTGACAGGTTTGCCTAAAATTGCAGTCTTATCTGCCCAAGCAAGAAGAACCTTGTTCTGTAGATGAGAGCTGGTGTTTTTTTATATTTCTTGTGATATGATTGATGCTTGTTGCAAGATCTGTCACTCAAAAAGCTTTTGGGTTAACCTGTAAGTAACATATTTTCAGCACTTATCAACCAATAAACATTTAGCACTAGATTTAATAATCTCAAAGTTTTTAAGCATGCAGATATTTATCTAACTATAAGGAGAATGCTTAATAATTCCTTCTACAGAACCAGCAAGTGTCAGTAACAAGCAGGAGGTAAGCAAGTATAGAGGCAGGCAGGAGTCAGGCAAGAGACCAGCAAGGCTAATCAAGTGGTTAAACATTGCTAAAGAACTTATAGTAGGTTTAGTGTATAGGCTAGAAAAATACTGCTATTGTTCAGTCTGAGGTATTTTATCTATAGGTTGCCTTTATATATTATATTGATGGCTGTGCTATTACCAATATTGTTTAACTAATTGAGCCTCAGTATATAATAGATATGACTCATTAAAGCTAACTATTAAAAAATGGAAGAAGATATAGCAGAATAAGCAGTTATTTGAATGTGCTAAGAGTAGGCACATCATAAGATTAAGCTCAGAATAAAATTAGACATGGTCTAAAGACTGGTCCTCTGACATAAACAATGCAATATCTGCCTGTTTGCACTATTTTTATCTCAAACATAATAGTAGTTTAACAAAACACATATTCTCAGGACTTAATTGCCTGTGTTGTTGCCTCAATATAACAACAATTTTAATTGACAACCACAATTTTTTCAAATATAATATTTTAGCTAATTATGATTTTTTCATATTTTGTTGTGTCAACTTTATCATACAATCATTTTTCAATAATAAGAGGCAATTGTGCAAAATTCTCTTTAAATTTATATTTCTGAATAGTGAAGCATTATTCTTTGCAGTGCAAAGCACTTTGATTATATAACATAAGGATTGGCAACTTAACATTGATATCTTATTTATAAAGAGAGTGTCAATGCTAATAAAAGTGGTATTTTTTAATTATACTACCAGTTATTATAGTTGTAATTGTCTGCATAGTAGCTAAAGAACCAGAGCACCTAAAGAGCTGAGAATAGTACTAACAGATAGTGTTGAAAGAATAGAGACAGTAAAATGAAAAAAATGTCAGAAGAAATAAAAGAATGAATGAAAGGAGAGTAGAGAGATAAGAGGTGAAGAAAGGAAGAAATGAAGAGTCTTCTGACAGATTGGCCAAGATATTCTAGTATATGGTCAGAAAAACCTTGACAGATGCTGTAATTCAAAAGCACTATCTCCTGTGCTAAAAATTGTTTCTCTTTCTAATAGGCCAGAGTGCCAGGCTTTAGTATATCCTGTTCTATTGATGTTAATTTCCATACTTCTAATAGCATTGCCTTGACAGATGGCAGTGCCTAATACTATCCTTTTCCAGAACTGATTAGAATTTGGTTCAAGTTACTCCTCTGTAGTAGCACTAGTATTTTCTCTTCATAAGTCCTGAATTCTTTAGAGTCAATAAATAGTGGATAGTAGTTGAGACTGTTAAGTGAAGCCTGCATTAGAAAACAATAGCTAGAGATATTCTAAGTCCAGAAAAATTGCACTTCAGACTTGACAAGTGTCAGTAGGCCTATAATGTCTCTTGATGCACTCAGTCTGAGCAGAAGCCTATCATCTCTTCTCAACTGAAAAATTGACTATTCTCAGTCAAATACTGTCATTATTTTGACAGTGCTGCAGTCCATATGATAATGCCAGTGCCTTATAAAAGTTGTTCTTAAATATTTTTTTTGTTAGTATTTTTCATTCTCTCCTATTCAGAATGTCTGGAATTTCTGCTACTGTCCTCAACAATTTTCTTGAAAAAGCATCCTTTTTGTTTGACTGTGTTAAAGTTACTAGTTCTGCTAATGTGCCATAGAATGTTCCTGCTATAATGCAGCTCTATCAGTAATAGTTGTCATAATATGGCCCTGATAGCTCCTGAGCACAGAAAGTTGAGATTTATGAGTGGTGAATGGCCTGATACTGAGAGCATGAAGGAACTGACTAGTTGTATCTATTCACTGGTTTGTTTGTAAGTTAAGTTTTGATTTGGATTTCATGGTGCCAAGGTTTAGTATCTATGATAGATTTCTTTGTTATTTAATAGGATCAATACATTGCTTGCAGATACCAAAGTTGGTGAGGTAACTCTCTTTCCTTTCTTTTATGCTAATGTCATTGACTTTGGATAGTCAACTCATACTGCTTCTCTATCTTCTACCCTCTTTGCTACTTCTACCAATATTTTGCCTATGCTTGGCAGTCCTTTTCATAGTGAGACTTCTCCTGCTTATACTGTTTCTTGTCATTTGGCTATCAAATATACTACTGTTTCTTTTAATAATACTAAAGTTAGACTGACTTGTCTAGTCTCCTATAGTTTTTTACACAATTTTGCCATTGTTATTGAGTATGCTGCTCTTATTTGCCCTAGCCTTACTAAATGCACTATATTTGTCCTCCTACTTTTCTTTTTACCTTTCTAATTTTCTTCAAGTCTACCTTCTTACTTGTAGTGTCTCTTTATATGCCACAAGTGTTTTTCTTGCATTGTTAAACCTTAGCATCTAACTTTAAGCACCTAAGTAGACCATGTTTACTAATATGATGCTCTGAGATCTTTTGTGTCTTTGTTGTGATATTACTATTGTTGATACTAAAATACCTGCTGGAGTCTAAATTCTTGACACTAAAAAGAAAATTACTATTATGCTTCAGAAATGTCAGGCCTTTTGAACTAAAGTTGGCATAGTAGGTCTCTTTTTGCTTGTTTTTAGTATTAACAATGTCACTGACTTCTTATTTAGTGTGATAAATATTGGTCTAAAAATAATTCTGAAGATTGTTGATTTTCTACTGCATCTCTTTTCTGCTACCATTGTGACATATTAAGACATGGTTGCACTTTAAATGATATTTGTACTCAAGAACAAGGCAAGGACACTAGTATGCAAAAAAATTACAAGCACACCATGTTGGTTTGCAATGCAAAGAACTTTGTATGGCATCAGTAAGAACTAGCACAGCCTATCAGCTTACTGTTATTAGCACTTTTCATGATCCAAGATAGTACTACTATAACAGCTTTATTTGTCTGATCTCCTTGTCATTCTGCTTTACTGAAGCATAAGTCTGCTGTTGCATTAGTTAGCAAAAGTTTTGGTAAACACTATGAGTTAGTGTCTTCTACTCTCATTATTTTGTCTATTACTAAGTTATCTTCTGATAAAAATGATGCTATCAAAAGAAATGCTAAAGGCAAAGATGATGAAGAAGTTTCTTCTCTGCCTGTTATTTCTAATGTAGATAATCTATTAGTGGTATGCACTCTCCTTCTTCAACTTATTTCCCTAATTGCCACTAATCCTCATCAGAGTGACCCATACATTGCCTCTTCTTATACTTATTGCTTTCATGCTGATTCAATTGCTAAGACCTCTAATCCTCCTTCTTTTTTTATTTTCATTGAAATTCTTTCTGCTGCTGATGGTTCTATGGCCATTGAAGATGCTAGCTCTACTATTAATCCTGCTATGGCTAATGACTTGCCTGTAATTCTTCTTCTTACTTTTATAACTCCTCTTTACAGTCCTACTACTCTTTTCAGTACTCATGAGACTTTCAAAGTGCCAATGTCTGAAAAAACCCTGGTGCTACAAAGTAAGCACTGCTGCTCCTTACAATATATATATTTCTTTAGCTAAGGCCATGTCTCCTAGTGACAAGTGCTACAAGTAGACTGTGCAAGTTTCTATTTTCATTCATGTAAGTCCTTTCTTCTTGTTTACCTCCTCTTTATTAATTTTTATGAGTTCAATCTCTTTTGAACTTCTCCTTCTGCTATTCATATTATTGGTAACACTTTTCTGTAATGTACTAATTGCTATTGCTTTAATGCTATAGCTTTACTTGACAATAATAATTAATATTTATTAATTATAATCTACAATACTGTATAGCTGCCATTTTACTGTTAAACATTGTAATATTAGAATCAAGTATTAATTTGGTTCTGTTGTATGATAGTAAAGCTATACTTAATTCTTAACAATATTTTATTTTTTAGAACCTTTCAAGTTCAATTCTGATATTATGAACAAAAACTACATATTTAGACTAACAGCCTAGACTGTGATTGCATTGAACAATGCATCAACTTCTTTGATACATATTCCTGAAGTAGTATATACGTAGCAATGCTTAATTGAATAGATACTAATCAAACTGCTGAACTGACCCACAATGGTGAGACCATTGACTAGTCTCTAGCTTACCCTCAAGCTGCTTTGACTGACCTAGATCAGTTTGAGTCAGAATCTGCTAAGGCTATAGTGGAGAAACCCTCTTGACAGCCTCAGAAAATGCCAGGAGGAATACAATGGAGTGAATTGTGGCTTACAGCTGTGCCAAGTGGGGCAGCAAGACCAGGAATAGCCAAAGAAAACCTGAAACAAAATACTGAGAGAAACAATACATTCTATATACAGCCTGGAAGGCTAAAGCAACAGTTTCAAAGCCAGAGTAGTGCTCATAGCCTTATTGAAAATTGTAGACCTTCATTGTACTTTCTGGGAAAAATGCCAAGATCAGAAGTAGGCAGTTGGAAAGTTTCAACTGAATCCACTCTGATAATGCAGCAATAACAGAGAAATAGAGTGGCTCAGATAATGCAGCAATAACAGAGAAATAGAGTGGCTCAGGGAGCTGCAATCTCTGGGCAGAGAACTCTGACAGTGTACTAGGAAGATAAAACTTCTGATGATAAAGAGGGTGGATGGAGTAAGTCTATTCTGCAGGTTCAGTATACAATGCTATAGAAAAGGTATCTAAGCATTACAAAAGATACAATGTGTGCTTGATTAGGACTATATGTACTAAAGCATATATAATTGATACAAGCCTAAGGTGACAGTATACATTAGTCAAATACAGTTGAATATATCACTTTGTATGTTTAAATTCTTGAGTTTGAAGCCCAAGCATATATGTATCACAAGGCTAATCAAGGTTCCACTACCTCAATGCCAGAGAAAGCAAACTTAGTTCTGAATATACCACTCTCAACAAAGCCAGTGCTGTCTCTACATCTGGAGGAAGCAATAAGCAATATATATGTGTCCCAGCAAGCAGAGGAGTCTGAAAAACAGTTTGCAGCAAGGTTTGCTGTAGTGCAAAAGCAGAATGTGTTCCAAGATCAAACAATAAGACCTCTGTCAATGGCTGAATTAGTATCTAACATTCTAGTAATAGAAAGTCATTTAGCAGAGGTGGAGGAATCAGTGTATCTGCACACAAAACAGAAATTAGTAGAGACAACTCCACTAACAAATTGAGCGCCATTGGCAGATAAGTTTGCTAAGAGAGTTGTCTATCAGCATATGCAAAATCAGAACCTGAATTGCTAGGGACATTTCTAGATTGATGACCAGGAGATAGTGTTCAATGGGACAATTTCTATTGATGATATGCAACAACAGTATATTCAGTAAACATTGCAGCCTATCCAAGATAGTAAGTGAGGTCTCAACTTCACTGAAGTACTAGGTCATATGCCGGTCCACTATAACACTGAGGACTGAGGTGGAAGTAAGGATCTGTTGCACTGGAATGATAGTGGAAGAATGCAAGGTGCAGGTGTTCTCAGTGGTTCCTCCTGCTGAAGACAGAAACAAAACTTCAGGATTGACTAAGGCTACAAAGATGTATAATGAGAATATGCACCAGCACCTCAGTAGTATCATTAATGATGTGGAAGACATAGTACTATGCCTACTAGAAGGAATTAAGCCTCAAACAGCAGAGGCAAAACATATCCAAACCCACCAAGATAAATTTAAGTTTAATGACTTGCAAAACTAGACAATGAATGTGTGTAACCATCTGGTAGCTTGTCAATATGGCAGAGACTGTCTAAATAAAGAACAAGTATTCATTCTTTCTAAGCTTTTGAACAGACCTGCTAAAAACTAGTTTAGGCACCATATCCTGCACTACAACTATGCACAATAGCAGTGGACTTTCAAAGATATGATCCTTGAACTATATAACTATTTTGTAAGTGCATCTATAATGCAGGATGCCAAGGAGACATTCATTGCAGCTTCCTATACAAAGAAGCTGGAAGTTCAAGGGTTTTATGACACCTTAATCAATTATGCCCAGAATATTTCTATTTACCCAGATAACTATGTAATAATCAATACTTTCTCGAAAAGAATTCTGGATGTGATAAGAGAATTCCTCATATGCAACAATGAGCTGTCATCAGAGGTGAATACAGTAAAAAAGTTTGTAGCCCATGCCCTGCGCTATGAACAAGCCTATAAGATTGCTAAGCACTTTGAGCTGCATCACTCAAAGACATAGTTGACTAAATAGTCTGAACCCCAGAAGGTGGGCATCTTCTTAGCTTATTGGAGAGATATAGTGAGTAATACAAATCTCCATTTTGTAGTTAGGCCTATATCTAGCTGGGACTAATATGTCCAGAGTAGTTGTCTGGTAGAAAAAAAGGCCTAGGCAGGTATGGACTCTCAGCAAGGACTGCAATATAAGTAGACAGACCAGAAGCAGAAAGTTAATATTGCAAAGACATTAAATTGTAGTGCAGGGAATGGTCTGAGCTGCCCAGTCAGAACTAATGCATGTTACTGATATGGCTGGCCAGGGCACTATGCCAACACCTATTCAGAAAGTAGAGGATAGCTAGGTGGCAAGCCACATACATACATACATACAGCACAAACTGCTATCCTAGAGGAAGATGGTGTAGACTCAGGTAATGAGCCTGACATAGAAGATGCTAAGGCAGAGGACCTCAGTAAAGAAGTGCCAGAGGCAAGGGATGCCTCTGACATCAAAGAGCTCTTGGAGGACAAGTACATCAAAGTTGACATATATGATAATGACTACTATGCAAAGGAGTCTAATACCAAGTTTATGGAGGCTTTAACAGACTACCTTGCTAGTGAGCTTGACTGGCCTATTAAAGCAGCTAATGTGAAGGTGTATAAAGTGAGGCCCATGTTAAAGTGCAAGAACAAAGAATGCCTCACATTGTATGTTGAAGTCAATAGTCATAAGGCTTGGACCTTGTGAGATTCAAGAAGTACAACTACTGAAGTGACACCTCAGTTTTGTCAGATGTATGATATTTATGTCAGTAAATTAAAGGAGCTACTACTCCTTCAGCTAGTGATACAATATTGTACCAGCAATCAGGGACACACTATGCTCCAAAAGTCAAAATAAACATTTCATTAGAAGCTGAAAACTATAAGCTTCTTGGTAGCAGTTTCAACAAAAATATATCTCCAAAACATCTCAATAAATACACAGAAAAATACAGAACAACAGGCAAGAACCAGCTCAAACTATCAGCTCAACAATAGTCCAATCACTGTAATGGAGAGGGGAAGTATAGGAGCTGGCAAAAGTGACAAAATAGGATCAAATTGTGATGATTTAGATCAAGATCAGATCTAACAATGCCCAATTTGATATGACTGAAAGGAGAAAGGAAAAGAAGCATAAAGAGATGTCAAAAGAAGCATGGAATGCATGGAAGTGCTCAAAGGAAAAAGAAGGATCTATAAATGGGCTCATACTAAATAGAGCTGAAGCAAATAGGGAAGTGGCAATCAGAAACATCTGGAGGAATGGTGGAACAAGAAGTTGAATGGCGGAACTGGTGGCATCAAAACAGGCTTCCCAAAATGGAAATTGGACTATCAAATATGATATTGAAACTGGGAAAGTTACAACTAAAAGTCATGTATAAATAGTAGTCTGTGCACCAGAAAAACAGTATAAATAGCCCAAGTTTAGTAGATAATAGACAGGCAATTGATAGGCAAAGGCTCGGTGATTCTCAGGGAGTGGATTGCTTAGGCTGAAGTTTATTGAGAATTTTCTGCTTTCCAGAATATTATTGAAAGCATTCAAAATAATAAGAGTTTATTTTGTCATCAAGCCAGTATGAATTGGGAGTGACTTTCTACACTAGTAAGCCTTAGAACTATTAGTACTACTTGCAACCAAGTATTACACTAGGCACGGTGAATAGCCAGGCTACAGTGCAGTTTGGCACATGGGCAACTATTGCCTATGCAAAAGTGAAGGCTCAGGAGTACTTAAACATAGCAAATTTTGATTGCTATCATATGATTATAAGGATGCCCTATATAAGAAAATATAATGTTCTTCTTGACTTTAAGAAGAACAAGATGGTGGTGGATGGCCAGAGTATTCCTGCAGGTATCTGTTGATAATGATGATGGGCATCTCTATAGACACCAGACTACGAAAAAGAAGCTACTAGTCAGATAGAAATTAACTACATGGTGGCAGAAAAATGCCCACTGTAGAGGATGTTAAGGAGGAGCGAGCTGTGTGAGCTTGCCAGTAGATAGTCCAATGCTGATGGTGCTGAAAAGTGAAGCTATAGAATATGAGTGTATTCTAAAGAGGAGAGAGAGCTTTGAGAAGAAGATCAAGATTAAGGCAGGTAATAAGAAGTGTATAACAAGCATGGAATGCCAACTGACATTGTCAAGAATCAAGGTTGAGAACCTTGTCATAGATGATGAACTAGTAGAGGAGAAAATGTTTTCCACAAGTGATGGATAGCTCTACCTAGGATTGACCAGTACTGCATTCCATGTTTGAATGGATATTTGATCCACAAATGCCTGCCAAATTAAATGAGTTAATAGCCTCAATATACACATGGAATAGTCCACAATAGAGGTCAAATAAAAAATTATATTATTAGGTTAGCAATGATGAGATATTACTGCTGAGTGAGGTGTTTTTTGACAGACTCTCAGTGATGTCATGGAGAAGCAAAGTCATAGAAGAGCAAATGGCCTATGCCTATAAAATTGCATACTCCAGATGAGAATGAGCTGAGGATTACTGCTCTTAGAAAGAAGTATGTCCAAGCACTGACATGTGTAATAGTAGGAGTACATTTACACAAAGGAGCATACTAAAAAGGGAAAAGTAAAACTGTTGGTTTTACAAAAGAAGACATTCCAAACCTGCAGCAGCAGTGGCAGCAAAAATTTGTAGACATACTGTAACGAAGTTACAGGAATTTGTGAGCTTAATGTTCACACTGCACAGAATCAGACCAGTCCGGTCTATTGACTATGTAGTACAAACACAAAAATAAGCTGCTTTGTAAGCAGCTGGTATAACTATTTATATAATAATGTAAATAATATTATATTATAATAAATATAATATAATATTGACTACTACTGTAAGTATAAGCTATGTGGTCAACGCCACATAGCGGACTACGCTACACACCCTCCAATCAGACCGAGCTACAGTCTCAAGATAATACGACGGTCAGGCCATCAGTAAGTCAGGGACGGAGGCAATGGGAGAGTCCCCAGGCTCCCGGAATGGATCGGCAGTTGTGTCGTCCATGTCGTAGTCGAGGAGTTCATCCTTGGGTGCGGGCACATAGGAAGTGCCCGAAGGCCCTGCTACTGGCAGGGAGTCGTCATAGTCCCGGAGGGGGGACAGTGTGAGATTGGGGTCAACGATTGACCCTGGGATAGGTGGTTGGGGATCAGGAAGATCCCCAGTGTCGGACGGGTACTGGCGCGTCCAGATCTCGCAGGCATGAATGTCTTGCCTGATGAGGAGGTACATCCCCTTGGTGAGCGCGTCGTCGTAAGTACAACGACTGTCCTGCTGCTGGAGCATCAGGCGTTGTCAATCGCCAATAGTGGCCTCGCGCCACCCATCCCACTGAGCGATGGACTAGGGTGTACCGTAATGGTCGAGGCATTGCAGCCTCTCGTCGTCAATAGCGGCTGCCTCATTGTAGAGCCAGCTGTCACTGAAGAATAGGTGGGCCAAGTAGGTGACCCCATAGGTGTACGCATGGTCAGCCCAGCTGACCAGAATTTGATTGTGAAGAAGGACGCGTAACGCGTCCAAAGTGTCCGAAGTGGTGAACACGGAAGCTGATGCTTCTGGAATGTCCACAGCCTGAGCCTCGAAGTTAGGGTCGTCGGCGTGGAGGGGCACAAAGACTTGCCCCGTGGCCGCCTTGTACTCAGCCACGGCCTCTTTGTAGAGGCCTGGCCTTGCAAAAACATAGGCCAGGTACTTGTGTACCATGGACTTGGAGGGGCGGCTGGCGCTGAGGGCGTGTACAAGCGCAAAACCAAAGAGGCTGCGCCAATGAATGCGCATGGCTCGGTCCATGGCCAGACCGGTCCATATGTTGGACATCCCAGGACGTCCATAAAGGAGGGCATATGAGCCCAGGTAGTCCAAAGCAAATGGTTGCTTTGGATCAGGTTGGACATCCCCGGACGTCCATAGAGGAGGGCGTATGAGCCCAGGTAGTCCAAAGCAAATGGTTGCTTTGGATCAGGGGGGGTAAGGCCGGACGTCCATAAAGGAGGGCATATGAGCCCAGGTAGTCCAAAGCAAATGGTTGCTTTGGATCAGGGGGAGTAAGGCCAACGAAGGCAATTCTCCCTCCCTCTTTGCGGCAATAGATCCGCGGTGGCACAATCATTTGCGGGATGTTCTCCTGCTCTTCCGGACTCGCAAAGGGTACCGCGATGGTCCTATACGCGACCTCATTGAGTAAGTGAGACATGGCTCTGTCTCGGGCAGTAGGGTGGCAGTTGAGCGCCACCCGCTTGAATTCGTTGAGCAATAGATAGCCCAACTGACACTGACAAATTGGCGTAAACTGGTTGTTAACCAGTGCATGAAGCCTGCGGACTTCTCGAGGACTGCGGGGAAACCTGCGAGGTGCCACTTGGTACACCTTACTGTTGTGGGGCGTTGACGTGGCATTGCCCTCTTTATCGGTCTTGAAAGACCTGGCTGCGCGGGCTTCTTGCCCGACGAAGATGGTATTGGTCACTGGCGACCAATAGAACTGGGGAGCTAACCCGACCTGGCTGCGCGGGCTTCTTGCCCGACGAAGATGGTATTGGTCACTGGCGACCAATAGAACTGGGGAGCTAACCCCACGCCAAAGAATGAGTTCTGGCACTCAACAGTGTGATCACAGTAGATCACAACACCAAGCGCATTAGGGATGCGCCCGGTTTTGTCCTCGAGGAGGACAGCTCCTCGCTTGGCGCTGTCCTGCGCCCAACGGTCCATCTTGGCCCGTCAATTGCTGTTGCACCGTTTGCGTGCCATATGTTGTGCTGCTGTCTCGTGCAGCACAGGGGATTCCATACGAGCCTCTTCAGGCTCCTCATACCAATCGTCATCGGAGGGCGGGGATGGCAGCCTCTCCAGCTCCGACTTATCCAACCGTGGGTCCATTGCCCACACACACCGTGGGAGTTGGGCTGGCAGGCCCTCTACCAGTACTGTGGGTAAAAAGGGGATGTTAGCCCCTGGGGCCCCTTTCGGGGCATCCTCAGAGAAGTGCACGTTGACGTATGTGTGCCCTTCCGGTTGCTTACTCCGATGATCCTTTCGGGGTTGTGAGGCCTTAGCCTCAGTGGGGCGTGTGCTCACGCCCCTGGAACTCTGCTCCCCAGAGTGCGTGGTGGAAACCACAGATACTGGTTGCGAAGATGCAACCTCAGATGCGCCGCTGGCAAGGCGCTGGATAAGCCGGGGGGTGGCTGGAGCAGGGACATCTTCATAGGGAAGGATGTCCCGTCCTAGGCTGGCCTCCCAGCCAGGGGCAACAACGCTCAACTTAATCAAGTGGGAGGGCGCATCCTCCACTCCTTGCTGACGTGCCCTTTTGCTGGAGTCAGTGTCCCGACTCGGAGGTGTAGTCTGCCACTTACAAGTGGCCGATAGGGCAAGGAGATCAGTTTTGTGCTGGGCGCGCATATGATCCATGTTGTCCATCATCCAGCTGATGAGGACGACCGCCTCCGCATCGTGGAGGAATGATGACTCTGCAGGTACATCATACCCATTGTCTCCCAGACGTTGGAGAAGGGTAGCCAGGACTAAGTCCTGGTTGCGACTGGGCTCGACAGCCCGTGCTTTTCCTTTGTCACGTCAAGGACGTGACTCTTCTTCCGAGCTGGGCTCGGATTGGTGCGGCATTTCCAGCCGCTGTAGCAAGGAGAGCTTGGCCAGGCTCTCCGTCGGCGCATCAGCTGATGAACTGATGCTCTGTTCTGGACTGAGAGTTTCTGTGCTCTCAATGGCCATGGTGGCCTGCACAAGGGGTGCTTGGCATCCCTCTAGATTGTCGATTGGTGCTGTGGTCGACAGGGAAATCGACCAGCCTCCCTTGGCTGGCGCCTCATGTGAGTCGCTGTACTGGGGCATTGTGCCCCAAGCCAGGGGGTACGGCATCATTACGGGCACACCACCCATGCCAGGGTACTGCGCTGGGGCGGTAAACTGGGGCAAAAGATGTGCGCCCATAGCCTGTAGCGTAGTCTGCTATGTGGCGTTGGCCACATAGCTTTACTTACTGTATAGTAGTAAATATTATATTATATTTATTATAATATAATATTATTTACATTAGTATATAATTAGTTTACCCTGCTGCTTACAAAGCAGCTTATTTTTGTGTTGTACTTCATAGTCAATAGACCGGACTGGTCTGATTCTGTGCAGTGTGAACACTAAGCTCACAATTCCTGTAACTTCGTTACATTTTTTTGAATCTGCCAGCTAGGATCTATTGCCTAGCATCCAACGTCAGTCGCTGAGTTCGTTGACAGAACTCTATCAGCTTCTCGAGCTTCTTGCACAGCCACACTGTGCAAATTTCAAACAGGGGATCGATGAGTAATCCCATACCTGCAGCGCCCACTGACGGCGGGCGAAATGCCCACGACCTACGGGGAGACCCAGCAGACACTCAGGACGCGTCAGCGTCCAATGCGGGTCAGGTAAGACCCAAGGCTCGAGACCGAGGTCAGAGTACCGACCTGGCCGGGAATGAGAGCGAGGCCCGGAGAGCTGAAAGCTCACAGCAGGACGGTCCGCAACGCCTCCAGGACAAGATGCCCGGGGGATTAACGCCCCCAGTTACGCAGCTGCCAGGAGGACCGCGACAGTCTAGCCGATTGGCTTCCAAAGGACCCCCGCAGGACGGCCGACAGTCAACCAGCGCCTATGGCGCCCCAGGAGACGCCGAGTCGTCAGTACGGACTGGGAGAGCCCTCCCTGCGAGCCGGAGCAGTGGGACCAGGCGGTCCACAGCGGGTCCAATGCCTTCTAAAGTAGCGGAAGCCCGCTTAGAAGAGGTACCGGAGGAGGCTGCGAGGCCTGAAGTATACCACGCGGAAGATCGATTCCTGCGCACACCAGCAGTGGAGGACGCTCCGGAGGTTGTAGAGCTTCCAGAGGAGGTGATGGAGTCGTCAAGTGATGACGATGCCGGAGCAGAGGAACAGCGGCTGAAAACCGCGTACACCGTGCGCTTGTGGGTGTTCTGGGACTTACACCCAGAGGTGATGAAATACACCACCCAAGCGTGACTTGAGCGCTACGCATCAGCCCATATAGTAGCACTTAGGCGACAAGGGCACGAAGTGCCCAATGTATTCAGTACGAAATATACTGATTTGATGGTGAGAGTGCTCACTATGGAGCTGCAAATGTATGTGCAGCGTAAGGCCACACGGCAATCGGGGGTCTCGACCCCCTGGAGCCACACGTCCGAAGAATGCTCGGCACGACACAATCAAGATGTCGGAATCGAGCTAGTGGAGGCACTAGCACGGGCGCAAGAAGTGCCCGAAGTAAGACCGGTGAGTACTTTTTATACTTCAGCAGGACAAGGGTGGCGTGAGGAGCCCCCGCACATGTGTAACCAAGACCGTAGGACAGATATGTCAGGTCCGGATGGGCACGATAGTACTGTGCTCAAAGTGGAGAGTGAGGCATCCCTGATGCTGCACGTGCCCATGGCCGAAACGTTGAGCGACAGAGTCGCGTATCAACGTATGCGCAATGGCGACCTCAGGACTAAGGGACAGTCCCTTATCGACAATCAGGGCATCGTATTCGAGGGCACTAAGCCCATTGACGAGATGCGTCGTCAATTCGTCACGCAGGGTCAGGAGAATCAAGCTTCTCCAGGTCCAGGGCGGCGCAACGATCATGATCGAGGAGACTTCCTCGATCGAGATGGCGCCACGAGACGTGATGTCCCTGGTAACGGCCGGGATGACGGCCCTAGGTCGATTCCTCGAGACAAGGGCAATTATGCCCACAGTCGAGGAGGCTCGGGACGTCCTCCGCAAGGTGGATGGGGGAAGTCACTTCCCCATGCCGCTGATTTGGCGACTAGATCCCCGGGTCAGCGGGAGGCCATTCGAATGCATCGTGAAGCCATGCACGATCGCCTGCATCGAGTAGTTGATGATGCCCTGGGCGTAACCTTACGGTTACCAGACGGAGTGAAGCTGCATAAAGCAGACAGTAGGCACATTCGTGCCTATACAGGCACGTCCAAGTTCAGCGACCTGGAAGATTGGGCGATGGATGTATGCACCCATCTTGCCATGTGCTTATATGGAGGTGACCGTATGGAACGAGAACGAATCTTTGTTCTGCCTGAGTTCTTGGCCGGAGAGGCCATGGGTTGGTTTCGACGGGCAGTACTGCACGTCAACCGTGTCCAATATGACTGGACATTTAAAGGAGTCCTTACAGGACTGTACGATCGATTCGTACACCCCTCAACGCTCCAGGATGCAAGGCGGGACTTCCAGTCCGCCAAGTACACCGAGAAGTTGGGAGTACAAGGGTTCTATGATACCCTTAATGACCATGCCCAGAACATGGCAGTATACCTGGACGGGTATACAATGCTTGAAACGTTCTTGGATGGCATCCCAGCAGACATGCGCCGCTATTTGATACGTGAGGACGGATTGTCCCCAGAAGTCAACGATGTGGAAGAATTTGTGGCATATGCCATCCGGTATGAGCAGTCTCTGAAGACTGCTAACCACTACGAACATCGGAGTGGACACAAAGGGGGACCCAGGCAACTACTGCCTGGTGGGACACCCTCACGGGGTCAGCATGTGGGGACCTTCTTGGCCAAAAAGACCGATTTGAACCGTGACCGCAACACGCAGTTTGTTGTACGCAGAACCCCTGCTGCGAACTGAGGGCAGAGCCACCCACGCCCAGAGTGGGCGCCGGACGGAGAACATCCTAAACCAAGGCCGGACTTCAAGCCGGCCAACCCACCGGGGCAGTCGGGAACTTGTTTTGCGTGTGGCCAACCAGGCCACTACGCTACCAACTGCCCTGCGAAGCCAGGAACCCTGAGGAAGGGGTATACACCCCGCGCCCACCTTCGAGCTGCACATACTGCAGCCGCGAGTGGGAGTGATGGAGATGTATCTGCCAATTCTGAGGCAGAGCACCCCACAAACGACCAGGAGCCTCCAGAGGAGGCATCGGGCGCCGAGCCCAAGAGTGTGGTCGTGGAGGGGGAGGAGTACGTCACAGTCGACGTATATGACGACGTCTACGACAATGAGTATTACAGTCGCGACAGCGACTCTGAGTGCCTAGCGGCGATGATGGATTGGCCGTCCACAAATGATCCCGAACGGAATAACGTGGTTCGGATGAAGAAGGTGACCCTTCGTCGTGCAGAGGGCACTTTGCAGCGCCCTACATTGAAACGGGCAGACAAGGAGTGCCTGGTCTCGTATGTGGACGTCGATGGCCACAAGGCATGGACCCTATGGGACTCTGGGAGTACTACATCGGGCATAACGCCCCAGTTTGCCCATGTGTACGGAATATCCGTGCAGGAGTTGGATACGCCATTGGCGTTACAGCTGGGCACCATAGGGAGCCGAGCCATGGTGCAGTATGGGACAAATGTGAATGTCCAAACGCCAGGCTCACGTAGCCGGGAATACATGGATGTAGCGAACTTCGATCGCTACGATATGATACTGGGAACGCCCTTCATGCGGCGTAACAAAGTCATATTAGACTTTGACCACTGTCAGGTACTAGTGAATGGGAAAGTGATCCCAGCCGAACGAGCTACAGCAGACGACACTGATAATTGTCTGTGATGTCATCGCACTACGGAGAAATGCAAGGACTCTCCATGACTTGGCCGGCGCAGAGTGCCGGCCATGGAGGATGTGGAGGAGGAAGTGCAGGCTATGCCTGGACTGAGCGCAGACCACAACGTGGTAATGATGAGCAAGGAGGAGTATCAAGCCTCCAAGAGGAGCAACGAGCAAATAATCGCTCCTGATATTCGAGGCGCAAGGCCTCCAGACAAACACCATCAAAAGGCGAGACGACGGGAGGACTCAGTGGATGTATGTCCACCTACGTCCTCACGAGTCAAGTTGGAAGACTTGAAAGACAGCATCCGAGAGGCGGAAGCCTCAGTAGAGGGGGACACATGGTCTCTATGGGAGCGACCAGCCCCCCTGCCGGAGTACGACTGGGCATACGACCCCCGAATGCCGCAAGAGTGGAACGAGCTGATGGCAGCCACATGTGCGTAAAATGCACACCAGAGACAGATGACCATCAAATCAGCGTATCGCCAGCCAGCCCCGGACGAGGTGTCCGTAGCATACTCGCTTGTACGTGAGGGAAGAAGCCTCGTGGCTTATAAGGCAGCGGCAGCGGGTGCTCCGCTGAGACTACATATACCTGATGACAGTGTCAATCGGGTGCTCGCAATGCACGAGCAGTATGCACCGCCGCCTCGGCCACCCTCAGAGACGGTGGAAGTACTTCCCCCGGTGCGTATGAAGGGGAAGCAGAAGGCGACAAGCCTTAGTGAGGAAGATATTCCTCGGTTGCGTCAGCAATGGCAAGAAGAATTTGCCGACATGGTCAACGGGACCAAGGAGGAGCTGCCGCCATGGTGGGAGGTGAACCATGAGATTAATCTCATAGACGAGAGCAAGCAGTATAAGTATCACTTGCAGCGCTGTCCGCGTGCCCTCCAGGAGCAACTACGCGATAAGACTAATCGCTATTTGAATGCTCAATGGTGGTCCCCATGCACCACCGCTCAAGCTGCACCATTATTGTGCATCCCGAAGAAGGATGGAACCCTTCGAACAGCTCTTGATGCGCGTCAGCGCAATGACAATACCATAAAGGATGTAACTCCTTTACCAGATCAAGAGGTGATCTGGGAAGACGTGGCTCGGGCGAAGTATCGCTCAAAGATTGACCTTACTGACGCTTACGAGCAGGTGCACATTCGCACCGAGGACGTATCCAAGACCATATTTGCGTCGATCATGGGTACATTCACGAGCAATATAATGCAGATTGGAGACTGCAATGCTCCAGCAACTTTCCAGAGGCTAATGACCTCTATCTTCCGAGACGTAATAGGACGTTTCATGCACGTCTACTTAGATGACATATTCATCTACTCAGATACTATGGAGGAGCATGAGCAGCACCTCAGAGTCGTATTCGAACGACTGCGCAAGTACAAGTTGTACTTGAAGTGGAAAAAATGTGAGCTCTACGCTCAGAGTATAGACTGCCTAGGGCATGTCATAGATGAGCGGGGTATCCACCCCAATCAGGACAAGCTCGATCGTATTTGGGAGTGGCGCACACCCCGAAACTACAATGACATCCAACGATTTGTTGGCCTTGTCAACTACATATTGAGCTTCTTGCCCGATGTCACAGCCTATACTGGGCCACTTATGGCCATGACGCAGAACGGGTCACTGTTCAATTGGAGGCCGTTGCACCAGCGGTGCTTCGAGATGGTCAAACGGATCTGTACGAAGACTCCGGTGATTCAACCAATCGACCCTAGACGGGACGAGCCGATATGGCTCATTTGCGATGCGTCCAAGACAGGCGTCGGAGCCATGTACGGCCAGGGAAGCAGCTGGCAGACGTGCCGCCCAGCAGGGTTCATGTCGAAGAAGTTCACGATGGCCCAGCAAAACTATGCGGTGCACGAGCTGGAGACTCTTGCCATACTCGAGGCCCTCCTCAAGTGGGAGGATAAGCTGATGGGATACCCCATCCACATCATAACGGACCACAAGGCCCTTGAGTTCTTTAAAACTCAGGTGAACTTGTCGCCGCGTCAGCGACGGTGGATAGACTACATGTCGAGATACCAGTTTGACATCACCTATGTTAAAGGTGAACTCAACAAAGTGGCAGACTGCTTGTCACGCTACTGTGAGAGTGATGTAGTTGGGGAGGCTTACGAGCCTCATGAGTATGTGCAGGCAGACTGCCGCATAGACCCTGATGAAGAGGATTTACCTCTCCACCAATACCAGGAGCTCAGGGAGCATGTCCTGGAAGTACGCGCTATGCGTGACGATGAACGGAGACGAAGCACTCGCCTCAGAGAGCAGCGTGAAGAGTGGGACGTAGCCGCCCAGTTGCTCAAGGAGCATGAAGCCGTGGACCCAGCGTCCACTAGGGAGCACGAGCGCCACGATGTACCTGTTACGCTTGCGGAGATGCTCGAAGGCGAATTGCCTTCATCCCAGCCTCCTAGCCTGGTCAATGACGACTTCTGGCAGGAGGTGGTGCAGGACTATGGCAATGATTCTCTCTTTGCCGAGATAATCGCCAATCCTGACGACCATCCTTGGTTCAGGCATGAGCCTGGTGGACTCATCACGATGGAGAACCGTCAAGGGGTGGCAGTGGTATGCCTCCCCCGTACGCAAACCATTGTTACGCGGGTCTTGGACCAGGCCCATGCCCTGGTGGGGCACTTTGGTGCCGCCCAGACGTTGGGCTACATCCGGAGATGGTATTGGTGGCCACGTATGGCCCAAGAAGTGACTAAGTTTTGCGCGTCATGCGCAGCGTGTCAGAGGGCAAAGTTGCCCCCTGGATCCCCTCCCGGGAAGCTACACCAGCTACCCATGCCGGTGAAACCCTGGGATTCAATTGGAATGGACTTTGTAGGTCCCTTTCCCAAGTCCAGAGGGTTTGATTACCTCTGGGTAGTCATATGCCGCATGACAAGCATGGTGCACCTCATACCAGTGCGAACTACGCTGACGGCTAAGGAGCTGTCTTGGATCTACCTGATGGAGATCGTTAGGCTGCATAGGCTGCCTAGCACCATTGTGAGCGACCGTGACTCGAAGTTCACGTCTCAATGGTGGAGAGAACTCCACAAACTGCTAGGAGCGCGACTCCTCATGTTGACGTCCTTCCATCCTCAAACGGATGGGCAGACAGAGCGGGCTAACCACAGTATAGGTCAGATTCTGAGGGCAGTTGTTTGCCCTGACCAACGGGACTGGGTGGACTGGTGTCCACTCACTGAGTTCGCGATTAACACGAGTATCTCAGATACCACAGGGTATGCGTCCTTTGAACTCAACGGAGGGTACTTGCCCTCCATGCTGCACGAAGTTCGTGCTGATATGGTGGCTCACCGCGGAGTTGTCGAGTTCGCCAGGCAGGCCCTGGAGAACATTGCGGCGGCACATGACGCTATCATAGAGGCGCGAGTCTTCCAGGCGAAAAATGCCAATCACCGTAGGCGAGCAGACCCGCCAATAGCAGTAGGAGCATCATAGAGGCGCGAGTCTTCCAGGCGAAAAATGCCAATCACCGTAGGCGAGCAGACCCGCCAATAGCAGTAGGAGCGTTGGTCTACCTATCAACACGTAATCTGAAGCTCCCAAAGGGACGGGCGAGTAAACTCTGCCCGAAGTGGGTAGGCCCATACCGCGTCCTAGACGCAGAGCCAAGTACCTCCAACTACGTGTTGGAGCTGCCTCTGGCATTACAGGAACGACGCATCGTTCCTAAGTTTCATGTGTCGCTGTTGCGACCGTACAGCGCGTCTGACGATGCGCTGTTCCCTAACAGGGCAACCCTGGGCCCCTATGATTTTGGGGCTCGAGACGATGACAAATGGTTCGTCGAGTGCATAATTGGGCACCGGTGGACTGAGCGTAACACGCTCGAGTTTGAAGTACGTTGGTCCCTGGGGGACACAACATGGGAGCCACACTCCCATTGCTCCAAGTTAGCGGCACTTGACCGTTATTTGGAGTTGAAGGGCGTTAAGCGCCCACATCAATTAAGTAAGTGTGCCAGCGCTTAATTTGATTGGCAGTGCCAATCGCGGCTTGGCTGAGTTGGTCAGCAGCTGTGGCTGAAACACGTCTTAAAAGGCGAAATTTCTTTTTCGCTTTTTTTCCCAACCATGGACAACATGCCCGTGGACCTGAGTGAACAGCAGCAGCAGCACCTACAGCAGCAGCAGTTTGAGAGTACGCTGTTGGTCTTACCGTCGGCTGAAGGGGGCAGATGGCTCCCCCGCTCGCTCAAAATGCACCCCAGTGGGGACAATCGCAACAAGCTGTGGGCTTCCCACAGCAGCAGCAACCACCAGCGGCGGGCTACCTGCCGCAGCAGCCGGTGATCAGTGGCTATCCGCCACTTCAAACCATGCAGGGCAACTTCATGCCCCAGAACGCACCTGTGGGCGGCTATCAGCCCCAACAACCATTACCGGGCTTCAAACCATGCAGGGCAACTTCATGCCCCAGAACGCACCTGTGGGCGGCTATCAGCCCCAACAACCATTACCGGGCGCTTATGCGCCACATCACACCGAGGGCCAATCCCAGCAACAGGCCTACAGGGGGCTAGTCAGCCCCCAAGCAGCGTTGGCATGGAGGCAGCTTGCCCCTGTACCGGCAACAGGGCAACTGGGGACACATCCTTTTCCCCAGTTTACCGCCCCGGCGCACTACCCTGGGATGGGTGGTGTGCCCGTAATGATGCTGTACCTCCCGGCTTGGATGGGGGCTTGGGGCGCAATGCCCCAGTACAGCGACTCGCATGAGTTGCAAGCCAAGGAAGGCCGGTCAATTTCCCTGTCGACCACAGCACCAATTGTCAGCAATTGACGTGTATAGATTTGAAGTCTAAATAGACCAAATGTTACTCAGTATTGTGCACGTCAATGCGGTACGAACTAATTTATTACCTAAATAGACCAAATGTTACTAGGTAACTAATATGAGTATCATACTTCACTAAAAGGTAAAAGATACACACCTCAGTATCGTGCACGTCAATGCGGTACGAACTGAGGTGTGGCAGAGAAAATAAAAAACATTTAAAGGGGGGGCGTAGCTGAGCCCACGTGATACATGTCTCCTGTGTCTCCAGTCTAGGGCTCAGAGACATGGTACATTCTTAACACCAATTGACAATCTAGAGGGACGCAAAGCATCTCTCATGCAGGCCACCGCGGCCATTGAGAGTACAGAAACTCTCAATACAGAACAGAGCATCAGTTCATCGGCTGATGCGCCAACGGAGAGCTTGGCCAAGCTCTCCTTGCTACAGCAGCTGGAAATGCCGCACCAATCTGAGCCCAGCTCGGAAGAAGAGTCGCGTCCTCGACGCGACAAAGGAAAAGCACGGGCTGTCAAGCCCACTCACAACCAGGACTTAGTCCTGGCTACCCTTCTCCAACGTCTGGGAGATAACGGGTACGATGTACCCGCAGAGTCATCATTCCTCCGTGATGCGGAGGCAGTCGTCCTCATCTGCCGGATGATGGATGACATGGATCATATGCGCGCTCAGCGCAAAACTGATCTCCTTGCCCTTTCGGCCGCTCGTAAGCGGCAGACTACACCCCCGAGTCGGGACACCGACTCCAGCAAAAGGGCGCGTCAGCAAGGAGTGGAGGACGCGCCCTCCCGCTCGATTAAGTCGAGCGTTGCTGCCCCCGGCCGGAAGGCCGGCCTAGGACGGGACATCCTCCCCTATGAAGATGTTCCTGCTCCAGCCACCCCCCGGCTTATCCAGCGCCTTGCCAGCGGCGCATCTGAGGTCGCATCTTCGCAACCAGTATCTGTGGTTTCCACCACGCACTCTGGGGAGCAGAGTTCCAGGGGCGTGAGCACACGCCCCACCGAGGCTAAGGCCTCACTACCCCAAAAGGATTGTTGGGGTAAGCAACCGGAAGGGCACACAGAGGGCCCACCAGCCTGACTCTTGCAGTGTGTGTAGGCAATGGACCCACGGTCTGAGAAGTCAGAGCCGGAGAGGCTGCCATCCCCGCCCTCCAATGACGATTGGTATGAGGAGCCTGAAGAGGCTCGTATAGAATCCCCTGTGCCGCACGAGACAGCGGCACAACGTATGGCACGTGAACGGCGCAACAGCAATAAACGAGCTAAGATGGAGCATCAGGCGCAGGATAGCGCCAAGCGAGGAGCTGCCCTCCTCGAGGACCAAACCGGGCGCATTCCTGATGCACTCGGTGTTGTGATCTATCGTGATCACACTATTGAGCGCCAGAACTCATTCTTTGGCGTGGGGTTAGCTCCCCAATTCTATTGGTCGCCAATGACCAATACCATCTTTGTCGGGCAAGAAGCCCGCACAGCCAGGTTATTCAAGGACGATAAACAGGGCAACGCCGCGGCGACGCCCCACAACAGTAAGGTGTACCAAGTGGCACCTCGCGGGTTTCCCCGCAGTCCTCGAGAAGTCCGCAGACTTCATGCACTGGTTAACAACCAGTTTACGCCGCTTTGTCAGCATCAGTTGGGCTACCTCTTGCTCAACGAATTCAAGCGGGTGGCGCTCAACTGCCACCCTACGGCCCGAGACAGAGCTATGTCTCATTTACTCGATGAGGTCGAGTATAGGACTATCACGGTACCCTTCGCAAGTCCAGAGGAGCGGGAGAACGTCCCGCAAATGATTGTGCCGTCGCGGCTCTATCGCCGCAAAGAGGGAGGGAAAATTGCCTTCGTCGGCCTTACCCCCCCTGATCCAAAGCAACCATTTGCTTTGGACTACCTGGGCTCATACGCCCTCCTCTATGGACGTTCTGGGACGTCCAACGTGTGGACCGGTCTGGCCATGGACCAAGCCATGCGCATTCATTGGCGCAGCCTCTTTGGGTTTGCGCTACGTCCAACGTGTGGACCGGTCTGGCCATGGACCAAGCCATGCGCATTCATTGGCGCAGCCTCTTTGGGTTTGCGCTTGTATGCGCCCTCAGCGCCAGCCGCCCCTCCAAGGCCACGGTACACAAGTACCTGGCCTACGTCTTCGCCAGGCCAGGCCTCTACAAAGAGGCTGTGGCTGAGTACGAGGCGGCCATGGGGCAAGTCTTTGAGCCCCTCCACGCCGACGACCCTACCTTCGAGGTTCGGGCTGTGGACATCCCGGAAGCGTCAGCTTCCAAGTCTTTGAGCCCCTCCACGCCGACGACCCTACCTTCGAGGTTCGGGCTGTGGACATCCCGGAAGCGTCAGCTTCCGTATTCACCACTTCGGACGCGTTACGTGTCCTTCTTCACAATCAAATTCCGGTCAGCTGGGCTAACCACGCATATACTTATGGGGTCACCTACTTGGCCCATCTATTCTTCAGCGACAGCCGGCTCTACAACGAGATTGCCAACGCCTGATGCTCCAGCAGCAGGACAGTTGCCGTGCATATGACGATGTGCTCGCCAAGGGGATGTACCTCTTCATCGGGCAAGACATTTATGCCCGCAAAATCTGGACGCGCCAGTACCCGTCCGACACCGGGAATCTGCCTGATCCCCAACCATCTGTCCCGGGGTCGACCATTGACCCCAATCTCACACTCTCCCCCCTCTGGGACTATGACGATTCCCTGCCAGTAGCAGGGCCTTCAGGCACGTCCTACGCGCCCGCACCTGAGGATGAACTCCTTGACTACGACATGGACGATGCAACTGCCGATCCATTCCGGGAGCCTGGGGACTCTCTCATTGCCCCTGTCCCAGACTTACCGACGGCATGACCATCGTATTATCTCAAGACCGTAGCTCGGTCTGATTGGGGGGTGTGTAGCATAGTCCGCTATGTGGCGTTGGCCACATAGCTTTACTTACTGTATAGTAGTAAATATTATATTATATTTATTATAATATAATATTATTTACATTAGTATATAATTAGTTTACCCTGCTGCTTACAAAGCAGCTTATTTTTGTGTTGTACTTCATAGTCAATAGACCGGACTGGTCTGATTCTGTGCAGTGTGAACACTAAGCTCACAATTCCTGTAACTTCGTTACATAGCCCCTCTCGCCATAGCGGAGGCAAACTGCCCCCATCCTGGCACTGCTTAGGGGCTGACTAGCCCCCCATAGGCCTGTTGCTGGGATTGGCCCTCTGCGTGATGTGGTGCATAAGCGCCCGTTACTGGTTGTTGGGGCTGATAGCCGCCCACAGGTGCGTTCTGGGGCATGAAGTTGCCCTGCATGGGTTGGAGTGGCGGATAGCCACTGATCACCGGCTGCTGCAGCAGGTAGCCCACCGCTGGTGGTTGCTGCTGCTGTGGGAAGCCCACAACTTGTTGCGATTGTCCCCACTAGGGCACATTTTGGGTCAGCGGGGGAGCCATCTGCCCCTCCCCTTCAGCCGACGGTAAGACCGACGGCGCAAACTCAATGTGCTGCTGCTGTTGCTGCTGCTGCTGCTGCTCATTCTGGTCCACGGGCATGTTGTCCATGGTTGAGGGCAAAAAGCAAAACAGAAATTTCGCCTTTTAAGACGTGTTTCAGCCACAGCTGCTGACCAACTCAGCCAAGCCGCAATCGGCACTGCCAATCAAATTAAGCACTGGCATGCTTACTTAATTGATGTGGGCGCTTAACACCCTTCAACTCCAAATAACGGTCAAGTGCCGCCAACTTGGAGCAATGGGAGTGTGGCTCCCATGTTGTATCTCCGAGGGACCAGCGTACCTCAAACTCGAGCATGTTACGCTCAGTCCACCGGTGCCCAATGATGCACTCGATGAACTATTTGTCATCGTCTCTAGCCCCAAAATCATAGGGGCCTGGGGTCACCCTGTTAGGGAATAGCGCATTGTCAGACGTGCTGTATGATCGCAACAGCAACACGTGAAACTTTGGAATGATGCGTCGTTCCTGTAATGCCAGAGGCAGCTCCAACACGTAGTTGAAGGTACTTGGCTCTGCGTCTAGAACGCGGTATGGGCCTACCCATTTCGGGCAGAGTTTACTCGCCCAACTCTTTGGGAGTCTCAGGTTACGCGTTGGCAGGTAAACCAACGCTCCTACTGCTATTGGCGGTTCTGCTCGCCTACGGTGATTGGCGTTTTTCACCTGAAAGACTCGCACCTCTATGATGGCATCATGCACCGCTGCAACGTTCTCCAGGGCCTGCCTGGCAAACTCGACAACTCCTCGGTGAGCCACCGTGTCAGCACCAACTTCGTGCAGCATGGAGGGCAAGTACCCTCCATTGAGCGCAAAGGGCACATACCCTGTCGTATCTGAAATACTCGTGTTAATCGCGAACTCAGTGAGTGGACACCAGTCCACCCAGTCTCGTTGGTCAGGGCGAACAACTGCCCTTAGAATCTGGCCTATACTGCGGTTAGCCCGCTCTGTTTGCCCATCCATTTGAGGATGAAAGGACGTCGACATGAGGAGTCACGCTCCTAGCAGTTTGTGGAGTTCCCTCCACCATTGAGACGTGAACTTTGAGTCATGGTCGCTCACAATGGTGCTAGGCAGCCCATGCAGTCTAACGATCTCCCTAAGGTAGATCCATGACAGCTCCTTAGCTGTCAGCGTAGTTCGCACCGGTATGAGGTGCACCATGCTCGTCATGCAGCATATTACCACCCAGAGGTAATCGAACCCTCTGGACTCAGGAAAGGAACCTACAAAGTCCATTCCAATGGAATCCCAAGGTTTCACCGGCACAGGTAGCTGGTGTAGCTTCCCATGAGGGGATCCAGAGGGCAACTTTGCCCTCTGACATGCTGCGCATGAGGCGCAGAACTTAGTCACTTCCTGGGCCATACGTGGCCACCAATACCATCTCCGGATGTAGCCCAATGTCCAGGCGGCACCAAAGTGCCCCACCAGTGTATGGGCCTGGTCCAAGATCCACGTAACAATGGTTCGCGTACAGGGGAGGCAGACCACTGCCACCCCTTGATGGTTCTTCATCGTGATCAGTCCACCAGGCTCATGCCTGAACCGAGGATGGTTGTCAGGATTGGCAATTATCTCAGCGAATAGAGAATCATCGCCATAGTCCTGCACCACTTCCTTCCAGAAGTCGTCGCTGACCAGGCTAGGGGGCTGGGATGAAGGCAATTCGCCTTCGAGCATCTCCGCCAGTGTAACGGGTAAATCGGGGCGCTCGTGCTCCCCAGTTGACGTTGGGTCCACGGCTTCATGCTCCTTGAGCAACTGGGCGGCTACGTTCCGCTCTTCACGCTGCTCTCTGAGGCGAGTGCTTCGCCTCCGTTCATCGTCATGCATAGCGCGTACTTCCAGGACATGCTCCCTGAGCTCCTGGTATTGGTGGAGAGGTAAATCCTCTTCATCAGGGTCTATGCGGCAGTCTGCCTGCACATACTCATGAGGCTTGTGAGCCTCCCAACTACATCACTCTCACAGTAGCGTGACAAGCAGTCTGCCACTTTGTTGAGTTCACCTTTAACATAGGTGATGTCAAACTGGTATCTCGACATGTAGTCTATCCAACGTCGCTGACACGGCAACAAGTTCACCTGAGTTTTGAAGAACTCAAGGGCCTTGTGGTCCGTTATGATGTGGATGGGATATCCCATCAGCTTATCCTCCCACTTGAGGAGGGCCTCGAGTATGGCAAGAGTCTCCAGCTTGTGCACCGCATAGTTTTGCTGGGCCGTCGTGAACTTCTTCGACATGAACCCTGCTGGGTGGCAAGAGTCTCCAGCTTGTGCACCGCATAGTTTTGCTGGGCCGTCGTGAACTTCTTCGACATGAACCCTGCTGGGCGGCACATCTGCCAGCTGCTTCCCTGACCATACATGGCTCCGACGCCTGTCTTGGACGCGTCATGAACCCTGCTGGGCGGCACATCTGCCAGCTGCTTCCCTGACCGTACATGGCTCTGACGCCTGTCTTGGATGCATTGCAAATGAGCCATATTGGCTTGTCCCGTCTAGGGTCGATTGGTCAAATCACCGGAGTCTTTGTACAGATCCGTTTGACCATCTCGAAGCACCGCTGGTGCAACGGCCTCCAATTGAACGGTGACCCGTTCTGCGTCATGGCCATAAGTGGCCCAGTATAGGCTGTGACATCGGGCAAGAAGCTCAATATGTAGTTGACAAGGCCAACGAATCGTTGGATGTTATTGTAGTTTTGGGGCATGCGCCACTCCTGAATGCGATTGAGCTTGTCCTGATCAGGGTGGATACCCCGTTCATCTATGACATGCCCGAGGCAGTCTATACTCTGAGTGTAAAGCTCACATTTCTTCCACTTCAAGTACAACTTGTACTTGCATAGTCGTTCAAATACGACTCTGAGGTGCTGCTCATGCTCCTCCATAGAATCCGAATAATGAAAATGTCATCTAAGTAGATGTGCATAAAATGTCCTATTACATCTCGAAAAATAGAGGTCATTAGCCTCTGGAAGGTGGCAGGAGCATTACAGTCTCCAATCTGCATTATATTGCTCGTGAACGTGCCCATGATTGAAGCAAATATGGTCTTGGGTACATCTTTGGTGCAAATGCGCACCTGCTCGTAAGCGTCAGTAAGGTCAATCTTTGAGCGATACTTCGCCTGAGCCACGTCTTCCCAGATCACCTCCTGATCTGGTAAAGGAGTTACATCCTTTATAGTGTTGTCATTGCGCTGACACGCATCAAGAGCTGTTTGAAGGGATCTATCCTTCTTCGGTATGCACAATAATGGTGCAGCTTGAGCGGTGGTGCATGGGGACCACCATTGAGCATTCAAATAGCGATTAGTTTTATCACGTAGTTGCTCCTGGAGTGCACGCAGGCAGCGCAGCAAGTGGTACTTATATTGCTTGCTCTCGTCTATGAGATTGATCTCATGGTTCACCTCCTGCCATGGCGGGAGCTCCTCCTTGGTCCCATTGACCATGTCGGCAAATTCTTCTTGCCATTGCTGATGCAACCGAGGTATATCTTCCTCACAAAGGCTTGTCGCCTTCTGCTTCCCCTTCATACGCACCAGGGGAAGTACTTCCACCGTCTCTGAGGGTGGCCAAGGCGGCGGTGCATATTGCTCATGCATTGCGAGCACCCGATTGACACTGTCATCAGGTATATGTAGTCTCAGCAGAGCACCTGCTGCCGCTGCCTTATAAGCCACGAGGTTTTTCCTCTCACATACAAGTGAGTATGCTATGGACACCTCGTCCGAGGCTGGCTGGCGATATGCTGATTTGATGGTCATCTGTCTCTGGTGTGCATTTTACGCACATGTGGCTGCCATCAGCTCGTTCCACTCTTGCAGCATTCGGGGGTCATATGCCCAGTCGTACTCTGGCAGGGGTGCTGGTCGCTCCCAAGGGGACTGTGTGTCCATCTCTCCTGAGGCTTTTGCCTCTCGGATGCTGTCTCTCAAGTCATCCAACTTGACTCGTGAGGACGTAGGTGGACATACATCCACTGAAGTCTCCTGTTGTCTCACCTTTCAATGGCGCTTGTCTGGAGGCTTTGCGCCTTGAACATCAGGAGCGATTATTTGCTCGTCGCTCCTCTTGGAGGCTTGATACTCCTCCTCGCTCATCATCACCACATTGTGGTCTGCGCTCAGTCCAGGCATAGCCTGCACTTCCTCCTCCACGTCCTCCACCGCCGGCACTCTGCGCCAGCCAAGTCATGGAGACTCCTTGCATTTCTCCGTAGTGCGATGATGTCGCAGACAATTATCAGTGTCGTCTGCTGTAGCTCATTTGGCTGGGATCACTTTCCCATTCACTAGTACCTGACAGTGGTCAAAGTCTAATATGACTTTGTTACGCCGCATGAAGGGCGTTCCCAGTATCATATCGTAGCGATCGAAGTTCGCTTCATCCATGTATTCCCGGCTACGTGAGCCCGGTGTTTGGACAGTCACATTTGTCCCATACTGCACCATGGCTCGGCTCCCTACAGTGCCCAGCTGTAACGCCAATGGCGTATCCAACTCTTGCATGGATATTCTGTACACATGGGTGAACTGGGGCATTATGCCCGATGTAGTACTCCCAGAGTCTCATAGGGTCCATGCCTTGTGGCCATCTACGTCCACATACGAGACCAGGCACTCCTTGTCTGCCCGTTTCAATGTAGGGCGCTGCAAAGTGCCCTCCGCACGACAAAGAGTCACCTTCTTCATCTAAACCACATTGTTCTTTTTGGGATCATTCATAGACGGCCAATCCGTCATCGCCGCTAGGCACTCGGAGTCGCTGTCGTGACTGTAGTACTCGTTGTCGTAGACGTTGTCATATATGTCGACTATGATGTACTCCTCCCCCTCCACGACCACACTCTTGGGCTCGGCGCCCGATGCCTCCTTCGGGGGCTCCTGGTTGTTTGTGGGGTGCTCTGCCTCAGACTTGGCAGATACGTCTCCATCACTCCCACTCGCGGCTGCAGTATGTGCAGCTCGAAGATGGGCGTGGGGTGTATATCCCTTCCTTGGGGCTCCCGGCTTTGCAGGGCAGTTGGTAGTGTAGTGGCCTGGTTGGCCACATGCAAAACAAGTCTCCATCTGCCCTGGTGGGTTGGCCAGCTTGAAGTCCAGCCTTGGTTCAGGATGTTCTCTGTCCGGCGCCCGCTCTGGGCGTGGGTGGCTCCGCCCTCGGTTTGCAGCAGGGGTTCTGCATAACAAACCGTGTGTTGCGGTCACGGTCCAAATCGGTCTTTTTGGCCAGGAAGGTCCCTACATGCTGACCCCGTGAGAGTGTCCCACCAGGCGGTAGTCGCCTGGGTCCCCCTTTGTGTCCACTCCAATGTTTGTAGTGGTTAGCAGTCTTCAGGGACTGCTCATACCTGATGGCATATGCCACAAACTCTTCCACATCGTTGACTTCTGGGGACAATCCGTCCTCACGTATCAAATAGCGGCGCATGTCCGCTGGAATGCCATCCAAGAACGTTTCAAGCATTGTATACCCGTCCGGGTATACTGCCATGTTCTGGGCATGGTCATTAAGGGTATCATAGAACCCTTGCACTCCAGCATTGTATACCCGTCCGGGTATACTGCCATGTTCTGGGCATGGTCATTAAGGGTATCATAGAACCCTTGCACTCCTAACTTCTCAGTGTACTTGGCAGACTGGAAGTCCCGCGTCGCATCCTGGAGCGTTGAGGGGTGCACAAATCGATCATACAGTCCTGTAAGGACTCCTTTGAACGTCCAGTCATATTGAACATGGTTGAAGTGCAGTACTGCCCGTCAAAACCACTCCATGGCCTCTCCGGCCAAGAACTCAGGCAGAACAAAGATTTGTTCACGTTCCATACGGTCACCTCCATATAAGCACATGGTGAGATGGGTGCATACATCCATCGCCCAATCTTTCAGGTTGCTGAACTTGGATGCGCCTATATAGGTGCAAATATGCCTACTGTCTGCTTTACGCAGCTTCACCCCGTCTGGTAACCGTAAGGTTACACCCAGGGCATCATTGACTACTCGATGCAGGCAATCGTGCATGGCTTCACGATGCATTCAAATGGCCTCCCGCTGACCCAGGGATCTAGTCACCAAATCGGCAGCATGGGGAAGTGACTTCCCTCGTCCACCTTGCGGAGGACGTCCCGAGCCTCCTTGACTGTGGGCATAATTGCCCTCATCTTGAGGAATCGACCTAGGGCCGTCATCCCGGCCGTTACCAGGGGCATCACGTCTTGTGGCACCATCTCAATTGAGGAAGTCTCCTCGATCATGATCGTTGCACTGCCCTGGAACTGGAGAAGCTTGATTTTCCTGACCCTGCATGACGAATTGACGACACATCTCGTCAATGGGCTTAGTGCCCTTGAATACGATGCCCTGATCGTTGATAAGGGACTGTCCCTTAGTCCTGAGGTTGCCATTGCGCATACGTTGATACGCGACTCTGTCGCTCAACGTTTTGGCCATGGGCACACGCGGGATCACAGATACCTCACTCTCCACCTTGAGCACGGTACTATTGTGCCCATCCAGACCTGACATATCTGTCCTACAGTCTTGGTTACGCATGTGTGGGGGCTCCTCATGCCACCCTTGTCCTGCTGGAGTATAGAAAGTACTCACCAGTCTTACTTCAGGCACTTCCTGTGCCCAGGCTAGTGCCTCCACTAGCTCGATTCCGATGTCTTGATTGCGCCGTGCCGAGCATTCCTCAGACGTGTGGCTCCAGGGGGTCAAGGCCCCTGATTGCCGTGTGGCCTTCCGCTGCACATACATTTGCAGCTCCATAGTGAGCACTCTCACCATCAAATCAGTATATTTTGTACTGAATACATTGGGCACTTTGTGCCCTTGTCGCCTAAGTGCTACTATATGTGCTGATGCATAGCGCTCAAGTTGCGCTTGGGTGGTGTATTTCATCACCTCTGGGTGCAAGTCCCAGAACACCCGCAAGCGCACGGTGTATGTGGTTTTCAGCCACTGCTCCTCTGCTCCGGCATCGTCATCACTTGATGACTCCATCACCTCCTCTAGAAGCTCTACAACCTCCGGAGCTTCCTCCACTGCTGGTGTGCACGGGAATCGGTTTTCCACGTGGAATACTTCAGGCCTTGCAGCCTCCTCCAGTACCTCTTCTAGGCGGGCTTCCGTTATCTTAGAAGGCATTGAGCCCGCTGTGGACCGCCTGGGCCCACTACTCCGGCTCGGAGGGAGGGCTCTCCCAGTCTGTACTAACGACTTGGTGTCTCCTGGGGCGCCATAGGCGCCTGTTGACTGTCGGCTGTCCTCAGGGGGTCCTTTGGAAGCTAATCGGCTAGACCATCGCAGTCCTCCTGGCAGCTGCGTAACTGGGAGTGTTAATCCCCCTGGCATCTTGTCCTGGAGGCATTGCTGACCGTCCTGCTGTGAGCTTTCAGCTCTCCGGGCCTCGCTTTCATTCCTGGCCAGGTCGGTGCTCTGACCTCGGTCTTGAGCCTTGGGTCTTGCCTGACCTGCATTGGACGCTAATGCGTCCTGGGTGTCTGCTGGGTCTCCCCGTAGGTCATGGGCATTCCGCCCACCGTCAGTGGACACTGCAGGTATGGGATTACTCATTGATTTCCTGTTTGAAATTTGCACGGTGTGGCTGTGCAAAAAGCTCGAGAAGCTGATAGAGTTCTGTCAACGAACTCAGCGACTGACGTTGGATGCTAGGCAATAGATCCTAGCTGGCGGATTCAAAAAAATGTAACGAAGTTACAGGAATTTGTGAGCTTAATGTTCACACTGCACAGAATCAGACCAGTCCGGTCTATTGACTATGTAGTACAAACACAAAAATAAGCTGCTTTGTAAGCAGCTGGTATAACTATTTATATAATAATGTAAATAATATTATATTATAATAAATATAATATTATATTATAATAAATATAATATAATATTGACTACTACTATAAGTATAAGCTATGTGGTCAACGCCACATAGCGGACTACGCTACACATACTGAATAGAACCAAGAAGGAGTTACCTCTTTAGCACAAGGTTAACCATAAGATAAACCTTATTAATGGGAATAAGATCTACAAATATCACTTGCTGCAGTGCTCTATGATATTGCAGCAGCAGCTTAAATAAGATCAATTAGTACTTGAGAGCTTAATGGTTGGAAGCCTAACCAGCATCTCAAGCTGCTCTACTGCTGTGTATTCCAAAAAAGGATGGTACACTAAGGACTGTGTTGGATGCACACCAACACAATAATAATACAATAAAGGATATGACACCTCTTTTAAATCAGGAAGTGATTTGAGAGGATGTGGCTAGAGTAAAGTTCAGGTCAAAAATCAACCTAACAGATGTGTATGAACAAGTGAGAATTTATGTGGCTGACATCTCAAAAACAGTGTTCTCATTGATTATGGAAACATATATTAGCAATATCATGCAGATAGAAAATTACAATGCCTCTGCAATATTTCAGAGGCTGATGGCCTCTATCTTCTATAATGTAATTGGAAGGTTTATTCATATATATTTGGACAACATTTTTATTTATTCTAACACAATTGAAGAGCACAAAGAGTATCTTTGTATAATATTTGAAAGGCTAAGATCCAATTTCTTATATCTCAAATAGAAAAAATGTGAACTGTATACTGAGACAGTAGACTGCCTCAGGCATAAAATTGATAGTCAGGATATACATTCTGATCAGAATAAAATAGACTATATTTGTGAATGGCATATACCATGAACATACAATGATGTGCAGCGGTTTATTGGCCTAGTAAATTATATTAACAATTGCCTGTCTGATATAACAGCCTATACTGAACTATTGATGTCTATTACTTAGAACAGGGCTCCATTTATATGAAGACCCATACATCAGCAGTGCTTTAAAATGATCAAATAGATTTGCTCAAAGACATCTATTATATGGCTAATTGATCCAAGGCATGATGAGCCAATCTGGCTCATCTGTGATACATCAAAGACCAGAGTTGAAGCAATGTATAGCTAGAGGAGTTCATAGCAAAATTGCTAGCCAGTAGGATTCATGTCGAAGAAATTCACTTTGGCACAGTAGAACTATGCAGTTCACAAGCTAGAGACACTGGCAATACTTGAAGCTTCTCAAGTGAGGGGACAAGTTGATGGGATATAAAATCCACATCATCACTGATCATAAAGCACTTGAGTTCTTCAAGACTTAAGCTACCTTATCCCTTCAGCAGCACCGGTGGATTGACTATATGTTTAGATACAACTTTGACATTACATGTGTTAAAAGAGAGCTGAATAAGGTGGCTGATTATAAAGTGGCTGATTGTCTCTTAAGATACTTTGAGAATGACTGAGTAGACAAGCATTATAAGACAAATGACTATGTCAATATAGATATCAGCATTAATCCACAAAGCAATGATTTGCCCTATCATTGGTACAAGGAGATAAAGGAGCATATTGTGGAGCTGCAGGCCATGCAAGCACATGAACTTCAAAGAAGCTGACATCTAAGCCACTCAGCAAGGACATTACCCTAACTAAGGCACTAGTGCCAGCAGAAAAGGCAGCAGACTCTTTAATGGCACCCTCAGATAAGTTCCTATATACTGTGCATTGGAAATATAGTCAAGATGCATTTTATCTTGAAATCCAGCAAAATGCAAGTGCTTATCTATATTTCAGCATAGATGAGATAGGATTAATCTGAATAATTAATATATAAGGTTGTAAAATGGTATATTTACCACAAGATCAAATTTTTATTACCCAGTTAGTTATCCAGGCTCATAAAGTTGTTGGTCACTTTGGTATCAACAAAATGATCAAATATCTAAGGCAATGATATTGGTGGCCTCAGATGCAGATAGAGACTATATTGCACCATACTTAAGATCAATATATAAGTATGATCTCTATATTAATAAGTGTTTGATATATGCATATTGTAAACTACTCATTTTCAGTCTAATAGAGAATACTACCTATACTGGCTCAAAAAACTGCCTCAATATTTGGTTTTTTTAAAAAGATTAACATGATGTGCAACAATTATCTAAGCAAAAAAAAATTGAAGAAAATCACATGACATACAACTGCATTCTAGCTTCATAATAATGTATAAATCATGTAATTTAGACAAGAACCTTGCTGATTAATAAATCAAACAAAATATTTAATCATTAGAGCAGTTTTTTAACTCACTCTAATTTTCATATTTTCTCAATACTTTTTCAGCAGTAGAAGATAGATACATCTTTGTGAAAAGTATTAACAATGTCATATAACCTTGTTTGTATCAATTTGACATGTTCAACTTTAGTCAAATCACCTTCTTGATATACTACTATTATATGACTTATTTCTGTGAATTGATCAAAGCATTAATTGAGGTCTATGCAAGCAAACTGACCCTTGCTTAATTCTGAATGTGCTATGTTGATGAGCTCTTATTATAGATAGTTACAAATAGCATCAATACCAGCACCTCATATTAGCCTACTAATATCATCAGAAGCAGCATATCCTAGTGCTTTTGACACTAGTTTTTGCATATTTTTATACTAATAACTTGTAGCTATAGCCTCCAATTACTCCAGGACCACTTTTATGGCATCACTTATTCTTAGCACCACTGTTGACACCTTGCCACACCTTGCCACTTGCACTCCATAACTATATATTGACATGAACACTTGGCATTAGTCAATCTGGAATAATACTCTTAGTCAGTAGCAATACTTATAGGATGGAATGATGAAGTATTTTCATGACAGATAGCTGACAGCATGATTATAGACCTTTTACCATATAGTTTAATTTATAGCATTTACTTACATTCTTACCAGTTCACCACTCTTTGCCAATACTTAGCCTCTTAGCAATAGCTAACTTCCTTTACTATAAATACTTACTTTTTGTTAATAGCACATTATCAATTTGGCAGTAGGATCACATTTCAACATTTTAATCACTATATGCAACAGACTACCTTTTGTTAACCATGTCAGCAAGAGGACTCTGCTTTAGTTCTCTCTCTTTTTCTCTTTCTACAACCTCTTAGTGTCTTGCAACTATGGCTTGACATTTGTACTTAAATCTGCTAAGCAATCCTGTCTTTTTATTATCTCATTCTAGATGCTAATACTTAATGCCTCTTAGTGACTCTTTTTACCTTAGTGCCTTTTCTTAGCAGCTTTCTCCCATACTTCTTAGCACCCTTCCTTAGCAACTCTCCCATGTCTCCTAGCACTATTTCTTAGTGACTCTTAGCACTCTTTTGTCATGTTTTAGAGCTTTATATAAGTGCCTCCAATCACCTACTTTCCTTGCCACCAACCTCTTGTCTACTATGTGTTCTCTGGGACCTGTCTAGGACTCTCTCACACACTTAGTGCACCTAAAGCTATTGACCAAATATCTGTACTAATGATAGTGCACCTCAGCTCAATTTGGATGTCATCAACATCACACTTATCACATTGCTTTATTGTGTCAAAAACAATGGCTTATTGTTTCTTTCACACTGCCAGTCACTTTTCTATTGCTTTTCTCCTTAATAAGGAGTATTCTCAGCATCAAATCCAAGCAAAAACTGGCCCAGAAAAGGGCACTGTGGAGAGCATCAGCAAAGAACTGGAAACTAACAAAGAGAATCATCCTGGAGGTCATTCTTTCAAGCTTATAGCATGGTGACAAACAGTCTTTTATTTGTCAAATTACTACTGGAAAGCTAGATAATGCTATTCAAGCCACACATAGTTCATTAATTTTATCATCTCCAATCCTGTTAATTCTCAGACAGTCAGAAATGCATTAAAGGAGGCAGGTTTTTTGTTGAGACAGGATTCTCTATCTCTTAATTACCTGTTTCATCATATTTCCTTATTTGTTTCTTGATTACTAATAGCCACAATTTTTGACATTTCAGTTGCCACACCTCAGTTGCATACCACTACTTGTGATTGCTCTGAGGTGTGTATATTAATATTCTTATCATACAAATATCATTTTGCTTACAGACTACCCTACCAGATTTATTGACTAAAGTCTATTTACAACATTTTTGCTCAGCAACAAAGAAGAAAGTTTGTCTAGTATCATGAAAACTAGATAGTGGAGAATTGGAAAAGGGTTTTTTGGAGTGATGAGACAAAGATTAATTAGATTAGATCAGATGAGAAGGTATATGTGTAGAAAATTCCAGGAAAACCACTATCTGACTGCACTACTATGCTAACTGCCAGGCATGGAGAAGGAAACAATCTCAAAGTATAAGGCTGCATAGATTAGAATGGAGTGGAGAAGCTCATAGAAGTTCAGGAAAAGATAGATGCTGCACAGTATTGTGAGATTTTGGATGAGAGAGTGATGGAAAGCTTTGGGTGTAAGGGTAACTTCTGGAGGCTATAGCTCAGTCACACAGCTGGCAGAGGGAGATCCAAAGTGTATTAGAATATACACTAACAATATTATAATAACTGCTCATCTGGCAGAGAGAGATCCAAAAAGAACAAGTCTAGAGATTCTCTATGCCAGGTTGAATGCTTCTAGGGCCTCTGAAGCATAAGAAACAACTGTACAAGACAACAAAACCTTAAAAAACTTAAAAATTGACAACACCAACAATTGCACAAACAAAAGACAAATTCTGGCAAACTCTGACTTACACAAGTGGCCTGTATGCAGTGTTGAAGAGGCCACACTTGTTTGAATGATAGCTAAAGAACCAGAGCACCTCAGAGGCTGAAAGTAGTACTAATATCTAGTGGAATAGAAGCAGTGAAGTAAAAGAGTGGCAGAAAAAATGAGAAAATAAATGAAGAGAGAATGAAGGAGTAAGGAGTGAAAGAGAGAAGAGATGAGGAGTCTCCTGACATTGAGAAGTTGGAAATAGAGAAGAAAGAACAATATTTTCAGCAAGACAATGACCTAAAACACATCTGCCAATGTGCAACAACCTGGTTTTCTGATAACATCATTGTGATATTCTGGCCTGCCCAATCCCCTGATCTCTCCCTTGAACATCTCTGAGTTTACATCAAGTGCAAACTTTTAGAGTATGAGGTACTCTCTAAAGGAGTGCATGAGTTGTGAGAGAGTGTGGTTAAGGAATAGAATGAAATACCATCAGAGGTATGCCAAAGCCTCATGGAGAGCATGCCTAGAAAAATCAAAGCAGTTATAAAGGCAATGGAGGCCATACCAAGTACTAGATATGAAAATTAGAGTAAATTAAAGTGGGTCAAAAAACTGCTCCAATGATTGAATATTTTGTTTTATTTATTAATCAGCAAGTTCTTGTCCAAATCACATGATTTATACATCATTATAAAGCCAGGACATAGTTGTATGCCATGTGATTTTCTTCAATATTTTTGACTAAGTAATTGTTGCACATCATGTAAATCTTTTCAAAAAGACCAAACATTGAGGCTGTTTTTTGAGCTAGTGTATAGAAAGTCTAAATACATATGTTTAGATATAAACAATAATTCATTGTTTACATCATGTTAAGAATTATAATATGGTCTATAAGAAAGGTGGCCTATAGCTAGCATAATAGTAGCAGCAGTAATATCATCCAACAAATTCTCCTGGGCCTAAATTTCTTCCATCAAATTTTCAACTACAAACTTCTTTTTAAGTTGAGTACGAGAGTTAAGACTATGCATATAATTATCAGAACAAAATATCTTTATTGAAAAAAATAAAAATATAGCTCACGTCACCTATGACACAAATAAAACCAATTAAGTCAAAAAATATACTCAAACATATTATTAGTCACTATAATTACCAGCATTGAATTAACATAGACTGGATTGAATAAAAAGTAAGTAAGAAGAACATATTAGATGCTAAAAACACACTTTTTCCGCTGATCATGATTAAAGCTAAAATTGCTATCAATGTCAATGTAATACAAAGTATGATGTAAACACACACCAGTATAAAGATCACTTGTAGAAAGAACATAATACTGTAGTATGCAGATGTTTTTAACCACCAACAACTTTTTTAGTAATCACTCACAGCTATTAGTATAGAAGATGCAATGATGCTTGTTAGTAATCCATTGCCAATACTGTATGCTCTTTAGCACAACAGATGAAGCAGAAAAAAAAACTTACTTAAAGATAATCAGATAGTTGATAGTGTTTTTAGTTCTAAAGACCACTGATGTATCTCAATTCTTTCAGGCTGAGTTAGAGGATAGAGCTTACTTTTTCAATCCAGCATTCATACTTTTCAAGAAATAAACAAGAGATGCACTAATGGTCAAGTCACATACAATGGTCATGACCAAACTGACCAAGGTTGAGTTCTTCCTCCAACACAGAGTCAGCACTTCACAAAAGTTTTAGAAAGTAAAAATCCATACACGAGGTAGTGGTGTCCTAATAGCATCAACTGAAGAATGGTCAAACCTACTTGAAAGCCTGAGCATTGTTGATAACATAGAATAAAAATCCACACAAACTGCACATGTACATCCACTAAGGTAATAACTTAGACATTTGGATCAAAAAGCTTGAAATTATGAAATGTCATCTGACCTAGTCCAGCACCTGACAGTAGGCGTTAGCATGAACTCAGGTCCTCAAAGGAACAATATCAACTTACCCAATTGGGCAAGAGAAGTAGCCAGCTACAACACATTGATCTATGCTTGAAACATGTAGACATAGATTATGCTTACTATGAGTAAAATAAGAGGCTTTTGCCAGCGATGTCCAATGCTGACTATTGATCATTGGGTGGGCCATATATAAGACATCATATTAGACATTTTGTGCTCACGGCAATATACTCTCCATGCATAGAAGCTAAAAGATTGAACAGCTTTCAGATCAGAGAATGACATTAAAAATCCTTGCCACACCTCTGGACTGTTGATTGGATGGTGAGCTACGATATCATGTATAATAAATGAAAGCTGTCAAGGAAAATAAAAAACAACACACAGTGACCATACCAAAAATCTATCAATGACATCAACAATTAAATTCAATTTGAGTGAAAGAAACCTACTGCAGAGGCCCTAATATTAGGTGGTCAAATGCTCTGAGTAATCAATAACATTAGACTGACGATGAAAAATAAAGTAGGTTGAATATTTTCTCAGGCATCTTGCCTACAATGTAGTCATGGTACACTGTGTCTATCAGGCAAGCCACATGAGCACCCTCCATGATGCTTACATGACTCAGAGTTCAGGTCTATCGGTGAATAAGTTCAGCACATAGGACTCACAAAAGGAGAACAACCTGTAATTATCAAATGGTCATCAATAATGGACTATGAAGAACAGAGGATAGCAACTCACCAATGCTTTCAAAAACCTATGGTCCTCAGGATAGGTTTGAAAGTAATACACTGTTTGTGAACATGTGATTCCAAAAAGCCTAGGTGGGAGTTAAACAGAGAAAGGACAAAAAAAATGTCCATACGCAAAGCTAGTCATTGAGCCTAGATAGCCAACAAAAGTGAGGAAGGCTGAACAACTTGGATTAGTGTACATGCCTGCAAGAAATGGTCCCACAAGACTTCCTATGTTCAACATGGACGTAGGTAGATGGGTCACAGCATGCTGGGGGCTTCGTTTTAACCTCTGAACATGGGCTTCTTTGATCTTTGTAAGAAGGAAAACATAACGGACAGAGATTTCCGTGTGTTGTGTTCCATGTGGCAGTGTGTCCCGGAGTGATGGTAAATCTTCTTCTCATCCATCACCTGGCGATCCTGTTTGAAAATTCAATTTGTTCTGAACTAGAGCAATAAACGACATCTGATTCCCCAATTCAAGGTATAATATCTTTAGCGAAGCCTGCACTTCATTTGTGTATTTTCGGGTATGTTGAATCGAGAATGAGGCATAGTAGGGATAAACGTCGGACCTCATCAATATCATCCTTATGATTGAGCTGATTCTCCGTTGTAAGGAGACCCCTTGCTCCACTTCCTCTGATCCATCACATAGGCTGTGTACAGCTTACGTATCAACAACGAGCTCGGAAATGGATGTATGGCAAGTTGAGACGATATCAATTGATTGATCTTGACATTAACTGAACTTGATCTGTGGCCACAGCTTTTCACAGGATCATCAAGGTCGGGCTGGGTCCAGGATTCCGTTTGGTCTTGCCAAGCCTTTCGTTAACCTCTTTGGTACAATCAGTGGAGTATCCTGCATTAACAATGGGAGGACAGCAGTAACGCTGGACATCAGTTCAACAAGGGTGATGGAACTGGTTGTACCCGTGACGATGTGTGAGATACTACAGTAAATGAGTATAATGTATTGAGTAACGGACGACTTTTCTAGCGAATATCCCGAGAAATTGGGCGGAAGTTCACCCCTCTCTGCCTAGGGCCTTTTTGAGATGTCAAAATGAACGGCGGCTGCGAACGACTGTGGTAGCGACCTTTGGTTCTGTATTGAGAGGATCTAGGTTATACAGGCGTCCGGAGGCGAGAGAATTGAGGCCCAAACATGTACCTCGACTAGCGATCGTTCAAGAATCGAAATCATGGCCTCATAAGCCCAATCAATGCTGCTTGAATAGCAAGAGTACTTAAGCTCCCCTTTGAGGCTTATTCACTCGTCATCTCTTTGTTCACCTCTTCTTTGGCCACATTGTTTGATACTTTGACCGAGGCGGATGGGTCAATAGCTCAGGTAAGTATCTTTCACACTTTATGCATTCATGCACGAACCAGTTTCCCAAAGTACCAATAGCAGTAAAAAGTTGACTATAAATTGGAATTCTTCGAACGTCTACAGCACTGCACAAAGTTCTTTGCATCAACCCAAGCTCAGACTGACCCAATCCCAAACCACAATAATATCGACAAGTCCGGGGTGCACCTCCCACGCTACATCTTCTTGAGGGAGGGCATTCAAAATCACAGAGCGCAGTTCCCACTTGACATATGCTTTGAGACCCCTCATAAAAATGAACATCAAGATGACCCAGTCGAGTCGTCCGATACTTCATCAGCATCCATCGCATTATCATCCAGTTCTTGGCGTATATGCTCAATTCCACCATACGGCACTTTCCCTTTGATCCATCGGCCCCACAGTTCGTCTACTCTACATAGCCCGGACGCAGTCGCACTTGCTAGTAGACCGGATGCTGCAAGGCCATTGCAACTGTTCCACGTCACGCGGTGCACGCCGACCTCGCGCGGCCAGGCTCCCGTACCAACGGAGCTGGCTTTAATACGAGTAGCTCCCTCGTCTGTCGCCTTTGTATTAGAGGCTTTGGTGGCTTTGGTCTTGGGAGCAGGACGGTCTTGTGTTTCCTATTCAAGGGAAAAGATGTGCAGCGAGTATAGACAAAAGATTGTACGAACCTGGGGAAGAAACCTTTCTAACATTCTGTATATTCCAGTTGTACGGCTATAGTCAAGTTGATATATCTTGTGAATGAGAAATGGCTAGAGGACGACCAGTAATGAGGACTCTGCTTGATTCACAAAGGTTGATAGAAAAACGCTGACTCACAACGGAACCACCTCTTCTTGTTGATCTGAGCAGATTAGTTGTGGTACAGCACCCATCGGCAGAGCCTACTGCCAGTTGAGGGTGGAAATCGGAGGCATTTATACTCTGAGAAAACACTGATTGACCTTGCCAAGAGTTGCGATCATTATTCAACTTACCCAAACAGGACCTTGAGGCTCCAATAACGTATGTCCCCTTCCCAACATACTCGGAGACGCAGAGTATGCCTTGACAATATTTTCATGGTCGATTGTCACGGGTCCTCCCCCGAATGACGAAAATGCCATAGTGTTAATTACATCTGTATCCACCGCTAAGTATGCTATAAATCAGCAAGACACGTACGTACCTCGAGTTCGGTTCATAACGGACCCATGGCCCTCTCGTATGTCCGTCATACACTCCATGCCATCGTAACCTCCACTCGCGATGACGGTAGGATCGCCATTCGTACGCGGGGCACCGGTAGATGTAGCGGGTGGTGCGCGAATCCAGGTCAGTGCACGTATGGCGGATTGATGTACCGTGATATAATGTGTAGGTAGAATATCCGCAATGAGCGAAGAATCTGACACCACTAAGATCAGATCAGATGAGGTCTGGAATGAGTAGGTGGCACCATTGTCAATTGCTTTGAGATGTGGGCCGAGGTCATAGACCGCAATGATGCCTAATGTCCGTTACGTTCATGAGTCCAGAATACAATCGTGCAGTAGAATTGAATTACCACTAGTCGTCCCGATGGCAACCAGTTCACTGTTGGCCCAGTCGCATGTCCAGCAGCTTGTCTCTTCTAGTTCAATTCTCAGCAGCGGTTCAGGCAGATAAACTAGAACATTGTTGTTTAACAAGATGTCACCGTCGTTGGAAAAGGAAAGCTGACTGACTATAGACAGGTTGTGAGGTACCATCTTCTGGCGCAACATCGGTAGGGTAAGGAACGACATAGACCGACCATGATCCATCTTCAAAAATGCCGCTTAACAAACCAAGTTTACGAGGCCGACATTTGCTTGACAACTGTCGCAATGAGATTTAATTAGTACGTTGCAGGAGAGGATAAGAGGACCAACATCGTCGTGCGAAGGTAGAGGACACCATTTGAGTTCATGAGCCGGTCCACCCTCGACACAAAGAACCATCTCACACTTCATCTCACCATGGTCCGGCTCCTTTTCTATGCTATCTCTTTCTGTAGCTCTAGGGCACGTTGGGCTTAGAGACCAGATCTGAATGCACCCAGGATATGGACGTGCTACTTTGACTCCGATTTCAGGAGAATGCGAAGCAGAGGGGAAAGGCGCGACAGCGAGATATTGTTTGAAATGGAGAGCTGGGTGATGTCTGAGTGATCATGTTATGGAGGGGGTCGAGAACAATATAGGCCTACCCAGCCGGTCATCCGTGTGTATTGGGCACCAGTCAAGTCCCCAGACAGGTGCTCCTGCGTTGAAAACATGGGCAGTGCTCCCCGGGAAGAAGTCGGCTGTGGAAGCTTTCATTGAGCTGGCCTTGGATGACAAGAGGGACGTACACATCATGTGGGATTGGAACATCTCAACCTTCATTTCAGTTTGCTCACCAAAAGGTCCTAGAAGGCAAGTGACGGGCGGTGGTGGTTTGAGGTTCCCTTCTTCTGTAGTCACAACATCTGTTGGTAGAAATGCAGCTGCGTCACTATGAAATGGATGATTATATTATCAGCAACACAAGAGTATATCACATACCTCTTGTTCAAGACTTCCCAGTCAGATTTGATCAGAACGTTCTTATATACTTTCGGTCGTCGATTCGCGTCCCTATCCATGTCCGGCACATTTTCCACCGCTTCCTTGTACCATCCTCGATCCTCCACAAGCTCCCAGATAGGCCCTGGGCCTACGTTATACCCCCATGACTTATTTACCCGATCTGATACTTTCACATTCTGCGTAAAGTTGTTCGACATGGTAATTTTTGGCGCTTTAAATAGTACAGGTTTCGACTCGAGGCGCTCGACACGTCCTGTACGTGTGTATAGCGGAACTGCTCGGTGTCTGTGGTGCACACTCGGTGTGGGTAGTACGTATTGCTGACGTTTTGACGCACGCGATAAGCCAAGTTTTGGGAGGCCTACGATGAGTGTTTTGAGATCCATAGCAATTTTTATTGAGAACAGAATTATATACTTCGTTTTATTTGAGCCTTAGTTTCGAGTACAGATGCGCTTCTTCTGCTGTGTATCACAGACAGGGGTGCTTTGACCTTCGGTGCATCTTGGGCCTCCATGTCTTCATCCATGTCCTCGTTCTCGTCGTCATGGTCGTCTTCACCTTCAGCATCACGGTCGGCCTCCGGCGCAAAATCACTTCCTGTGTCTCCATCGTCGTCATTATAAACCGTAACGCGTTTGGAAGGCCCAGCAGCATCGTTGAGTTCGATCCCAGCTAATGCAGCATAGCTAGGCCGTGGTTTTCTGGGACGCAGTGTACGGGTCATTCATCCGGTGATGGCTCGTAATCTAGTTGGAACCAAACAAGATATCTGGTGTGTATTGAGTTACTTAGTGGCTTCATGGAGCGTTTCCGTGACTTTGTGACGGACAAGTATCCCCCACAATGCTATCTAATTTAACCTCTTTTTAACCATCGCTTAGCTACCTACATGAGGCTTAACCAATGTTGTGACGAATAGTTTTCGCAGCAGGACTTATCCTAGTTCTCAGACTCTAGTGTGGCCGTGACTTCGCCATAACAGACAGCCTCCCCCGTCACACTTCCCTAATCTCAGGCACGTGACTTTAGGACACTCGGTTTGGGGGGGGGTCTAGGTGTCTATGGGCTCTTGGTCGACTATCTCAAGCTAAATATATTCAACCTTTTCCTATTATGAAGACAAATACTCTTCTTGTCCTCCTTTCGGAGGAGCTTGGTCATAATGGCCCTGAAAGAGAATGTTATAGTGCGTACAACAACCCTGCTCTTGTAAGGTATGAGGATCATGGCAAACGATATTTTGTGTTGTTAACAGTATAACTCAGTCTGTGTTCAAAAGACTGTATTGCGGGTTATATATACCTGTTGTTAACAGTATAACTGGTAATTGTATCAGTACTTAATCCGTGTTGGTTATCTAAGGCAGCACATACCTCAGTCTGTGTTCAAAAGACTGAGGTATGGGTGATCGCCGATTCCAATTCATCACCACTAACTGTATAGTTTCCCGATCGTCATTCTCTGCTGCCCTCACGTGTGTCGATCGCGTCTGGCTAAAGCGCACCGCGATCTCCATCCAACACTCCCCCGGACTCGCGGTACGCATCAGGCATCACATAGACGAAGGGCGACGCAGAACTTGTGGTGTTGAGGGCGCGGCAACGGTTTGGTAAATAGGTCGGCGATATTTTCGGCACTTGGTACATAGTCAATCTGAATCTTCCCTTCCTCGACCGAATGGCGTATGAAGTGGTGCCGTACGTCGATGTGTTTGACGTGATTGTGGCCTCTCTTGTTCTCCGCTATCGCGATCGATCCGTTGTTGTCACCCTTCAGGGTTGCAGGGAGAGGTGCGCCGAATCCGATCTCGGTTAACGCTGAAAACATCCACTGTATCTGCTCTGCAGCCCTCCCCAGAGCAATTTATTCCGCCTCCGTCGTAGAGGTTGAAACTGTATCTTGGTATTTGGCGCTCCAGCAAGTGGGTCCTCCTGCCTGAATAAATACTCCTCCCGATACTGACTTCCTGGTGTCCACATCCGCTGCAAAATCCGAGTCGTAGTATCCGCGTGGTGTATAATCGGTATGGTCCAGTCCTCCGTAGCGCAACTTGTACGATATAGTTCCCTTGATATATTTCATGACGTGGAGTAGTGCCAGCCAGTGTGGTTTTCCGGGATTTGTCATGAACCGGCTTAGACAGGTGATCGCAAAGGCAATGTCTGGGCGAGTGCCAATCTGGGCGTACATCAACGAGCCGAGCACTTCTGAGTAGGGCTTATCTTTCATGTACTGGCAGTCCTCCTCGGTCACCGGTGCCTGAGATCGACTTAATATGATTCCTGGCGGTAACGGCGTGTACTTCGGAGTGCAATCCATCATCCCAAATTTTTCCAGGGTGCGCTTCAAGTACTCCTCCTGGTCAAGCGTGATAAGTCGGTTTCCTCGGTCACATGTGATTCGTATGCCCAAGACGAACTTGATGTCACCAAGGTCCTTGATTTCGTACTTTTCGCCAAGTTCTTTCCGCGCTTTCTCTGCTTCTGCCTTCGACGACGACATTCCCGATGTGTCGTCCGTGTACGTACTGGTGACTGTCCTTTCGCCATCCCTTTCTCTTGACCTCACTGACTGATCTGCCTCTGACCGTTTGTAACCCAACCTCCTCATCTCATCATCCAGCGTTTTCCACCAGTTCCTGGCACCATCCATTGTTCCATACAACGCTTTGTCAAGTAGTGACACTAGATCTTTCTCGCTTCCATCCACGCCATCCGCTGCCGCCATGCTCCCCTGGACCTGTTCGCCCTCGTTCACGTCGACACGATAAACCTCGCTGGCCTTCACTTCATAACCCTCTGGTTGCTCCATTAGGATAGGAACCTGCGTCGGTGCATTGAGGTACGCACTAGTGTAGTCAACCTGCCAAATTTCATAGTCTTCGACAGCGCTGACAGCTAGATTCATGTGTAGGGACTCGTACTTGACGACTGAAGCGTAGGTAGCAAAGTAGTCGACCCCTGGGATCTGGGAGAAACCCTTGGCAACCAGCCGAGCCTTTCTCCCCACAACTCTGCCATCCGCATCATACTTCAATGCAAAGACCCACCAGTTCTTCATGGTCCGAGCGTTGTCGGGCCTCTCAACCAGCCGCCATACCCTGCGTTCATGCATCCTCGCCATCTCCTGGTCCATGGGCTCACGCCATAGATCAGGTCGTCGCATGGCCTCCGAGTAAGACTTTGGCACCCACATCTCGTCAGGGTCAGCAATGCATGAGGACAAGGCACCAGGCATAGCTGCAAAAGTCTCTTCCTCGCTTTCAGGGTCGGCGTCATCAAGGGCAATCGGGTCCTCACTGGGCGGCGTCGGCACCTCAGCAGCCGTCCTTTCTGCTATGCGGGCAGATCTGCGTGGCGCGGTAACAACGGCCGTGGCAGTTGTGACAGAAAGAGATGGTATGGCAGGGGTCTCAGGGCCAGGAACCACGGCATCAGGCAAAGGTAGGTCGAAAACCTGGTAGAGGTCAGTTGCTGCGCCATCCCTGTCATCAGGCAGTGTGCGGTGCGCAGTGCCCTCCTCGAATATGACGTCACGGGAGCGAAAGATCCTGCCAGTAGCCCGCTCAAGTAGCTTATAGTCGCCAGCACCGAAATACCCAATGAGGACGCAGCGTATTGAGCGAGCATCCAGCTTACTGCCGCCTTCCTCCCGAGGGATCCTTGCATAAGCGGTGCAGCCAAAAGGTTGGAGGTAGGATACATCTGGCTTCCGTCCAGTCCGGATCTCGTGAGGGGTCTTTCCAGGGTGTCGAGAGCTCAGGACGAGGTCCAGTACGTACACCGCCGTGGAGGCCGCCTCGCCCCAGTAATGTGCGGGGAGGCGTGAGTCACTGAGCATGCTGCGGGCGAGGTCAAGTATTGTTCTGTTTCTGCATTCAACGACGCCATTCGCGGCGGACGAGTGCGGCGGCGTAGTTTCATGCTTGATCCCCCGTTTCCGGCAGTACTCATCCCACAGGTCGTTAACAAACTCCTTCCCCCCATCTGTTCGAACGCACTTGACACGAGTCCCGTGTTGAGTCTCAATGCGTACGTCAAAAGCCTCGAAGCATGCAAGTGTGCTCTCCTTGGTCTTGTGGAACAAGAACCAAACTTCACATTCCGCACCCGCCTGGTCAGTCGTGACCAACATCAGCGACTTGCCACCAGTAGTCTGGACATGAGCAGGGCCCCACAAGTCTACCGCGACCCGCTCATATGGGGTTGATTCTGGTATCACAGGGGCATCAAAGGGGCGGCGAGACTGCTTGCCTAGAATGCAGTCCTCGCACTTGCCATTTGTAGACATGGATGTGATGACAAGCCCATCAATCGTTCCCTTGCGTATCATCTCGCGCAAAGTGGACTCACCAACGTGGCCCAGGCGGCGATGCCATGTCTCGAAGTCAGCAGGACGGGCCAACGAGCGGGCAGCCAGAGCAGTGGGAGGCGGCAGCACAAAATCAATAATAAACATAGTGCCAGACATGGGGCACCGCATGAAGGGGCGACCATCCGGGGCATAGAGCATAGCACCGTCACCATCGATGCCAAGGCGAACGCCTTTGCGGACAAGCGAGCCAACAGAGACGAGGTTGTGGTCCAGATCAGGGGCATGAAGTGCGTTGTCAAACGTAATCTCGACGATTTCTCCGCCAAATCTGACCCACTTCCGTACCTGCCCACAGCCCACAATCGCAAATGAACCATTCGCTGCTAAGCCCATCCGGCACGCCTCGTCCGGGGGGCCATATGTGACAAAATCACTACAGTCAGCAAAGAAATGTCGGCTGGCCGTGGAGTCAGCATACGTGACACGATCAGACGTGCCGCCACCAGTCAGGGCCGAGAAGGCAAGGCACCGAGGGGTTGAGGCGTTACTAGCCGACACCGCTGCGGAGTTGGCTTGCGGCGCAGCGGCGGTCTGATTCACAGCAGGAACAGCCGTTGTGGCAGTACTGCCTGTACTCCCACCACGACCTTTCTTCCACCAGTCTGGATACTGTCCCTCCAAACCTCCGCCTTTCCTGAAGCACTTATCGACAGTGTGCCCAGCACGTCCGCAATTCGGATTTGTACAAACTCCCCTATCCCTGGGGCTGCGACCAGTCTGTGCAACCAGTGCCTGTGCTGACTTTGCGGGGGCAACGGCGGACGCGCCGTGCAGGAGGAGCGCATGTGTCGTCAACCGCACAATTACGCTCGCTGACGTCTTCTCACCGAGCAGGGAGCCGGTGATCGCAGCCCATGAGCTAGGCATCGACTTGATCACATAGGCGCGGAAGCGGCTGTCATCAATTCCAGCGCCTTGGTCATTCGCTTTAGACCATGCTGTGCGTAAGGCCTTGAAGTGTGCCTTGATACTCGTGCCGTCGACATACTTGATGGAGTTCAGTTCCTCCTCCGCATGGATGAGGCCTAGGTCAGTTTTTGCATCGTGCAGGCCGGTTAAGGAGGTCCAGGCATCAGCCGCCGTCCCATCCATTTTGACCCCAGCACCAATGGGGTTAATCACATTCAGGGTGACCATGCTACGCGCAAACGCGTCGCGCTGGAGCCACTCGTCCATCGTCGGAGATGTGGAGCCCCACCACGAGGTAGGAGCGGGGGTGGGGGACTTGGGATTGGGCATCGTAATTGTGCCAGTCAAATATTCCAGCAGGCCGCGTCCGCGCGCAGCCTCAGTAATCATGGTCTTGAAAGCTACCCAATTGGAGCCGTCAAATTTTTCTTCCGCCGGCAGGAGGAACAGGGGGGGGTTCTGGGACATGTCTGTGGGTCGGTGTCGGTATCAGGGTTTCAGGTGGGTCAGAAAAAAAAAATTTCGGGTGTCGTTTCACTGAGTGGCACGGGGCCTATAACCTGTTGTTAACAGTATAACTCAGTCTGTGTTCAAAAGACTGTATTGCGGGTTATATATACCTGTTGTTAACAGTATAACTGGTAATTGTATCAGTACTTAATCCGTGTTGGTTATCTAAGGCAGCACATACCTCAGTCTGTGTTCAAAAGACTGAGGTATGGGTGATCGCCGATTCCGATTCATCACCACTAACTGTATAGTTTCCCGATCGTCATTCTCTGCTGCCCTCACGTGTGTCGATCGCGTCTGGCTAAAGCGCACCGCGATCTCCATCCAACATTTTGTATTTCATGCAATTTATACAAGCAATTGATACAATAAGGAGGGTAATGATTAACTTGAATGTATAGCTAGCAGAACATATTGGGAAACTCAAATATCTGGGGAGTGATAGGTCTGGAGAGGTGTCGAGGGTAATAGTTCCTCCGTCCGAGGCTCCGCAAACAATTTTTGAAGTTTCTTACGAGAGTTAAGCCTACACGCAGAAGTGGTCGGGAGATTATGAACGGAAAGGTCATAGGTATAAACACAAACTCTACGCACGCAACCTTACGGTATGGTTATATATCAGAGACTACGTCTGACAACGACAGCCACTTGCACTTACCAACATTGAGTTGACATACACTAGAATCAGTGAAGATCAGGCAAGAGGGACGATAACGATCCCCATGACGTACATTTTGTGCTAATATAGACAAAAACTAATCATGACCAGACATCAGCATCAAAAGGAAATAAGGTTTCATAGGAGGGACGACACACTTGCGTAGAGGAGACTTGAAGATGGAGTGACATAGTCCTGAGGTAGGCACCTTCACTTCAGATAAGTGATCACAAGCTTTATTCAGCATTGCTTACGGTTATAAGTATACAGGACGCAATGATGCTTGTCAGTATTCCATTACCCAAACTGTATGCCCATTAATAAGTTTGTCATGAAGGTTGGTCGATTAAGCTTGCCTAAACATGACTAGACGGTTGATCACGTTTTCAGACCTAAGGACCTACCGTGGATGAATTTCTCTCCAGCCAGATTAAGAATCGGGCTCACGCTCTGAAGCCAGTGTGCATATTCTTCAGGCAATAGACAAGAGATGCGCATATTGTCACATCACAGACAATGTTCATGACCAAATACACTGTGATCAAGTGCTTCCTCAGACATCAAAGTCAGAGTCTGACATGCACTTTAAGAATCTCCTTGCCTGTGGTATCGTTGTCTTAAAATGTTCCAACACATGATGCCCATATCTGTTTGAAGCTTAGAAATACTTCTTAATGGAAAAAAGTGACACGAACTCTAAAGAATTGAATTCTGAAGTGATTGTCAACCCAAGTGTCTGAATCAAAAGGTCTAAATCCAATAGAAATTTGCCTCACTAAGCCCAGCGACTGGCTGAAATTTAGCAAAGACATCTGAAGAAACAGTATGATTGACTTACCCATTTGAGTAAGAGATGTGACCAACTATGAGGGGGTAATCAGCATTTGCTTCTAGGACCATAATAGAATGGAGTAATACTATGAATGCAACGAGGCCTTTTCGCCATCGATGTTCTATACTAACTATAGACAATTGAGTAAGACGGGCAACATCAAGTAATAGTAACTCACGCAGATATATCCTCCACGCATAGAAGCTAGTCAGTTGTACAATGGTTTGTGCCCCATTGATACTAGATACATTTTGAGCGTACCTTTGAACCGCCGATGTGATGATGACCTATAACATCGTTTTTAGTAATGTCCGTAACAGAGATGAAGAATAGAATACAGTGGCTGTGAAAGTAAGCTTCCAAGGGCGTTGACATCGCATTGAACACTAGATATAGTGAGATATGGATATGGCCACCTACTGCAGATCCTCTAAAAATGGAAGGTCAGCATCGTTGCAAACAAATTGAAAGCGACTGACAAAGGGACATTGAAAGCTGTCAAAGTCTTCTCTGGCATTTTACACACAACATAGAGATAATGTATTGCGTGCACTAGGGATGCCAGCTGTGCACCTTCCAGAATGCTGATACAACCTCCAAATCAGATTCACGAATGTCAAACGTTGCCTTTATAGAACTCACAAAAGCACTGCAACCTGTGGTCACCAGATAATTGTCAAAAAGTGGCACCCAGAGGGAAGCGACTCACTACTACTTTTAAGAATATATGATCACCAGGATACATGCGGAAGTAATATGCCGTTTGCGAACATGTGATGCCAAAGAGGCTGGGCGGAAGTCGGAGTCTTAGTAGAAGATGATCCTAGAGAATGTTCTCTTACGCAGAGCAGGCCATCACGGCTAGATAGCAAGGAGAGATGAGGAGGCTTGGGGTTGGACTGTGTGGTTGGAGAGTACATACCTTCAAGGACTGGTGCATTGATTTTCTCTATGCTCGGCATCGATTTCGAAGGTAATGAGTTAGTCCAGCGCACAGTCTGATGCAAGTCTAATATATGGAGTCACATACTCTGTCAGATCCGTGCTATGCGGACTGGGTAGTTGTCCAAGAGTAAGCAAATCGGTCTACTTGAATCTACCACGTGCCGCACTGGACCGTTATCTGCTTTTGTCTGTCCGTGATCAGCTAAGTGGGGTGTAAACTAGCAAATTTGGATCCACTGCAATTTGCGAGCGTCGAGAAGTAGAGGATAAGAACGATGTCGACCACGAGAGAAAGTTGTTCAGTGGACGAACATCGCTGTATTCTGAGATCCTACCCGTAGTACATGATACGATGTGTATCAGACAAGTTCGACAGGCGGCTTCGGTCAACCTTCAACAGGGGATGCAAAGAGCTATCGTTTCAGGTATTCAAAGGCCGAAGAGTCCTCTATTAAGATGAATTCACCATTTATGGACGCATATCAAGGATCAAGCCATTTCGAAGGCCGAAATCTGGAAAGGCTTACATATAGTACATCCAAGCTCAAAATTATGATGCTCCGTCCGAATACCATCACCGTAAGGCTACTCAACATCGCTCTCCTCACCCTCATCCTCCTCACCCCCATTCCCGTCCTGCATTTGAGGCGCAGCCACCCCCTTTCTCGGACTTGTCAAACCCCCGAAAAATCCACTTCCATTCCCAGATCCACTAACACTCCTTGCCCCAAGGCCAAGCATATACGTCGTCGACAACGTCCTCGAACTCTGGTGTACCGCCGCTGGCAACTGATGTTGTATGTAACTCGGCATAGGCACCCGAAGCCCTAAAGTTGCTAAGGGATCAACTTGCTTACCCCCAGCCCCAGGGAAATCGAACGAAGGAACATGACGAAGTCGAGGAGATGAGATGATACTCCCGAATTTCGGCGAGAGACCGAGACTGGACGTGGAGGCAAGGGGCGTATGACTGGTGAGAGACGGCGAAGACGAAGGGAGCGAGGTAGGTGTGTTTCTGATCCAGGATGTCCACCCACCGCCGCCTCCCTCGTTGGCGTTGGTGGTTGCAGTAGAAGAGGAATGTGGGGACAACAAGGCGGCGTCGGTATCATTTACGTCGTGCACAACCCGTTGAAGAACAGCGATATCGTGTTCTATATCCTCTAGTTTTCGTGAAAGAGTCCAGACCGCCTTGTTCACACTGGGGTCTGTGCCATCAACGAACGCCTCGACCTGTCTCTCCACATCCGAGTGCGTCATCGTATCTTGATCCTGCTCTTGTTCTGAGTTTAGATGGACATGAAGTGTAGGCGACGATGCAAGCGCCCCAGGCACACAAAGCATCATCTCGAACCCTCTCCCAACAACCTCCTCATCTGCAATCCGAATCTCCAGCTCAACCCTGGCATCCTCTGTGTAATCGTTCAGCCTTTGTATTGCCGTTGACAGCGCCTCTGTCGACACGTGTCCTGTAACTGTGGATTGGATGGAGGTAGAGAGGGATTCGAGTGCGAGATGACAATCACGGAGAGCGCGCTGAAGGGCGTCATACCGGTGTTTAGTTTTGGCTAAATCGGCGAGAAGAGGGTGTACTGGTGGAGGGGTGTCGACAAGAATAAGACGACCTGGAGAGACATTGGAGACGGATAAGGTTTCCAATGGTTTTGAAGTTGGTTCTGGTGGAGGAGTTGATGCATCTTGGAGAGAGGCGGGTGTTGGAGGTAGTGACTTGTCTTCAATGTCCAGCATCGAATCATAATTCACACCATTTGGTTGGTCATTTGAGATAGCGGGGCCATTGAGTGGGGTGTTGTCAGATCGTCTCTCTTCCAGCGATACAACTTCGAGTATCTCGTCATGTTGGGCATTAATTGGCTCTCCTTCCGCTGCCACTTCTTCATCCGTAGAAACTACATTTTGGTGATGTACCCTTCCGTTCGAAGCCTCAAGGACATTGATAACGACCACAGGTTCGACAACCGTGGGCGACGACACCTCTGGGTCGTTGAGAGCTTCAACAGATGGGGAAGCGACATCAATTCCGTCGGTTGATATTTCGTTAGGTATTGATGATACTAAATCAGTAGGCAATAAACAAAAAACTTTTTCTTCGCCGTTTGGTATATCGCTGGATATTGAAAGAGACGCTGATGTTGGATCTTTGGGATATTGTTGAATATCGTGCACGTCAGTAAACTCTGGTCTAGGCAGCGGTTTCTGGTCGGATACCGCTTCTACGACCTTCAACGGTGGCGTTTCTGGTGTATCATCCTTGACAGGTATTCTAGATGGCTTCTGAGTAAGTACCGACGGGAGTTGTGAATCTGTTGGCAGTGTACGTGGGAATTCCTCCCCTTTATCGTCAAGTATATCTGGGGTCATGGAAGAGGTTAATGGTTGTTCTGAGGCAGTGGTGATGTCTGATATAGGCGTCAAATTTTCAGATTGCAGTACCTGAGAGGACTTGGCTGCTGCAAATGTGTTCCGCAGTCTTTCCGGCCCAGACGTTACCACGGGACTGGGCGTGGGGTTTGACGTATCGTCCTGCATAGGAGTCGTTTCAGGTTGCTTCTCAGGCTTCTCTAAAACTTTCCCGATATGTTCGTCATCAGCAGCCACATCAACGGCTGCAGCCTTGGCCAGCACAACTATCCTTTCCAACTCCAACCTCCTCCCCATCTCCTTCTCCAGCTCCATCATCAACTCCCTCACTGCTGCTTCCGCTACCACCGCTCTCCCGACACCCCCGTCCTGACCCCCAAACGTTTCCTCCAGTAGCTTACGCGCCGCACCCACCATACTCCTCAAACCCTCATCGCCCTCATTCAACCCGTCCACCACCCGAGCGTGTTCCTGCGTCTCCTCCGCCTTAAGAACCCACCTCTCCAGTTCCCCCCGCAGCTTCTCTTCTCGATTGACCATCCGAATTCTCAACGCGACCTCCCTTCGGCGCCCAAATGCCTCTTTTGCGAATTCGCCGCCTAGCTCGTCGAGAGCGCGGCGAAGCGTCTCGGTCTGGGTTGCAGATGCGTTCATTTTAGAGCGCAGAGAAAGGAGTTGTGTTGATAGTGTGGAAGTTGTTGCAGCGTGTCTACTTTTGAGGGATGAGAGAGCTGAGGAGAGGGTGTCGGCTGATTTTTGAGAAAATTTCCTAGAGGATAATGTTAATATGAGATTGATTCCGGAAAGACCGGACACAAAAATGCGTACATATAGCGAGAAACCATTTTAGCGGCTGTATTATCGTCGAGTTTGAGTTGTTGGAGCTCAAATTGAGCTTGTGCGAGCTCGCCACGGCATTGTTCCAAGTGTTTCTCCTCAGAATCGCGTCGTGAATCTGCGACGGCAAGCGCTCCTTGAGCCTCGAGGATTTCTTTTTGTAGTCTTGCTGTTTCAACATTGAAATCTTTAAGCAATCGTTGTAGGCCCAGCTTCCCCTCTGCAAGACCGTCAACAAGTCTCTCGTGAGACTTGTTGGTCTGAAGGGATCGAACAAGGTCCGCGTACTCGTTCACTACGAGATCAGACATCTTGACAGCCTCTTCTGCAGCCCTGACTTTGTGCTCCAGCTCCAGTTCTCTCAACTTCCCTGCCTCTTCTCTACTCCTTGTCCGCGCTGCAAGCTCATAAGCCGCTTCTGCATTCAGTTTAGCTTTACTGGCCTCCGCAGTCACATGCGAGAGCTGTGTCGTACGCTCTAACAGCGCTGCCTCAGTAAGCGAAAGCTTATCAGAAAGCCTTCTCAAGGAAAGCGTCAGCTGTTGCACCTGTTCAACAGCCGGATGTGCTTGAGGCGATGCATCAGGATGTGGGTTAGCTCTCAGAACAGCTAGCTCGTTCCGCAGCACTTCGTTCTCGCGCTCGAGGTATGTAGCGCGATCGCGCGCATTTGCGGATTCGAGAGAGTAACGTTGGAGTTTTACTGAGGTAGTGTAAGCCTCATCCTTGAGAGAATGAATCAGACGGTTACAATGAAACTATGTCCGATGTATCCATGCCTGAAAACGAGATACTGCGAGTCGAAGACTGGAGAGTTCGAAGGCGAGAGGATGTGTCGGGTTAAGTTCGAGGGTTTTGGCGGTCATTGTTTAAGAGGTGTGAATGTGAAATGGACGTGGCATGTGCGTGGAATAAGCAGTAATCAATGTCAGGAAGTTAAATTGATTGGCGACAAGTATATCCATTCAAGTGGATGGATCGTGACATAGAAATTCGAGCACGTGGTCTGTATAAATCCCGCGTCGAGGGCTCGAGTCAAGCGGAGGCAAGTAGATTGTCTCTTTCATTGCTCCAAGTTAACAGCTGTCAACGTACCTGTCACTCAAAAGTAATTGCTCTTTTCAATGAGATGAAGCATGTGATGGGACGCCTCAAGAGGTTGACGACACATGTCATGTTCTTCATTGAATGGTTATTAGGTACCGTCCTTTAGAAAATCTCAACAGTCCCCCTTTCCACAGAAACTACACCCGCAACTTTACTTTCAAAATCAAACATCGTCCCTCCTCGATACGCAACGATATCCCGGACCCTCCCAACTCCAAGCGCACGGTCCATATTCGTCGTGGCAATCTGTAGGGCCAGAGTCTTGTTAATTGTACCATTCGATTCCAACGCAGCCCAGGCAACGCTGAAACGAGCATTGCGGGCGTCAAACTCATCGCGAACACCGATAGCTACGTCGACTTTCTTGGCGAGTAGTGCGGTGAGGATGCTATCTCGCGAGAGCGGTGGACCGGGAAGACTGAGGAAGGAAAAAAACTCAAAGTGTCAACCAGGAGTGAATAGAGTAGGTACTCACATTCTGCGCTCCTGCCATGAACCTGGATAAGGCCTAGGAGATGTGATGACTACGCTTACGCCTGCTCCGCTAATCTTATCAGCAATGAGGTGCGCCTCAGCTGCTCCAGTGAAGGTGAGACGAATTTTATTCCCGCTCCAAGCTTCGTACTCCAACTTGAGCTTGAGCAGCGTAGACATGATATCTGCACTGTCGACGTTCACAACCAAGGGAATTTGACCCTGCCGAATGAGACATAGCAGCAGGACTTTTCTATAGAGAGAGACCGACCGACCACTTGCACACGCTTCCACGCACTCGAGGTGGAGTGATAGAGCAGCCTACGCAGGGCTGCAATCTGCGTGCTAACACTAACATCCAAAAGCTGATTCAAATTAACGTGCAACGCCGCATCCTCCTTCACAATGGCACCCCTCTCCAGAGCATTCGACGCGCCTGTATCAAAAGCCACCGAAAGACCTGCAAGAAACCCATTTGAAATCGGTGCAGAGATCGCGTGTGTCACTCCAGATCGGTACGCCAACCTAAAATCAACCTTAGTCACCGGCTGCTTTACAAGAGGAAAGAAAGGAAAACAAGAACTCACAACATATTCCTACCCTCAAACTGTAACCCGTCCACAGCCCTCATGAGGGCCTCATCATCGCCCACCACACCCGGCTTAGAACCAGTTTGGCTTCCCACAAGCGGATCCATAACAGCCCCATCCGAAGTCGAGGGTTCCAATAGGATCTCCACCAACCCCAAACGTGATCCGAACGTCGTTAACCCGGGCGCGAGCGAACCGCCCTGAAGGTCCACAATCTCTTGCACTTTATCGTCTGAGCAGAGTTCGAAATCTATGCTAGTGCAGGGAATGATTCTGTATCCGTCAAGGACTAGAACAGAGTTCAAAGAATCAGTGGAGGTGGTGGTATTAGGACCCGCATCCAGGTCGTTCTCCTCAAAAAGGGCGCGAACGTCTCCATTATCATGCTGTATCCACGCACTTTTCACCCCGACAAACTTCACGCCTCTTCTAGCGGACTCGCCGACCAACTCTTCGCCAAGACGGATTTTACGCCCACGAAGAGGCGGGAGTCCCACATGCTTCACCACCCTCTTTGCTTCAGCCTCCCAGTCCGGTGTTTTGGGTACATTCTGCAGTTTATCTGACTTGACCAGCACCTCGGGCTTCGCGATCTGGGCTATACCGTCGATGTAAACCTGTACAGGTGTCGCACCGAGTGCGAGGGGGTGAGAATCCCAGATCACGACGTCTATCAGACGAACAGCCAGGTCAATATCGTCAGGCAGCCAGAGTAGTGTGGGTCTCACCTGCATCGTAACCGACACCCAAAATCCCAACACGATGCCCAACACCCGCCGCTCTCGCAGGTGTCGATGTAACGGAAAGAAGTGCCAGGTTCGCGTCAAGGCCGTAGTAGTGTGCTTGCTGGGCTTCATACATGAGATACCGGCTGTTAAGTACTGGATGGTCGGACTGGAGGTACGATATCCATGAAAGAATCATTGGGAAAGTATGAAAACTTATATCACCTTCATGACGACGGGAATACCATTGTCAGCCAGTATCTTGGGTGCAAATTCAGAGTTACGATATGCTTCGCGTTTCTTTCTATGTAAATGATGTATTAGAAAGAAATATGCGTTGATGCAGAGGGAATATACCGAGCATTGCTTGCGAAGAGAGCGATGGAAGGTACACCGCCCTTGAGGAAGTCAGAAAAGCTAGTAGCAAGATTGGAATGACAAACCCATGTCTTCCTCAGAAGCTCAGGGACAAGATATGTCTGGCCTGCGTGGTGAAAAGACGCGACAGGGAACTTGAATTCATTTGATAGCTGTGCAGGTAATTATCAAGAAGAGATTTGGGAACTCCTGTTAGGTGTCGACATACCCGAACGATCGCATCCAGGTCTACCGCCTTGAAATTTCCTTTGTCAGAAAAGTTTAACGCCCCTAAAGCATTGATAGATACCTCATAGCAGTGCACCGAAAGCTACCCAATAATAAAAACATCATCAACTCCTCTGGAACCGATAAGGACTAGCATCATCACACCTTAACACGCCCCCTCAAAACATCAACCAACGCCTCCCACCTCAAGTCTTGAGGGAATTCTCCAAGATTCGCAACACGGCTTCGTACGGACCGACTTGCATGCCACAGCCAGGATCTCGAGATATCCTGAACGCGAGAGCAAAACGCGTCCTGTGCGGCTTTGAGTTTCCGAGCTGACTCGTAGGCTTCGCGAAATTTCCAGGCAGAGTCCATACGCGATTGGGAGTAGACGCGAGAAGGGTTTTCGCCTGGGAGATTGTTGAGAATTTGAGTCATTGACCATATGAATAATGGAACAGCGTACCACAGGCGTGCCTTTGAAAATTGGTCAGTGCACCCTGTTTGTCAGGATAAGGAAAACTTACTTCATGTGTCTCCAATGAAGATAATCCGAAGTTTGGTTAGTTATCAACGATTGAGGGGGTTCAAGGACCTTAGAGATTGCTGATCGCTCCTCAGTAGGACGCAGTTTGATTAGAAATGACTGTCCACCTAGAATACTGTCCTTTTCAGAATCTGGTAATAGAAAATCGTGATATACCGATGTTGTTTGCGCTCCCAGGAAGAACCTGCGCGGTGGTTACTCCGCCAGCGATGGCTAATGCATAAGATTCATCATGAGTATTCAAGGCGTCTATGCTGCGCAGCCATGGAAGAATAGGGCCCTTCTTCGAATTGTTGTCCGCGGAACCTAACTAAATGATTGGCAAAGCCACAATTTCATCAAATCTTTGACTAACCTGTCAGATGTGGAGCGCTCGAAACTCCAATGTGCGAATGTAAATCCACAATCCCTGGAGTCACCCATCTGCCTTCTGCATCAAAAATATCGACTGCTTTCGCAGGACTTGTAGCTTTAACTCGCATAAGTGTATCCGAAGATACACTTCCAAGAGATATAACAACTCCCTTATCCAACAAAATATCTCCATGGATGACCTCTGTGCCGTTGCCCACTCCCGTCCAAATTTTAGCGTTCCTAATAAGCGTGGGTGGTGTACCCACAACATGGCGTTCAGAACCTTTCAGGACTCTAGTCGCTGGGTTATAGAATGGTCCGGGACCAGCAGGAGTAGAAATAGAGGCGCATTGTGCATTGACCCAGTCCGTGTCGTCATTGTTATGTGATTCAGTTGGATATAGTAAAAAGACGGCGAGTAACAATACTGGTATAATGTGAATTAGTCGCCGAAACATCTGATTTCCTCCCTTTGTTGGCAACGGCTGAGGTGGCTTCATCGGTGGAATGTAAACACCCTGACGTGGCGAATCCAGAATGAGTTACATCTAAGAAACCCGAATTCCCAGCTTATCGGTAATCGAGCGAGTGCTTGCACTGTTGATGTGGGTGATGCCGGCTGCTTCCTCTTTGTACCACGGTGGTCCCAAATTGGCCTACAACCCGTTCGTACTCGCCACGTACAAATTCTAGGCAAGAATACGACAGTTACAAGGACATTGAGTATCTGAATATGGGAAGCAGAAAATGAATTCTGGAAACAAGGTCAGTCGTCTGTAATATTGTCTCGCAGTGATGGTGTGTGATCCTCTTCCTAGCCCCGATCTCAATTTCCCGGACCTCGTGCCTTCTTTTCAATCCGAGATCCTTTTCAAGGTCACGCGTCAAGCTTTCGACCTTCACCTTCGCTGGAATAATACTCCGGTGAACACGAGTGTTTCCCCTTTTGACCTGCTACAATGAAAGGTTCTACCTGCTCATCGTGGAGCCAAAGTCAGACTTCAGTAGAGCGTGGTCGGCGTGCACGGTATGTCATGCAGGGATGATATTGGAGGACAAGGCGGTGGTGGATTTACTCGCTTGAGGAGCGTCGTGCATAATCTTCCACGGGGTCTTTGAGGATCGAACGACTCTGAGGATCTACTCGTCTCTAAATAATGTCGCCCTACATTTTGATGTTCGCTTCGTCTAGAAGTGAGAGCTTGTCCAACAGCTGAAGGAATCCTACCCGGCTGTGATCGTCTGGATATTCAGCTCGCTTAAGGAACTCTAGCTGGATACAAGCATTGCAGGTTGCCACGAGTTCGCGAGCAGCAAGTGTGGTCACAGCTGGAGCAGGCGCGCACGTTAAATAGCATTTGCGAGGAATAAATGGCTTTGCTCAGAGGCAAAAATGTAGCTTTCCAGCTGCTGGTGAACAACTGGAGCGGTGAATATTGAAAAGCTGGAGGCAATGGAGGCTCTATGGGGGCCCTGCAGTGGGACTTATTCGATCAGAGCCTCATAATTGAGAAGATACTTCATAAGCGTTCCCTTTCTTTCCCGAGCTCCACCAATTCTTTCCCCGCAGGATTTATCTGACGATTGGCTTTACTGTCCCAACACTCTAACAGCTTGGAAAATACTATACATTGCGAAAAGTGGAAGAGAACACTGAATGAAAAGTCGCATATGAATCTCCATACATGCATTCCGTTAAGGAAGTCAAGGAACGATCACGTGTTGCGTCGCGTTTGTGTCGCTGATTTCCTGTCGTATTGTTTCTTCCTCCTTGACTACTGAATATATTTCAAAACGTATTTCAGACTATCTCAGTCATAAACTAGTAAGTACTTTGACTTCCGTGAGTGAGGAGATATTAACTAATGAAAAAATGCTAAAGCATAGTACTCAAGATATAGAAATCGAACAGTAATATTTGATACATTGGTGAATGACTACAGGCCCTCAATATGTGCTTTAGAAAAACTTTAGGTCCGGATTATGTGCTGCGCACTTGTATTTCTCTGTTATCTTCGCTTCACTCACATCAGCCCGACTTCAAAGAACCTCGAACAGACTTGAATATGGTTACCGACGTTGCTAGTCGTGGGATTTTCAGCTGGTGTCCGTTTCAAAGGTATTCTTGGACTTCCGCCCTCTTTAGGAAGGCCAGGGAGCGGCTTGCTACGATTGTGCTCATACCAGGTCTTTAACGTCAACATCAACTTTTGTAGCATGTCCGCAGATTTGAAGATACCACTCACGACCACACGAATATTGGGCGGCGAATGCTGCCTTTCGGGTTCCATGGATGACCAGCCCGTACCTGCTAAGCGATTCATTACTTTCGTTCTCAGATAGGATGATCCTTAAATCATTGCTCTCGATTTCGAATGCATGGCTTTCATTCCCTGTCGGACTCACGAATATATGCCTCAGGAGCGACTCTGGGGGATGCTGGTGAATGCTACGCCTAGCGCCATTGCTATCAACAATTGACGTGCGGCAGTTATGGATCTAGACAGGTCCAATCTCAGTCTCGTGCACGTCGATACGGTACGAACTTTATTCATTACCTAGACAAGTCCAATCTAACTAGGTACTCAGAGTAAGTAGTGTAACGTAATAGAAGTAAACATACACACCTCAGTGTCGTGCACGTCAATACGGTACGAACTGAGGTGTGGTGGAGGACATAAAAAACATTCCAAGGCGGCGTAGCCGATTCCACGTGATCGATATCTCCTGCCCCCCCAGAGACGTAGCTTCCCTTCGACAATTGCTTCTCGCAAGAGGCCGCTTGGAGGTTTCTTCTGCGTCTGCGTCATTGCTCGTTCCAGGCTGATGGTGCTGATTCAGCGGCTTGACTGTCGGTAAGTGACGATTGACCACTGTGGGAATGGTACTTCCCCCAGGGTCTTCGTCACTCCTGTCCTCATTCAGGACTTCCCTGGATGGTGAAGACCAGTTCGTCGAGAGAGCAGTTGAGCTGTGTCTGGCTCTATCTTGTGAGCTAGTATTTACGGCTTCTGGTTTCTGGGAATGATTTGTCGCTCGAGACCCAGCGTGTGTCTGGCTCTATCTTGTGAGCTAGTATTTACGGCTTCTGGTTTCTGGGAATGATTTGTCGCTCGAGACCCAGCGCCTCGTCTTCTCAAGTTTGTGTCACCGGAAACGGCTTCTGAGTGCGAAATTGGGTCTGAAATGATGCGCGTGTCACCGTGTGAGGCATCCACAGGGTCTTGAAATCTGACCCGCTTAGGTTTTCCTTGCTTCGGCGCAGCATGAGATTTAGTACTCTTGAAATCTGTGTTCTTGGAGCCAGAACCATCAGCTTTTTTCACTGTTTGTGGCCCTGATTGCCTTGTCCTTGAAGTTGCATGGATTTCCCGCTGCGCCCATTGCGCGTTTCGTGGGGTGGTAGATGAACGAGCCTCTAATTCCGTATCTACGAATGCGGGTTGCCGTTGATTGCTTTGTTCTTTCTTCGCGTCAACGAGACAAGAGCGTCTTACAGATTTTTGGTGATACCGAGGTTGCGCTTGGCTAGTAGTGTGGCGACCTTCCTCCTGGACCTGATTTTGCGAAGTTGTCGTCTTAACATCGTACACTGGGCGCCGGTGATGCACAGGTCGAGCACTATCAAATTGTTCTTCCAAGAACCACAAGTTGTCTTCAGAATCTCGGATTTGTCGCAGATCTTGGTTGTCTGCCTTGACTAGCTTGTATGTCTTTACTTGCACACCTCGGCGAGCGAGGCGAGCGAGGATCTCTTGGGTTCCTGCTTCAGATGGGCCAGCCATTCCAGGTTGAAGTCGCTTGTAAAGGGTAGGCGCTGTGAAGGATTGATTGCGTGGAAGGGCACGTACTCCGCTGAACACTAAACTGTGGCTTTATCTTTATTAAATCTTGTCATTTGTCTTTGCCACACAGCGGCTGTGTACGGGGAAATTCAAAATAGCTGCTTGCGGTGACAATTGGCCCATGATGTTACCCTAGAGGATACACTAGACAAAATGAGAGTGGACATTGTACTTTTATATAAGGTGAGCTAATGGACAATTGATAATGTTGTCTGGTGGCGACATTGTACTTTTATACAAGGTGAGCTAATGGACAATTGATATTGTTGGGGGCGCTATGGCGATCTCCAGAAGTAAACACATCTCAAGGAACATTGGAGTAGTAATCAAAAATGTAGATGGAGAGGATCTGTGGTTTCGCAGTTCCCTTGACAAAATTCGGGACCTCAAACGAGTTGATTGACGTCGTGGCTTGGTTGATGAAGCTTGAATACCTGCCTTTGACTGTGACGTGAGACGGACTGCTCGCCTAAATAGCCCCCGGTCGAAGCGCAAGGCCGGGAAATATTGGACAAGAACCTCCACCACTTTCTTGGAGATACACGATTTTCATCTTTATACAGATTCACGACAGGCAAAGTATCCTGAGGGATCTGATATGGCCCCGGATTGTGGATGCGGCTCAACGCTGTGTTCTGTGTCCGAGGCGCTACAAGAGGTAGAAAACGTACGTCTGTTTCCGCTTGGCATGAAATCAACCTTGGAGTTAGTTCATCATAATTATAAAGGTGGAAAGACCAAACATTTTGTCGTCTAGTTTTTCGAGATTTCTGATGATCGTCGCATAGTTGGAGTGAGGTGGATTGACGTACTCGTGGGTTGGTCGCGATATGATAGGTTTCCGGGACAACGTTAGACTGACAATTAGAGCTTTGGGCACGAATCCTTTTTGCCTTTGGTTTAGTGTAGTTATAAGTTTTCAATGTCAAATCCATCATCCTGATTTCTGCAGAAGTCGAGCCCTTACGGAAGGCTGGATATTAGTCAAGGCCGAGTGGAATGAAAAGCTTGCCTCTAGACGCTTATTCTTATTATACTTAGAACGCCGCTCGCTCGGGCCATGAAACGAAGAAGGAACATCGTAGGCAGTGGTATCGCGGTGTGGCCTCCTTTGTCTCAATGAACTACGGATTGGAATGCTTGGGATGGTCTCACTTCTACGATGCGTTTGTGAGCGATAATCTAGGTATCTTGAATGAATATCGTCGAGAGCGAACGTGGCCGTTAGAGATCATCAACAACTCAACCGGGTTACTCGAAATACAATTGTATTATGGTTGACGGCGTTGTGCAGTTTAGGCGATCGCTTACAAAGAGATAAATGGAGTTATCGTTCGTAAAACAAGGCGTACGCTGGCATAGACTCATAATAGGCTTTTCTGACTCCTACCCACAGCGCATGGAAGCAGGAAATACATGAGGTGTCCACGTTTTGCGCTACATACACTAGTTGTTACATGGGTGCTTGGTGGAATAAATCCATGATGACCCTAGAAGAACGTCACTCATACTCCCTCACCGACTTCATCAATTCCGAGTATCTGGCGAAGCAAGTGGATTTGACCGAAAGGTCTCTCACTGCCTAACAATGTCGACGCCGCCTCATACTTATTCTCAGGCCTTTTGACCTCCTCACAAATTAAGCTATATGCACGAGCCAATCGTTCGAGAGCAGTCTGATGGATCTTTATATGAAGGCTCTGCACAGTTAGTTGCGACAGCCGCGGCGTTTGAACAACATCTGGACTAGATAGCCAGAGCGAAAAGTTTCGCAGTGTGCCTTGTAGCTCGGCAGGTCGCATCAAAGGAATCCGTGATAAAGGCGTCTAGATAGATTTTAGTGACAGGAAAAGGATATAGAAGAGAAATTTCTACGTCTGTGAGGTGGTTGGCGCATATTTCTGCGACTTGCTGAATGTGTGCATCAACCATTATGTTCACATACTGATTAAACGTTAGGTTTGAAAAGGGAATAAAGCAGTCCACATACATGTTCATCAATTAGGGAAGACACTTGTTCATCGATCAAAGCTCTGATAGATCTTTGCTTCGCTCGCGTGAATGAGAACGGTTCTAGAGCAGTCTATGGAGGGTAAGAAGTATGTAGTGATGGCTGTCGTAACCGTCGCAAAACAAACCTCAATATAGCTCAGGCAATTAAGGACGTAGATAGGCTGATCCCTTTCCGTTCCAAGCCGTGATTTGTCCTCATTCGTTTTAGTTATCATTTCAATTGCTGGGTCGATCATAATATCCAATATCTTCTCGAAACCAGCAACTTGTTCGACTTCATCTTCTCCAAGTAGGGAGGATTGATAGACGTTCATAATCTCCCGCAATATTTGGACATGATCCAAGATTGCAAGGGGAGGTGTTAAAGACGAATCAACTTCCTTCATTGACCATATTCAATCAGGGTGGAGAAGGCATATTCGGAAATTTACTTGACTCACGACCTGCAGGCGTGTCAATGCGCGACCTTGCACGGATATAGACTCGTAGAATACTGAGTAAGCGACGTCTGCAATCCTGTAGGAGATCATAAATTCGAGCAGATGGGGTAATTAAAAATCTCACTCAAGGAGAGTCTTTGACAAAAGGGCATCATTTCCAATTGTGCGGCGCATAGTCAGCGAGTAGAACTGCAGGAGGTTGGCAATCTTATATGACACTATGCAGCTCTCCTGGGAGCGGATAGTTTGTTGCACCCGGACCTATGAAGAGAAGGATAAAGGTCAGGAAACACCTAATAGCTGATGAACTGTATACCTTCAGAGGGACACACAGCTTTTCAACAGAGAGATCCAGGAGGTCTCTAATCCAGTCTTCCTCCTCATTCTTTCCATCAAAGACACGGACACTGCCGACCATGCGCTGATCGTTTGCTACTTGAAAGACTGTTTCAAGAAGTTCACGCTCTGCCGCTACAGTCTGATGAACCCATGCAAGCATGTCTCCTATGTATCGAAGTGGATCATGAGCATGAAGCTCAATAGGACGTGGCACGCCCGAAGGTCCTCCTCTTGTCAACGCATTTATAAAGGAAGACATTAGTGTTGTTTGGCGGGTCTGAGATAAAAAGGTGAGGGTTTCTCTAAACAATTGTGGATATGAGCAAGGAAAAGCAGATCAATATGGCACGACCGACGTCAAAAGCTCAGGACGTTTTCGTAATCGTTTGACAGCTTCTCGCATTGTAGCAGTAACTTCAAAGTGAAGTTCGCGTCCTTTTTGCCGAAACTCGTGAGAACACCAACGAACTATCTTCTCGTAACCTTGTTCCAAGCTTGAGGAGGTCGACGCCATGACATCTATACTAAACAAGGCATTGAGACCGTGATTTTGAAAAGCAAGTTGCACAACTAACCCGATCTGCGTTGGTCCATCCTCCCCGGACATAAGGATCCGGCAATCGTCTCGAATAACCTCCGTTCTATCCATCGCAGCGAAGAAAATCGGTCCAACAGGCTCATTCCGGGAAGTGATGGCTTCGGTCTCCCGTTCCGTGAGCGTGAAACGGGCTAGAAAGGCTGTGACAACGGATTTTTTATTTTCGACATCCTGCCTGGGGAACTATTCGATGATATAACGAAACGACTAGAATCCACATACCTCTCGTCCCTAAGGCTGCCGGCTCGTTCAAGCAAATTTTTGCTCGAATCTGCGGTGAGCCGCAGCTGATGTTCAGCCTCATCACAACTCAACCGCATGGCACTGATATGTTGCTGCAACTCGTCCAGCTTCTGCAATACAATCAATCAACTATTTACTACAACTGTAAGAGATATACACACTTGATCTACGTCACCAAACGCCTTGAGAAACTGTTCACTACCTCGCGTGAGCTTGTTCTCTAAGTCTCTGCGCATGTTTCGGCGAGCCTGACCTGCTGATTCCCCAGGTACCTCTCCATTGAGAGTAATTACGGCAGCCTCACTTGTCTTATGCTCGTGTGCATCGTAGTCGGCATCTTCCTGTGGTAGTAGTGAACGTTTTTCGTTGCGTTGCGGAGTTTGAGGGGGTACATATAGATCTGAGAGGATCTGCAGAGCCTCTTTGGTTGCGTCGTCATCGAAATTGCTGCTCAAGACCTTATAAAGCCGTACAGATATTGGATTTCTTGTCTGAGACACAGAAGACAGTTTGTGTTCCGAAGCTAGAGAACTAGACGTAGAACTAAGCAATAAAGAGGAAGTCGAAGACTCTCCAGCAGCCATACGTTCAGGACGAGGATTTAGAACAACAAATACCCATCAACATCAAAGTTACGGATCATTTTTGTACTTCTCCGTGAACTAGGTTTGTCCCTTTCACAGATCCCAATGTCACAGGCTACGCCTGCAGACCTCGATAGCTCCAGGCCAACCACTGTCACACTCTTCGGAGTATTAGCCGTTCCCATGCTGACGCATTGTCACACTTTCTCGCCTGATACATCCTTCGAGAAGGCGACGAACGAGTTGTTCGAAACCGTCAACAGCCGTTATTCGTAAGTCTTCGGGAAGCAACCCGAACATAAGGAGGTACATATCTCTGGCAGCATTAAGCATTGTAAGCATGCTTTTCTTTCAGTCGAATGTCTGACTTTTGACCAATCTCTTGCTTTCTCTCTCAAGTCAAGAAGAAACAACTTGGAGATCTCGTGACAGACAAACATCCCATTCCTATCACTGTAATTCGGACTCTTGACGATTCAGTCCCCTCTTTCCTCACAAGATTGGCTGAAGATGCTGCTGATGGACGAAGTGCGTTAGCAGAAAGCGTTGCACTGATGATTCAGGTTGAACAACTTGATGCTGGAAGCAAAAAAGGAAAGAAGAAAAAGAAAAGTACGTATCCTTTCACCTCCTATCAGTAGTAAACATTATTTTTGCACAGATAAGACTGCCATATCTGAAACCAGTGTTGTGACTTCACCTGACATTTCATTTCAGCTGGCTGTATTGAAGGCAGAGATAGCTAGTTCGAAGGAGGAGAAAGTGTTGTGACTTCACCTGACATTTCATTTCAGCTGGCTGTATTGAAGGCAGAGATAGCTAGTTCGAAGGAGGAGAATATTAAGGCTGAAAACCTCAAATTGAAGGATAAGCTTACTAGGCATGAAAACAACTAGACGTGATATTCAGAAAAGATTTTGGCGTGCTGCTGTATTCTACCATTTCATTATAACTGCTCTATTCTATTTTGAATACTGATAATCAGAATTTTTCATTTCTGTTCCTGTCTCACTTCAGTTGTTCATCACTACTTGTAATGTTTGATGCTTGATATATATTATGCAATATGTCTATAATTAAAGATAAAGTAGTTTGATTTGGTTGCTTACTACTATTTGTAGTTGCTCTAAGATACATATATATATAGATCTATTATTGATGCATAAAGATATCTATAATCATCAATCTCAAAAAAAAAGACAAGGTGTATCACATTGATTGCTGATTACTTCTTGTAATTTGTCAAATCCCTTTGCTTTATAGCTAATCAAGCTGTATCCAACTTCTAGGAAATGACTGGACTTAATTGCAATGACTTGAAGCCCTTCAAACCTCTTAACTAATGAAAGCTACATTGCTGGAATTCTTCATTCTGAAGAACATATAATATTACAGGCACAGAATGCAGAAAACAATGTTCTTTTGTGAAATAGTTTATAATTCTGTGTGCATATTTTTGTCAAAACCATAGAAAAAATATTGTAACTAAACTTAGAATCAGAGTGTTAAGAAACCCTTCTTCATTTTTTTGTCCCTCTTTCTTCATGTCCTTATTCTTTTTACTATTTCTTGCCTTGCTGCTTTTCTCCTTCTATCTGGCAGTAGGCCTTTCCAGCTTGCTTATATAACTCACTAGATATACAGCTGTTTACATAATTCAATCTCTATTTGGGTGGTTAGGGTTAGATCTGTGGTACTACAGTGGCTCAAAAAACTGTCCCAATGTTTCATACTTTTTGAAAGATGACATTGTCATGAAGGATGGGAAGTACCTAAACTCCTGATTAAATCATGTAAAATACTATGGCATTATAGCTACAAAATGGACCTAGGCTTATATAATTAAAATCAAAACTGATGGAGCAATAGCCATTTTAAAATATTCACTTATTGAGACAGTTTTTTGAGAAGTAAGTTGCATGTGAGAATACAGACAGAGTCATGTGACCATGTTTGGATATATTTGGAAATGGTTCAAGTTGGTTGATCCACATTTTGACATTCAACCACAATCATGAAACCTATTCTTCTTGCACAATGCTCTACTGTTGCTTTTCTTCTTGCTCAAAAGTATTCTTTGCATCAGATTGGGGCTCAAACTGGTCTAAGAAAGTCTACTATTGGGAGGATTGGTAGAAAGTTGGAGATAGACAAAGAAAACCATTCTAGAGGCCATCCTGCTAAGCTTACTCCACATAATCAATAGGCTATTGTTGAACAAATCTCAACTGGGAGACTTCATACAGCTGTCCAGGCCACCAATTTTATCAACAACATCATTTCCAACCCTGTCTCTCCTAAGAATGTCCAGAATGTATTGAAGGAGGAGGGATATCAGTCTGCTACCAAGAAAAAAGTTCCTATGCTCAAAGCTAGACATTGACAACTACAGCTTAAATAGGCTCAGGAGCATCAGAACTAGACTATAGAGGACTGAAAAAGGGTGTTGCAGACAGATGAGACAAAAATTAACAGGATTGGGTCAGATGAGAAGCAGTATGTGTGGAAGCTACTGTCAGAGGACTCCTCATTTCTTTCCTCCTTCACTCCTTATCTCTTCACTCTCCTTTTATTCATTCTCTTATTTCTTCTGACATTATTTCATTTTACTGTTTCTATTCTTTCAACACTATCTGTTAGTACTATTTTCAGCCCTTGAGGTGCTCTGGTTTTTTAGCTACCATTCAGACAAGTGTGGGCCCCTCAGCACCACTTCCAGACCACTTACATAAGCCAGAGTTTGCCAGAGTTTGCCCCTTATTTGTGCAATTGTTTGTGTAGGCAATTTTCAAGTTTTTAAGGTTTTGTTGTACTGTACAGTTGTTTCCCATGCTTCAGAGGCCCCAGAAGCATCCAACCTGGCATTCGAGTTTTTAAGGTTTTGTTGTACTGTACAGTTGTTTCCCATGCTTCAGAGGCCCCAGAAGCATCCAACCTGGCATAAAAAATCTCTAGACTCGTTCTCTTTGAATCTCTCTCTGCCAGGTGACACCCTGGAGGAGTGGAGAGTTTTGGAAGTTGGGATCAGTTTGAGAAGGAGTTTCAGACAGAGTTCTTCCCCTTGAACCCTGCTAAGGTAGCAGCCCTCACTCTCCAAGATCCTCATTGATATGGACAGAGGAAGCGGACCTTAGATGAGTATATCAACTCCTTCAGAGCTCTTGCTGAATAGGCCTGCTATCTGGATGGTCTTCAGCTCTGTCTCACCTTCTGAAATGGCCTTCTTCCCTCTCTCATGGACCAGATTGACAACATGGCCAAGGAGCAACCTGATGACACAAGTATTGAGACTTGGTATCAGGTAGCATGTGATCAGTGGCAGCTCATGGAGTTACAATATGAGCTCCACCATGGAACTGCCCCTCACTCCACCTCATAGGCATCTTTTTCTGCTTGACATCCTATCCAGCCTTCCCTTCCATTTCATGCTCTATCCCTGGCTCAGGTACCGGCAGCGCATCTCCTTCCTCTTAGAGTACCTATGGATATTGATGCTTCTTGTCAACATTTCTCTCTTCCTCTCCTCTGCTGTTGCTGTGAAAAGCCTGGTCACTTTGCTTGATATTGCCCACAGAGGTTGGAGGTGCACTATCGCTCAGCCTTAGAGCAGGAAGAGCTTCTTCTTCAGCTCCTTGCTGCCTGAGATATTCAAGGAAACCTCTCCCCAGATGTACAGACTGAAACAGAATCTTTGAAGGAGTCCTTGGGTCCTATGGAAGCTGTAGCAAAACCATTAGATAGGTCTTTTAGTTCTGCAGGGGAGGGTTTTTGTAAGGGCAACCTCTAGAGGCTGTGGCTCAGTCACACAGCTGGCAGAGGAAGATCCAAAGTGTATTAGAGTATGTACTGACAATATCATAATAACTACTCACCTGGCAGAGGGAGATCCAAAGAGAACAAGTCTAGGGATTCCCTATGCCAGGTTGGATGCTTCTGGGGCTTCTGAAGCATGGGAAACAACTGTACAGTACAACAAAACCTTAAAAACTCAAAAATTGACTAATCAAACAACTGTGCAAACAAGGCAGGAAAACTACAGACTTTAGAAGTCAGAAAGGCAAACTCTGGCTTATATAAGCAGTCTGGAAGCGGTGCTGAAGGGCCCACACTTGTCTGAATGGTAGCTAAAGAACCAGAGCATCTCAAGGGCTGAGAGTAGTACTAACAGATAGTGTTGAAAGAATAGAAACAGTAAAATGAAAGAATGTCAGAAGAAATAAGAGAATGAATAAAGAAAGGGAGAGTGAAGAGATAAGGAGTGAGAAAAGAAAGAAATGAGGAGTCCCCTGACAGTTTTCAATAGAGCAACAGATGAGTTGTATGCCTCTGCCACCTGGTGCTAATTGGTTCACATGTCTATCAGTAGAATCTTCTAATATACCACTCCCTGTTCATGATTCTCTGACTGAAACTGTAAGCACCCCCTCCGATGTACAAAATACCCCCTTGGTCCATGCCTCAGCTAAGACCTCCTCTCCTCCTCCTCCTGTCTGATGACCACATGTCCCAGCTTAGAAACAACACTTTTCTCATCACTATATTGTTGCCCCCACTCCTTCTCCCAATTCTCTGCATCTGAATGTAGAGGTTGAGACAACTGACACTCAGCAGACTCAAAGTGTCATAGCTTTCTTGGATAGTGGTGCTACTGGACTCTTCCTAGACACTAATTATGTGGAACAACACCAGCTCACTACCCAACCCCTTTCTCATCCTATTCCAGTCTACAACATTGACAGCACACTCAATGAAACTGGATCTATCTGCTCAGTGGTGGATTTAGTCCCTCACTATCAGACTCATTCTGAGTGTGCTGTCTTTGCAGTCACCAGCCTAGGAAAGCAGGACATGATACTTAGGTTCTTCTGGCTGCATGATCACAATCCTGAGATTGACTGGGCCAAGGGTAAGGTGAGTATGAACTGCTGCCCTTGATGGTGTTCCACATGTGCCAAAGAAGTTAGAGAGGAGCATAGAGAGTTGGTCCATGCATGTGCTGCTATCTGGGCTTGCCAAGTTGGACACCTCCCCTTTGCAGACCTTGATCTACTGGATCCTCCTCCCTTGGCATTCTCTTATAGAGGCCCTCTATGAGGACATTCAAGGTGTAGTGAGTGAAGCCCAGATGAAAGATGGATGTGAGGGTGAATTTGGGTGTGCTCCTGACCCTGAGTCTCCAGATGAGGCTATCAAGACAGGTGATAGGATTTATGCAACTACATTATGTCCTCCACCAACTGTAGCAGAGATTAGAGCTAGCCAAACTAATTCTCAGCCGCTAGCTCAGGCATTTGCTGCTAACTCTGCTCCTAAGTTGTTTTGAGATGCAGTTCCTCATCACCTGCAAGACTTTGAGGATGTTTTCTCCAAGGCATCATTTGACTCTCTGCCAGAGTATAAGCAGTGGGACCATGCTATTGAGCTCATGCCCAATGCTGAGCCCTCTAGCTGCAAGGTCTATCCTCTCTCTTCTAGAGAACAGGATGAGCTTGATGCCTTTTTGTAAGAGAATGTAGACTCTGTCAGGGGACTCCTCATTTCTTCCTTTTCTCACTCCTTATCTCTTCACTCTCCTTCCATTCATTCTCTTATTTCTTCTGACATTATTTCATTTTACTGTTTCTATTCTTTCAACACTATCTGTTAGTACTACTCTCAGCCCTTGAGATGCTCTGGTTCTTTAGCCACCATTCAGACAAGTGTGGGCCCACTCAGCACCGCTTCCAGACCGCTTATATAAGCCAGAGTTTGCCAGAGTTTGCCCCTTATTTGTACAAGTGTTTGTGTAGGCAATTTTCAAGTTTTTAAGGTTTTGTTGTACTGTACAGTTGTTTCCCATGCTTCAGAGGCCCCAGAAGCGTCCAACCTGGCATAGGGAATCCCTAGACTTGTTCTCTTTGGATCTCCCTCTGCCAGGTGAGTAGCTACCTTGATATTGTCAGTATATATTCTAATACACTTTGGATCTCCCTCTGCCAGCTGTGTGACTGAGCCACAGCCTCTAGAGGTCGCCCTTACAGCAGAACAAGTCTCTACATTTCGGTCTGGGAGCCCCCTTCAGCCTGCTTGAGCCCTCTCTTGCCCCTTTAGGTCCCTCCCCCACTGGATTACTCCCTGCCCCTCTGTTGCTTCTATGACCCAACCAGCCCCCTCAGACACTCCTCTGGACGCTTCTGCCCCTCAGGATGATGCCTGGGGTTGCTTGCTTGCTCTGGAGACTCAGGTGCAGACTACTCAAGCTTCCCTCACCCTCCACACCACCGAACTTGCTGGATTATGTCAGGCCACAGACACCATCTCCCATTCCCTTCAGGCCCTCTTAGAGCACCTCCCTCTCACTCCTACCCCTCTCCAGGCACCTCCAGTTAGGGCTGGCACACCCCCAGTCCCTTGCTTTGGGGCCTCCCCTCCAGTTCATGCCAATCTTCCTCGCCCAGCACTCCCAGACGCATTCAATGGTGACCGAGCAATAGGCGAGCGTTTCCTGCAGTCCTGCATCACCTATATTCAGCTCAGTGGTGAGGCTTTTCCCTCTGATGCTCTCAAGATCGCTTGGGTTCTTTCTTACATGAAGTCTGGGTGAGCTTCGACATACGCGCTACGAGTCTTTCGACGCCCTGGAGGAGTAGAGAGTTTTGGAAGTTGGGATCAGTTTGAGAAGGAGTTTCAGACAGAGTTCTTCCCCTTGGACCCTGCTAAGGTGGCAGCCCTCACTCTTTGAGATCCTCATCGATATGGGCAGGGGAAGCGGACCCTAGATGAGTACATCAACTCCTTCAGAGCTCTTGCTGAACAGGCCTTCCTCATCGATATGGGCAGGGGAAGCGGACCCTAGATGAGTACATCAACTCCTTCAGAGCTCTTGCTGAACAGGCCTGTTATCCAGATGGTCTTCAGCTCTGTCTCATCTTCCAAGATGGCCTCCTTCCCTCTGTCATGGACCAGATCGACAGCATGGCTGAGGGATGACCTGATGACATAAGTATTGAGACCTGGTATCAGGTAGCACATGATCAGTGGCAGCTCATGGAGTTATGACGTGAGCTCCACCTCACAGGCATCATTTTCTGCTCATCATCCCATCCAGCCCTCCCTTCCATTTCACGCTCCACCCCCAGCTCAGGTACCTGCAGCATGTCCTCTTTCTTTTGGAGTATCTATGGATGTCGATGCCTCTCATCAACGTTCCTCCCTTCCTTTCCTCTGCCGTCGTTGTGGAAAGCCTGGTCACTTTGCTCAGTATTGTCCCCAGGGGTTAGAGGTGCACTATCTCTCAGCTTTAGAGCAGGAGGAGCTCCTTCTCCAGCTCCTTGCTGCCCGAGACGTTTGAGGAAACCCCTCCCCAGATGTACAGACTGAAGCAGAACCTTTGGAGGAGTCCTTGGGTCCTGTGGAAGCTGTAGCAGAACCATTGGATGTGTCCTTTGGTTCTGCAGGGGAGGGTTTTCAATAGAGCGACGGATGAGTTGTACGCCTCCGCCGCCTGGTGCTAATCAGTTTACATGTCAATCAGTAGAGTCTTCTAATGTATCGCTCCCTGTTCCTGATTCTCTGACTGAAACTGTAAGCACCCCCTCCGACGTACAAAATACCCCCTTGGTCCAAGCCTCAGCTAAGACCTCCTCTCCTCCTTCCCCTGTCCGACGACCACATGTTCCAGCTTGGATACCCCCTTGGTCCAAGCCTCAGCTAAGACCTCCTCTCCTCCTTCTCCTGTCTGACGACCACGTGTTCCAGCTTGGGAACGACGCCTTCCTTGTCGCTATGTTGTTGCCTCTACTCCCTCTCCCAACTCTCTGCGTCTGAATGTGGAGATTGAGACAACTGACACTCAGCAGACTCGAAGCGTCATAGCTCTCTTAGACAGTGGCGCTACTGGACTCTTCCTAGACACCCATTATGTGGAACAACACCAGCTCACTACCCGTCCCCTCTCTCACCCTATTCCAGTCTATAACATTGACGGTACGCTCAATGAAGCTGGATCCATCCGCTCAGTGGTGGATTTAGTCCTTCATTATCAGACTCATTCGGAGCGTGCAGTCTTTGTGGTTACCAGCCTAGGAAAGCAGGACATGATACTTGGGTTCTCCTGGCTGCATGATCACAATCCTGAGATTGACTGGGCCAAGGGTAAGGTGGGCATGAGCCGCTGCTCTCGACGGTGTTCCACATGTGCTAAGGAAGTTAGAGAGGAGTGCAGAGAGTCAGTCCATGAGCATGCTGCTATCTGGGCTTGCTGAGTTGGACACCTCCTCTTTGCAGACCTCGACCTACTAGATCCTCCTCCCTTGGTGTTCTCTTATAGAGAGGCCTTCTATGAGGACGTTTGAGGTGTAGTGAGTGAAGCCCAGATGGGAGATGGATGTGAGGGTGAATTTGGGTGCACTCCTGACCCAGAGTCTCCAGATGAGGCTATCAAGACAGGTGATAGGATTTATGCAACTACGTTACAACCTCCACCAACTGTAGCAGAGATTAGAGCTAGCCAAACTACCTCCCAGCGGCTAGCTCAGGCATTTGCTGCCAACTCTGCTCCTAAGTCGTTCTGAGATGCAGTTCCTCATCACCTGCAAGACTTTGAGGATGTTTTCTCTAAGGCATCATTTGACTCCCTGCCAGAGCATAAGCAGTGGGACCATGCAATTGAGCTTACGCCCAATGCTGAGCCCTCTAGCTGCAAGGTCTACCCACTCTTTCCCAGAGAACAGGATGAGCTTGATGCCTTTTTGCAGGAGAATTTAGACTCTGGTCACATCCATCCCTCAAAGTCTCCGATGGCCTCTGCAGTCTTCTTCATTAAGAAGAAGGATGGATCTCTACATCTGGTTCAGGACTATCGAGTCTTGAATGCGATGACTGTGAAGAATTGCTACCCCTTACCACTCATTTCAGAGCTTGTCAACAACCTCCGAGGTGCACGCTACTTTACCAAGTTGGATGTCTGCTGGGGCAACAACAATGTGTGCATCAAAGAAGGAGATGAGTGGAAGGGAGCATTCCGAACAAATTGTGGACTCTTTGAACCTCTGGTAATATTCTTTGGCCTCACTCATAGCCCTGCCACCTTCCAGACCATGATGAACGACATTTTCCGAGACCTCATAGTGGAAGGTGTTGTGTGCGTATATCTTGATGATATTCTCATCTATACCAAGACTCTAGAGGAGCATCGTTGGATTACACGCATCGTACTGGAACGTCTTCGCCAGCACCAGCTCTATCTTAAGCCAGAGAAGTGCAGGTTTGAGCAGACTAGGGTTGAATATCTTGGACTGATCATCTCTCATGGAATGGCTGAGATGGACCCAGTCTAGGTGGCTGGTGTAGCGGAGTGGCCAGAGCCTAAGAACAAGAAGGTTCAGGCCTTCCTGGGTTTCACCAACTTCTACCAGAGGTTTATTCAGGATTTCTCACATCATGCCTGGCCCCTCTTTGATCTCACCACTAAGGATTCACCAACTTCTACCAGAGGTTTATTCAGGATTTCTCACATCATGCCTGGCCCCTCTTCGATCTCACCACTAAGGACACTCCTTGGCACTGGGATGCAGCACAGCAGACAGCCTTTGATGCCCTCAAACAGGCAGTCACTTCAAAGCCTGTCCTTATATTCCCAGATGATGACTCTCCCTTCCGTGTCGAAGCTGATAGCTCAGATTTTGCTACTGGGGCCGTTCTCTCTCAACAGTCAAGGGAGGATGGTAAGTGGCATCCTGTGGCTTTCTACTCCAAGAGTCTCAATGCTGTGGAGCGAAATTATGAGATCCATGACAAGGAGATGCTAGCTATCATTCGGTCATTTGAGGAGTGGCGACATTTCCTTGAGGGTGCCAGACATAAATTCGAGGTGTGGACTGATCACAAGAACTTAGAGTACTTTCAGATGGCCAAGAAACTTAACCGCCGACAGGCTTGATGGTCCTTGTATCTGGCCAACTTTGACTTCTCTCTGCATCACAAACCGGGACAGAGCATGGGTAAGCCAGATGTGCTTTCTAGGCAAGCAGACCATGGTTCAGGAGCTAGTGACAATAACAATATTGTACTCCTAAAGCCAGAACTATTTGCTATCCGTGCTCTAGAAGGTGTGGTTGGCCAGGGAGAAGAAGTGAGCATCCTTTGAGACATCCGCCAGAACTATTTGCTATCCGTGCTCTAGAAGGTGTGGTTGGCCAGGGAGAAGAAGTGAGCATCCTTTGAGACATCCAACAAGGTAACTGGGAGGGCGCTCAAGAAGATCTGGTAGCTAAGGCTGCCATGGCCTTGCATGCTCGAGAGAAAACTGGAGTGAAGTCCGTCCGCACCGACAAGTGGTCTCTGGAGAATGGTCTTCTCACCTTTCGGGGACACATTTATGTTCCCAACCTGCCAGACCTCCAGAGGCAGATTGTGGAGCAGCATCATGACTCTCAAGTTGCAGGACATCCTGGCAGATGGAAGACACTGGAGCTGGTCTCAGGCAGATTGTGGAGCAGCATCATGACTCTCAAGTTGCAGGACATCCTGGCAGATGGAAGACACTGGAGCTGGTCTCACAGAATTACTGGTGGCCTCAAATGTCACGGTATATTGGCTCTTACACCTCTACCTGCGATCTTTGCCTTCGGACTAAGCCTCATTGTCAGCCTCCTATGGGACAACTTCATCCATTGCCTATCCCAGCTGAGTGTTGGAGTGTGGCCTCGGTAGACTTCATTGTTGAGTTACCTGATTCTCATGGATATGATGCGATCATGGTGGTAGTGGATCTCTGTGGCAAGCGTGCTCATTTTATTCCAACACACACTACTTGCTCAGCCATGGGCACTGCCAATCTGTACCGGAAGCATGTCTGGAAGCTCCATGGGTTGTCAGATGCTTACGTCTCGGACCGTGGACCTCAGTTTGTGGCAGAGTTTACTAGAGAACTGTATCGCCTCCTCCATGTCAAACTCCACACTTCCACAGCCTACCACCCCCAATCTGATGGCCAGACTGAGCGTGTCAACCAGGAGCTAGAACAGTATCTCCGGCTCTTCTGCAATGAACAACAGGATGACTGGGACAACCTATTACCAGAGGCAGAGTTCCAGTACAACAACTATGTACACACTGCCACCCAGATGTCTCTTTTCCTTCTAGATACTGGTTGACATCCTCGGATGAGATTTGAGCCTCGTGGACAACCTTCAGAAAATGAAGCTGTCAACAAGTTCATAGATCAGATGAAGGCAGCCCAGGAGGAAGCCAAGGCAGCTTTAGCTAAGGCAAAGGATGACATGGCCCACTACTACGATCGTGGACAAACTCCAGCCCTCAAGTACAAGCCTGGAGATCAAGTCTACCTGGATGCTTCTGACATTGCTACCACCCGATCTTCTCAGAAGCTCTCTCACCGTTGTCTAGGACCCTTTCCTATAGTACGGCAGGTAGGCCCACTTGCCTATCGACTCAAGCTGCCTAGTGGAATGAGTCGACTCCATCCAGTCTTCAATGTGGTGAAGCTTTCTCCAGCCCCAGAGGATCCAATCCCAGGTCAACGTCCACAGCCATGTCCACCACCAGTTCTGGTAAACAACCAAGAAGAGTACAAAGTGGAACAGATCCTAGACAGCCGACTCTTTAGGAATAAGCTTCAGTTCAAGGTCAAGTGGAAGGGCTATGGAATCGGGGACATCTCCTGGGAGCCACAAGAGAATGTCTATGCCCCTGCTTAGGTCTGGTGATGATGCCAACTGTGGTTGGGTGCACTGGATGTATACACAGTACAACACCGTCTCCAGTGCCTGGCATGCGTAGTTGTGAGGAGTCCTAACAAGGTCCTGGTATGCTTGAGCAGATGTGATATAACAATGCACTAGGTAATAGCGCCTTGGGTGCTACTTAACAAACTGTAAGTGCCATAGTTTAAGCAAGGATATAGAGAAGAAGACAGATAGCACAGCAAAATATGCCTGTAGGTGGCACCATAAACAACATAGACAAGATAGACAAAGCTAGCGCCCAACTTAGGGACAAAGTTGGGCAGAGCTAGCGCAATTTGAATGCTAAGTGTAACTTGGATGCTCAAGAGTTACGATTTATTGTTATGTACATGTGAAGTAGCTATCTTATATACTATGCACTACTGTGTTTTCCAAGATAAGTCTATCTGCAGCGCTACCTCTTAGTGCCTCTCCTGGTGGTTTCCTCTAATGGTGACCTGTCAACAGCAACCTGCAGCACATGGATAACGGCAACCAATAGCATTATAACCCATGGTGACCAACAGTGACTCTAAATTGACTTAGAATTATATGGGTCTGCTCACTCTTAATATAATTCTGATTGGCTAGGCTGATCTGGGGTATGGTCGGAAAATCCTCGACAAATGCTGTGAGTGCTAATGTCAGTGCTACTCATTGTATCAATTCCTGACAGGTCCAGATGTCAGGTTTAAGTATATCCTGTGCTGCTGTTATTGATTCTTTTAGACTTCTGATTGAGGTGCCTCATCAAATGGCAGCACCTAATGCTGACCCCTTCTGGAAGTGATCAGGGTTTGGTCAGAGTCCACCTCCCATTGTCATGTTAGCATTATATGTCTCAAATTTCCCAATTCCTTGAAGTCGGTGAATAGAGAGTGCTGAAGGGCTGATAAATAGTGATTAAGGTAAATGGGTAAGACCTGCAATAAAGTGCCCAAGCCAGAGCTCTTCTGTATCCAATCTGGTCGCTAGAGTCTCCTATATGTATGTCAAGTGTTGGCCAATCTATAATGTCCCTTGATGCGCTCAGTCTGAGTAGAAGCCTATCACCGAGAATTCTATCAACAGCATCCCAATGCTCCCTGGGCAATCAGAGGCCTCTATTCTTTTTCCAAGGTGGACCAGACCATCCAGAATTACTTCTATCCAGCACGTCAAGACACTGTGTTCTAGAGGGGAGGTGATGTCAGGAGACTCCTCATTTCTTTCTTCCTTCACTCCTTATCTTGTCACTCTCCTTTTATTCATTCTCTTATTTCTTCTGACATTATTTCATTTTACTATTTCTATTTTTTCAACACTATGTGTTAGTACTATTCTCAGCCCTTGAGGTGTTCTGGTTCTTTAGCTACTATTCAAACAAGTGTGAGCCCCTCAGCACCACTTCCAGACTACTTACATAAGCCAGAGTTTGCCAGAGTTTGCCCCTTATTTGTGCAATTGTTTGTGTAGGAAATTTTCAAGTTTTTAAGGTTTTGTTGTACTGTACAGTTGTTTCCCATGCTTCAGAGGCCCTAGAAGCATCCAACCTGGCATAGGGAATCCCTAGACTTGTTCTCTTTGGATCTCCCTCTGCCAGGTGAGTAGCTATCATGATATTGCCAGTATATATTCTAATACACTTTGGATCTCCCTCTGCCAGCTGTGTGACTGAGCTATAGCCTCTAGAGGTTCCCTTACAGCTACAAGCAGAAGGTATTTCAGACTGAACAACTACATCTACTGTGAAGCATGGAGGAGGGAATAATTTCATGGTATGGGGCTGTATGAGTTGGAATGGGGTAGAAAAGCTTGTGGAGGTGGTGGGAATCATGAATACAGAGCAGTACTGTGAAATTTTGGATGATGGAGCAAAGAAAAGCTTTGAGAAGTTGGAGATGGAGGAGGGTGCCCACTCCTTTCAACAGGACAATGGTCTCAAACACAACTCCAAGAAGGCTGACAAGTGGTTTGAGGACAACAACTGTGATGTTCTTTGGTGGCCAGCTCAATCCCCTAATCTCAACCCTATTGAACATCTCTGGGAGTACCTCAAGGAGCAACTTAGGCAGTATGAAACACCTCCTCATGGTGTGCATGAATTATAGGAGAGGGTTGCAAAGAATAGGAGAAGGTTGCAAAGAAGTGGGATGAAATACCATCAGAGGTACACTGGCTCAAAAAACTGCCCCAATGTTTGGCCATTTTGAAAAGATTCACATGGTGTGCAGCAATTACCTAAGCAAAAAATCATGGAAAATCACATGGCATACAACTGCATCCTGGCTTCATAATGATGTATAGATCATGCAATTTGGACAAGAACTTGCCAATTAATAGATTAAACAAAATATTCAATCATTGGGGCAGTTTTTTGACTTACTCTAATTTTCATATTTGTTGAACACTTTTTCGCAGTAAAAGATGGAGACACCTTGTAGGAAGTATAAATAATGTTATGTGACCTTGTTTGTACTAATTTGACATGTTCAACTCTAATCAATCACCTTTTTGATACTCTACCACCATCATGTGATCTATTTCTGCTGTCAATTGCTCTTCTGTTGCTTTTCTCTTCAATGAGGGGTGTTTTCAGCATCAAAGTCAAGCAAAAACTGGCCTGAAAGAGGGCACTGTGGGGGAGGATCAGTGAAGAACTGGAGAGCAATAAAGAGAATCATCCTGGAGGTTGTTCTTCCAAGCTTACAGCACATGACAAATAGTCTATTATTTGTCAAATTACTACTGGAAAGCTAGATAATGCTGTTCAAGCCACACAGTTTATTAATTCTGTCATCTCCAATCCTGTTAATCCTCAGACAGTCAGAAATGCATTGAAGGAGGCAGGTTTTTGCTCAGCAACAAAGAAGAAAGTTCTCATGCTCAAGGCTGCTCATTGTGCAACATGGCTCAAGTTTGATCAAAATTATGTATCATGAAAAGTGGACAGTGGAGGATTGGAAGAGGGTTTTGTGAAGTGATGAGACAAAGATTAATTGGATTGGATCAGATGGGAAGGTATATGTGTGGAAAATTCCAGGAGAACCACTATCTGACCACATCACTACACCAACTGTCAAGCATAGAGAAGAAAACAATTTAATGGTATGGGGCTGCATGGGTTGGAATAGAGTGGAGAAGCTAATAGAAATTCAGAGGAAGATGGATGCTGCACAGTATTGTGATATTTTGGATGAGGGAGTAGTTGGGCAACAACTTAGTTTTCTGATAACAATGTTATTGTGATATCTTGGCCTGCTCAACCCCTAACCTCAATCTCATTGAACACCTCTGGGTTTACATCAAGCATGAACTTTTGGAGTATGAAGTACCTTCTAAAGAAGTGCATGAGTTGTGGGAGAGAGTGGTCAAGGAGTAGAATGAAATACCACAAGAAGTATGCCAAAGCCTCATAGAAAGCTTGACTAAAAGGATCAAAGCAGTTATAAAGGCAAATAGAGGCCATACTAAGTACTAGATATGAAAATTAGAGTAAATTAGAGTTGGTCAAAAAACTGCTCCGATGATTGAATATTTTGTTTGATTTATTACTTGGCAAGTTCTTGTCCAAATCACATGATCCATACATCATTATAAAGTCAGGATGCAGTTGTATGTCATGTGATTTTCCACAATTTTCTGCTTAGGTAATTGTTGCACACCACATGAATCTTTTTAAAAAGGCCAAACATTGAGGCAGTTTTTTGAGCCAGTGTATACCAAAGACTAATAGAAAGCATGCCTAGAAGGATTCAAGCAAATGGAGGACATACAAAGTACTAGATACTAAAATTAGAGATGCTCAAAAAACTGTCCCAATGAGTGAATATTTTAAAATGGCTATTGCTTCATCACTTTTGATCTTAATTACATAAGCCTAGGTCCTTTTTGTAGCTACAATGCCATAGTATTTTACATGATTTAATCAGGATTTTAGGTACTTCTCATCCTTCATGACAAAGTCATCTTTCAAAAAGTATGAAACATTGGGACAGTTTTTTGAGCCACTGTATACAGTTGCTTGTCATGCTCCTGAGGCCCCAGAAGTGTCAGTTCTAGCATAGAGAATCCCTAGACTTGTTCTCTTTGGATCTCCCTCTGCCAGGTGAGTAGTTATTATGACATTGTTAATATATACTCTAATATACTTTGGATCTCTCTTTGCCAGCTGTGTGACTGAACCATAGCCTCTAGAGGCTGCCCTTACACTATAAGAGGAGAGCATTTCAGACTAAATGACTACATCTGCTATGAAGCATGGAGAAGAGAATAATCTCATGATATAGAGCTGTATAGGGTTGAAATGAGGTAGAAAAGCTGGTAAAGGTGGTAAAAATTATGAATGCAGAGCAGTACTGTGAAGTTTTGAATAATAGAGTAAATGAGAGCTTTGAAAAGTTGAAAATGGAGGGTGCTCACTACTTTCAACAGGACAATGACTTTAAACACAACTTCAAGAGAGCTGACAAATAATTTGAAGACAACAACTTTGATGTTCTCTAATAGCCAGCTCAATCCTCTTGTCTCAGTTCTATTGAACACCTCTAAAAGTACCTCAAAAAGCAGCTTAAACAGTACAAAACACCTCCTCATTATATATATGAATTGTGGGAAAAGGTTGCAAAGAAATGGAATAAATACTATTAGAAGTATGCCAAAGACTGTTAGATATTACAAGTAAGCCACCACCAACTCCTACATTGACTCACATCTCTCTCTATTCATGCCAGTCAACTCACTTCATTGTTATTCACATTTTTTTTCACTCTCTACCTCTTCACATTATCTGTAACGGAGTCATCCGTGTTCTTAGCGTCAACGACACTATAATCATTTAGTAGAGTATTACATAAGACAACATCTTGTTTTCACTCTAAGTACTAGTCAATCCGATACTGCGGTCTGATTTAGCACTTGTGTGATACACACAAGATAGTTCTAGTTTTCACTCTAAGTACTAGTCAATCCGATACTGCGGTCTGATTTAGCACTTGTGTGATACACACAAGATAGTTCTAGCCCGTAACTCCGGTTACATTTTTTTAAATCTTCTGCTATCGGCTTTAGACTCTAGGCTTGTTACCGACTAGGCAACTATCATCAAAACCTCTCGATTCTCTGTTGGCATCACGTTGAAAACGTGCTTCCATGACTGGCTCTCTTGATCCGGATCCTCCGTTCCCAGCTGCAGACGCAGGTGACTTACCTGTGCTTCAGGCTGTGAAGACGCAATCTGCGTCAGCATACCAACCTCCGCCAAAGCGGGACAAAAAGACCCCTCACGATGTCAGCGCGAGCTTTGGAATGCCTGGTGGGCTATCCGTATCATGGATGATGTCCATTGTACGACCTGGTGGAAAACCAGGAGAGAGATCCGCGGTCTCAGGAGTGTCGCTGCCAGCAAGCCAAATGCCTTCACTAATGTATCCGGTATTGCCCGAGAGCTCTTCAGCTCCCTCTGAGGGTCAACCGGACGTTACCCAGTACTCGGAAATGGTACAAGGCAGCGCGTTTGCGCATAGCACCCCATTCTGGACTGCACCTATGGAACGGCATTTGGAATATGTAATGCTGCCACTGAACCGGGACTGTCGTTGTTGACAACACAAGGACAGAAGCAAGGACCAGCAATAGTGGTCAGTAGGGAGGACGACAATGTCGTAGGGTTGGAAAAGGCGTCGCCAGCGCCTGGAATTCCAGAGTTGCACAGACGGGCCAGCAAACAGCCGCAAGTGAGGCATGACGGCCTCAGGAGAGTTATGGACTTAGAGTCCGAGTTGGAGTCCTCAGATGATGAGGAAAGCAAAAGGTCGCATTCGACCTTGTCTATCCAGTTACAGCTGGTGTTGGACCGATATCTGTCGGTCGCGAAGGAATCGACACGAAAGCGTCTTCAGCTTTATGTAGTGAAGCACTTACAGTTGCTGGCTGCTAGGAGCCACAATGTACCCCGTGCAGATTCAAGCGTCTTCAGCTTTATGTAGTGAAGCACTTACAGTTGCTGGCTGCTAGGAGCCACAATGTACCCCGTGCAGATTCAAATGAATATATCAAATTGTTTGTGCTCGAACTCAAAGTGGTTGAATACCTCAAGTGCAAAGCAGCGCGAGGGTCAGCAGTCTCAACGGCTACTCCAGCTGACTCAGTAGAATGTGAGATGAGTGTGCGCAGACGAGCACCATTAATTGCGGACACGATGGATTTACTCAATGAGCCTCGTCAGGCTAATGAGTCTCAGCAAGACTACGTTTGGCGTCAGAACACCGCAAACTGTCAATGCATTGTTAGCGGAGTGCCTCAGCAGGCATTGTCTGAGGTGGAGACTGTAACGACGACTCCGGCAGAGCCAGAGGCACTACTTGTAGTGCAGGAGGTTAAGACACCTTGTAAGCAAGTTACAATCAAGGAAGAGGTGGACAAAGTCCACATTCTTGAGGAGCGAACACGACCATGACAGGTAGTGTGACGCATCCACCTAGTGGACAACTGGAATCAACGCGTCAATTACCAGAGAATACGCAATCAGGACTTGCGCGATCATGGTGAGTCGTTAATTGACGACCAAGGGGTAGTCTTTGAAGGGCATGAGGGTGTAACGCCTGTTGATGATATGTGGCGACAATTCGTGGCTCGGACGGCTGAACCAGACAGAGGTTCGGGTGGTAGTGATGATAGTAGTGATCACTACGAATGAGGGGAGCCAAGTCGTCGCAATAACGACGGTGGAGGTCGTGATCGCAAAAATAACAATTGAGATGATAATAATCGTCGTAATAGTGGCAGGCAGGCTGGTGGAGCACCAGAGGAGCCACAAGTAGGGCAACAGCCCACCCCACGGCCAGAACGAACGGCCAATGAACACCTGTTTCGCAGTCCTCGGGCATTTTTGATGCCCGCACCTTATGAATTGCATGAAACTACCGGGAATGAATGAAGCGGTCAGGATCCATATGGATCATATGCATGACCGCCTCACTCGTCTGGTGGATGACTCCCTTGGAGTCAGATTTAAGTTTCCTGCTAGGGTAAGTCCCTGTAAATCTGATGGTAAGCACATACGTGCGTATGCTGGAGGACATAGGTTCTCTCAACTGGAGGACTGGGCCATGGACGTGTGCTACCACCTCGCAGCCTGCTGCTATGGTGGAGACGACATGGACCAGGAGAGGATATTTGTGCTACACGAATTTATGGAGGGAGAGGCTCGGAATTGGTTCCGTCGCCATGTTCTCCACATTAATCGCGACAAACCGCATTGGACATTTAAGGAAGTCCTGATAGGACTGTACAATCGTTTCGTCAACACTGCTACGATGCAGGAAGCTCATGATGCCTTTAGAAAGGCAGTGTATGACGCTAAGACTGGCGTCCAGACCTTTTATGATGACCTGGTGGGTCATGCACAGAATATGGCCGTCTATTCAGACGAATACACTATACGCGAGACATTCCTGGATGGAATACCCGCAGACATGAGGAGAGCGTTGATACGCGACGACAATTTGTCTCCGGAGGTCAATACTGTGACCGAATTCTTGGCGTATGCCATCTGTTATGAGCAGTCAACATGGACAGCAAACTATTATGAGCAGCGGAGTTCCCGGCGAGGAACTGTGAACCGTCAGGCAGTGAAGATGGGAACCTTCCTGGCCAAATGGACGGAGATGGAGAACAATCGCAATCCGCGATTCGTTGTTCGCAAGACAATTCCTGGAGGCCAACGGCCTCAATCAAAGCCTGCTGGACAATTGCCAGCGAAGAATAGCCGACCCTTTTCGGGTCAGAATCAAGTAGCACCGAGAGGAGTGGTGGCGCCTGCAGCGCGGATGACAGGCAAACCCGCTGGGGTTTCAGGAGCGGTCCAGAGAAGGCCTGCAGGGGATTCCTCAGCGTGCTACAATTGTGGCAGGAGCGGACATTTCACTAAGGAATGCCCCGCCCTTCCTAAGGCACACATCTGAGCGGCCCATACAGCTGCAGCACCGAGTGATGTCGTCAGTGATGACGAAGACAATGAAGTCATTGACGACACGGAGGAGGAGCCGCAAGTAGAGGCTGACGGGTCGGAAGTGGATGATGCCAAGAGCGTCCAGATTGATGGCGACAAATATGTCGCAGTGGACGTGTATGACAGCGACTATTATGCTCGTGAAGACGAGGAAGAACACCTGTTTGCACTGACTGAGTGCCGTGGAGATCAGCGCGTCCGAATGAGACGTGTAACCCTGCAGAAGGCAACTAATAAGTTGCACAGGCCACGCTATACTCCCGAGGAGAAGGAGTGCCTGGTCACGTATGTTGATGTCAATGGACATCCGGCATGGACGTTGTGGGACTCGGGGAGTACCACTATGGGCATTACGCCCCAGTTTGCTCACGTCAACACGATTCGCATTCATGAACTGGAGGAGCCATTGATGCTCCAACTGGGGACTGTTGGGAGTCGCGCTATGGTACAGTTTGGCGCGGAAGTGAGAATGAAGATGGCAGGGACATTGACGAAGGAATATGTGGATATAGCAAATTTTGATCGCTACAACATGATTATCGGCACGCCGTTCATGCGTAAGAACAAGGTGTCGCTGGATTTTGTGAACGACATGGTCATTGTGAATGGTACGCCTGTGAAGGCGGAGAAAGTGGTGCTGAACGACACAGATAGTCGTTTGAGGTGCTATCGCGCAACTGAAAAGCGGCGTGATGAGCGCAACTGACTAGATGGTTGCAGGAGAGCGACTGTACAGGAGGTGGAGGACAAACAGGTCCCACCGAAAAGCCTGCTGGCAGACTTGCCGGCTATACTGATGTCTGAGGAAGAGTTTCAAGGAACTCTGAAGAAGGGGAAGCACCCGGATGTGACTGGGTGTACCAATGGAAAGCCTAAACAGGCTGTGCAGTGCAAGAATGAGCGTAGTAAACGCGTGGTGGAGTCGCTGGAATGCCAGCCGACTAGCTCTCAAGTGAAGGTTGAGGACCTCGTCAAGGACGAAGTATACAGTACGATGGGAACTGTGGGTAGCATTAGGTCGCTAATGGACCGACCAGTGCCTCGGCCAGAAGTGCAATGGGCATATGACCCACGAATGCCACGGGAGTGGAATGAGTTGGTAGCGTCAATGGTGACGCAGGCTATGGGAAGGGTGCAGGCAACCCAGACAGGAGAAGTATACCGTCACGCACGAGAGGACGAGATTTCCGAAACATCGGATATTGTATTTGACGGACTCTCGCTGAAAGCGAGAAGCGTGCAGTTGTCAGCGAATATGACAAGGAAACAACCGGTTGTAAAGTTGAATCCGGGAGATCTCACAGAGGAGCACGTACGTGCCTTATGGGAGCAATTTGAACCAAAGGCTCAACCACGTATAGCACGCGTAGCCAAAGGAAAAGGTAAGGCTTTGAGCCTTACAGAGGAGGATATTCCTCGATTGCGCCAGCAATGGCAACTGGAGTTTGCTGATATTGTCAATGGAACGAAGGAAGAGCTTCCTCCATGGTGGGAGGTTAATCATGAGATCAACCTCATTGACGATAACAAGCAGTACAAGTATCATTTGCCTCGCTGCCCGCGAGCACTTCAGGATCAACTTCGTGAAAAGACATTGACGATAACAAGCAGTACAAGTATCATTTGCCTCGCTGCCCGCGAGCACTTCAGGATCAACTTCGTGAAAAGACAAATAGATACATAAACGCAAAGTGGTGGGAACCACGACCAGCAGTGCAAGCTGCACCATTGCTTTGTATTCCCAAGAAGGATGGAACGTTACGGACTGCATTGGATGCACGACAGCACAATGATAATACTGTCAAGGATGTAACACCTCTTCCAGATCAGGAAGTAATACGAGAAGATGTCGCGACAGCAAAGTATAGGTCAAAAATCGACCTCACAGACGCGTACGAACAGGTTCACATTCACGAAGAGGATATACCAAAGACACTGTTTTCGTCCCTGATGGGGATGTTTGTGAGTAACATCATGCAGATTGGTGATTGTAATGCACCAGCGACATTTCAGAGGTTAATGACCTCAATCTTCCGAGATGTAATCGGGAAGTTCATGCATGTCTATTTAGACGATATATTCATATTTTCTGACTCCATTGAGGAGCATGAGCAGCACCTACGAGTCGTATTTGAACGGCTACGGAAGGCCAGTCTCTATCTCAAATGGAAGAAGTGTGAGTTGTACGCAACAAGTATAGATTGTCTCGGTTACGTCATTGACGGGAAGGGCATTCATCCGGATATGGATAAACTTGACCGAATCTGAGAGTGGCGTACTCCATGCACATATAATGATATCCAACGATTTGTCGGACTGGTGAACTATATTGGCAACTTCTTGCCAGACATCACTGCATACACCGGGCCACTTATGGCCATGACCCAGAATGGGTCACCGTTTCATTGGAGACCACTGCATCAGCGGTGTTTTGAGATGATTAAGCGCATATGCACATGACCCAGAATGGGTCACCGTTTCATTGGAGACCACTGCATCAGCGGTGTTTTGAGATGATTAAGCGCATATGCACGAAAACGCCGGTCATCCGGCCAATTGACCCACGCATCGACGAGCCCATCTGGCTCATTTGCGATGCGTCGAAGACTGGGGTTGGGGCCATGTTTGGCCAGGGTAAAACATGGCAGACTTGCCGACCAGCAGGATTTATGTCCTGTAAATTCACTGCTGCTCAGCAGAATTATGCTGTGCACGAGTTAGAAACACTCGCAATCCTGGAAGCCCTCCTAAAGTGGGAGGATAAACTGATGGGATATAAGATCCACATTATTACGGATCACAAAGCACTAGAGTTCTTCAAGACTCAGGTGCACCTGTCTCCACGACAACGTCGCTGGATCAACTACATGTCGCGGTACCAGTTCGACATCACCTATGTAAAAGGTGAATTGAACAAAGTGGCAGATTGCCTATCTCGATATTTCGAGAGTGATACCAGTTCGACATCACCTATGTAAAAGGTGAATTGAACAAAGTGGCAGATTGCCTATCTCGATATTTCGAGAGTGATACTTGAGATGACGTCCATGACGTGCATGACTATGTCCAGGCGGACAAACGTATTGACCCAGAGGGCGAGGATTTGCCTCTGCATCAATTCCATGAAATCAGGGAACATAGGGTCGAGTTACACACCATGCGAGCACAGGAAACACGTCGCAGTAAGCAACTGCACGAACAGCAAGAGACTCGCGATATCGAAGCCCAGGTGCTAGTGGATCATGAGGCCCCTCAGCCAAGTGAAGAGACGAGGCAAGGGGTGCTGACGGGAGGTACTGGTATGACGCTCCAGCAAGTGCTGGAGTCACAGGACCATACGCCTGCACCGGCCGACTTAGGCAATGCGCAATTCTGCACACGTATTCAGCAAGGATACAAGGATGATAATCTCTTTGTAGAGATTCTGAACAATATCCAAGCGCATCCGCGCTTCAAGGTGGAGCAGCAGCTTGTCTACCTTACCAGACCCACGGGGTCCAAAGTCATCTGCATTCCCTGGGAGAGGTCGTTGATTACGACTATCCTGGACCAGGCCCATAGAGTAGTGGGCCACTTTGGAACTCAGAAAACGCTGGACTATGTCCGACGCTGGTACTGGTGGCCGCAAATGGCCAAAGAGACAAGCCAATTCTGCTCGACATGCGAGCTATGTCAACAGTCGAAAGTATCGACTTTGAAGCCACCGGGAAAGCTTCATTCGCTACCCATACCGGTCAAACCTTGGGATTCAATCGGGATGGACTTTATAGGTCCGTTCCCCGAATCAAAAGGCTTTAACTACCTGTGGGTAGTGATCTGCAGAATGACCAGTATGGTCCATCTCATTCCGGTGAGAACCACCATGACAGCGTCAGACTTGTCGTGGATCTATCTCAAGGAGATAGTGTGCCTCCATGGATTGCCAAGCTCGATCGTAAGCGATCGAGATGCTAAATTCACTTCCAAATGGTGGAAGGAGCTGCACAACCTGCTAGGAGCAAAGTTGCTCATGTCGACATCGTTTCATCCGCAAACGGATGGTCAAACTGAACGTGCAAATAGAAATATCTAGGAGCAAAGTTGCTCATGTCGACATCGTTTCATCCGCAAACGGATGGTCAAACTGAACGTGCAAATAGAAATATCGCACAAATACTGCGAGCATTCGTACATCCTGATCAGAAGGACTGGGTGGATAGATGTCCACTCATGGAATTCGCGATAAACACGAGTATATCGGAAACCACAGGGTACTCACCCTTTGAACTCAACAATGGCTACATGCCATCCATGATTCGTGAACTTTGTACGGACAAAGTTATTCATGTGGAAGTAAAGCAGTTTGCGCGCAACACGCTAAGGAATCTGGCAGATGCCCATGACGCGATTATAGAATCGCGTGTATGGCAGGCCAAACATGCGAATAATCGCAGACGTGATGAACCGGACATCGAGAAAGGGAGCCTAGTGTACCTTTCGACGAAGAACTTGAACCTGCCAAAAGGCAGGGCGAGTAAGCTGTGTCCGAAATGGATTGGACCATATAAGGTCCTTGAGGCGGAACCGAGCACGTCTAACTACGTGCTGGAACTACCCCAGGCACTGCAAGCGCGCAGGATAGTGCCCAAGTTTCACGTGTTGCTATTGCAACCGTATATGGCCAGTAGTGATGCGCTATTTCCTAATCGCGCAACGCTGGAGCCGTATGACTTTGGAACTGGCAATGACCAGGAGTGGTTTGTAGATGACCTCATCGGTCACCGGTGGACAAAAGGAAGCCTCGAATTCGAGGTGAGGTGGAGCTTAGGTGATACTACCTGGGAACCACTAGTGAACTGCAAAGACCTTGCAGCGATGGACAGGTATCTAGAGTTGCAAGGTGTGAAACACCCTCAACAGCTAGCAAAATGCGCGTAATGCGTGTGTAGTGGTGGAATGTGGACAAAGTCCACTTTGATCGCCGGTGAGAGGCCGGGTGGCGTGTATTTGTGGTTGTTTACACCACTAGCGGAGTTGGGAGATTGTTTTTTTTTCTTTCTTTTCTCAGTCCCAATACACGTAGTCTACGTGTCTAGTGAAAATGGCCTATTGGGGGCCGCAAAAGGGTGATCAGAGCCGGCAAGGCTCTAGTGGAGGGGGGAGACCCCCAAATATACAAAACCGTGATTTACCCAATCAGTACCAGAGGCAGCCACCATATCTGGCGGCAAGCCAATTTCAGTCAGCGGTGGCCTATCCAGGCCGTGATGAGCCGCTTCCGTACCAGACACCCCTCCACTTGCAAGAGATGGAGGTCAATGACAAAGGGCGCTATGGGCGCCTGGAGGACAGCACGCGCCGCAAGTGCTACTATCAGGAACCGTTGTCACGTCCAACTGCGTCGTATCCGACGTATGCGGGTGTGGTGACGGGGCCGCTGATGACGCCCAAAGTTTGGTCAGCAACAAATGTAACTTTTGTGTTACCGTACCAAGAGTTTGCGTTGGGCGCGCTATAAGTGATGTGAGGAGTCCCGGGCAGGTCCCAGAGAACGCGCCTGTGAAAATGGGTAAAAGTGCGTTGGGCGCGCTATAAGTGATGTGAGGAGTCCCGGGCAGGTCCCAGAGAACGCGCCTGTGAAAATGGGTAAAAGTTGGTAAGGGAGTCGGCAAGTGTAAAGCGCTAAGGTAAAGCGCCTATGAAAGAGCGGTAAGCGAACACGGCAATGTGAGCGGCAAGAGCACGGTATGCTTAGCGAGGTCTAAGCGTCGATGATGCCTGCCGTAATTGCAAGGCGCGAGTATGTCGAATGTTGGCGAGCGTCTGTAACTGCCGATGAGTTTGATGTTGCCGACCATAGCGTAAATGAGCTCTTGAGCGTAAGGGAGACTGAAGAAAGGGGAGTAGTGAACTCTGGTCTATTATTCTCTTCTGGCCTATGTACAAATTGGTAAGTACTTTTATACTACAATGAGTTCGCCGTCGCCAGTGGCTAATGATGCCAGAGTGCGGTAAACTAGAAAATTTCAAAGGGGTAGCTCCAGCGGTTTCAGATCCCTACCGTCCATTCAAGAGCCTTAGCGACGCCAGGCGACAGATCGCGAAGCTAAACCATCACTCCATCACCCTTCTGTCTGTCAGAGCACCTAAGCGATGTCAGGCGCCAAATCGAGACGCTAAGCGGTGTCAGACGCCAAGGTCAAACGCCAAGCTGTCCGTCAGTTTTTGATAGATCATCAGGCTTCTCGCTAAGCGCTGTCGTCAGTGACTGATGCCATCTGTCAGTTGTCATTCTTGCTGCCGTTGGCGCTATCACTGATCGGATCTGCTTCTTGCCGTGTGCGGCTGTCAGAAATGGCTTAAAATAGGTAGAACGCGTGCGCTAAGTTTGGAACGAGTGCGGCAAGGTTTCCGGAGCCGGTGCCGAGCCTGCCGTTGATGCGCCTAGCTTGTATAGGGTCCTATCATCTCCCCCCAACTGAAAAATTGACTGTCCTCAGTCACCAAATAAGGCTACCGTTACCGCTTTTGTGACAAGTGGTCCGTGCGTTCTTGAGATTTGGTTTATAGTCCTGGCGCATGAGTGTGGACTTCGTTTCTTCTCCCCATCTTTTCCTGGCGCTCAATTAAAATAAAATGTCTTTCCGCATTCCAACTCCGCCCCCTGTCCCATCTCTAGCTGCCCAGGAAGCGGCCTATGCTTATATTGCCAAGGCCAACAACTTCATTCGCCATATCAAGGGCGTTGGCGCCGAGGTGTCTCAAAAATTAGTCGTTGGCGTGATGAAACTTCTGGAGCGATGGTACGAGGTTCGTGTCCTTGGCGTAGGCTGGGACAGAGAAATCGAGGTGCAGGAGTGGTGCTGTGTGCGGTACGTTGACAATCTTGGCGCCGAGTGGTTAGCGCCCTTCTCTCGTTTCGTAAGTTGTCTCTGCTGCCTGCCATGTCGCTTAGCTGATTGCTCCCTAGGCGCCTCCCCCTGTCCCCACTATTGAGGACGAGTTGGAGGACATTCTGTCCAGAGCATTGCCGATGACGGTAAGCGCGCCTGCGGCAGAGTGAGTATTTCTAACCGCTTCATCCTAACTTAGCTCTGGTCTGATTTATCCCCACACAGCAAACAAGAGGTGTTGGCGCCGTTGGCACGTATGCAGGTGGAGGAGGAGATCGCGGCAAGGCAGGAGGAGGTTTCTCAAGACGCCCGCGAGATTACCAGGGCGCTAGAGGAGCGGGAGAGAGTGGCAGCATTGGCGGCAGAGATGGAGGACGTTGCCGCTGGGAAGGCGCCTGCCGTTGAGAGGCAGGCAGTAGCAGAGAGATCCGGCAAGGTAGGTCGCGCCGGTAGCACTTCGAGCCCAGTGCTGCCGGCTAGCAAGTCGGGCTCGCCGAGGAAGCCGGTAGGCGCTTCCAAACGCAAGGTAAGTACTGATTTTCACTTGCCGTTGCCGACGGTTGCTAACGACATTCGCAGAGTCGCAAGGCGGCTCCTCAATACGCGGTAAGTGGTCTTTTCTTTTTGGACTGAAATTACTAAGTCTTTGTAGGCGCCAACACAAAGCTCCTTCGACGACAAGGAGCTCAAAGGACTGTTGTTGCCGCGTCGCGAGGAGGCAGTCCTTGATGAGGGGCAAGAGGCCGGGGTCGTGATGGAGGAGATGAAGGGGAAGAAAACTGTTTCCCTGGCGACCCGGCAGGCTTTCAAGGAGGCACGGGGAGCGGTAAGTCACTTTTATATCTTCTTGAGTCTTTGGCTAACTCTTAGCGCTAGTGTGACAAGTGCTGGGCAGACAACGACCCAGAAGGCTGCTGGTTCCCGACTGGGGCCCAGCCATGTTATTGTTGTAGCGCTCTCAAGCGCGCCTGCACTATCGATGGGGCCAAAAGTCGCAAGCGTGGCGGCGCGCCAGACGCCCTCGTCGAGAAGACGTTTTCCCGTGCGGTGTTGGTTAGGAGGGCTAGGGAGTTTGTGGAGGGACAGAGGAAGAAGGTCGCTGCTGGTGGTATGGCAGCTGTTGGACGAGCCTCCTTGGCGTTGCCGACGCGCCAAGGAGATGGATCAGAAACAGTCGGCAACCAAGGCGCCAGCGAGCGCCAAGGGACTTTGGTCCCAGAAAAATGACAAGCCCCTTCTCCCAGCAAAGGGAAGGGCAAAGCAAAGCGCCCTCGTGTGGTCTCGTCGTCGCCTTCCCCCTTGCCAGCCCCAAAAGACACCGAGATGGAAGACCTGGAGAAGGCATTGGCGGCTAGTCGCCTCCCGCCTCGTGACACAGAGGTGGGCCCCAGCGGTCTCTTGTCGCCTATTCACTTGGCAGCAAGATCTCTTGGTGGGGAGCAGGAGGAGGGAGAGCAGGTGGCAATTGGCGACTCGGCGCCTCAAGAGGAGTGGGAAGACGCTCCCGCAGATGTCGAGATGGGGGATGAGAAGGCAGAGGGGGCGGCAACGGGAGGGGATGAGGACGCTGAAGGAGAGGCGGATGAAACCTTGGCGACTCAGCGCCAAGGCGACGAGGAGGTGGTAGCGGGAGAGAGTGAGGGAGCGGCAGGAGTCGCCAGGGAGGAGCCAGAGTGGCACTGGCTACCTCCCTACGGTAACGTTGCCCCATGGGAGGTGTCCGACCCCGAAGACGTTGCCGGTTTGGAGCCAAGGCCCCCCGTGATCGCCAGGATTAATCCTGCCTGGACCCCTCAGCCGGAGCCGACGGTCACTGGCGACGCTTTCCAGTGGCTGGGACAGGACCTCGTATATCCGGTCATAGCGCTCAATCCTCGTGAGATGCTAGAGCGGTATTCAAGGCGGGCGGCAACGATGGCGACATCCATGGAACGAGAACGGGAACGAGTACGTGGCCAACTAATGGCGCTTCGCTTGCGCTACTCCAACTTGGGCCGCAGCCTACACGTTCTGCAGGATTACCAAAACGATTGCCAAGCCGCTATGAATTGGCAGACTGCCAACCATATCTTGCCGGGCGACCTGCTCCCCCTTCGCGACTCCTCATTGCCAATTTCTGACGACTCCTTGCCGATGGACGATGAGAGTGACTGAGCGGACCTTAGCGTAGAGTGGCCGCTGTATATATTTTATCTTTTGTTACCGTCCAACTATATTATTGTCTTGCCGCCTCGTTTTTGAGTGAAAGGATAAGTCCCATAATCTGAGTTAGCGCAGCCGCAGAAAGCAGAGAAAGTAAAGCAAAGAGAAAGCAAGCGGCAAGTATTCTAAGGTAGGTTTTTAGCAAGAGCAATAGTATGTGAGGGACTTAGACAAATTTTGAGGAAAAGGGAAACGCTCAGTAAATCATCATAGCAAAAAACCCTTGGCGAGAGTTGCGCAGGGCGCTAAGCGTTGGCGACACGCTAGCGCTGCGGCTTGACTACGTAAGGAATTGTCTGTGGAATATAGTACAGTAAGTATTGGCAAGAAAGATAAGTAAGGTAAGTAATAGAAAGAAAGAGCTTATCAATATATAGTCTTTTCTAATCTGGTTCTTCTTCTTCAACTAGAGTCGGCAAGTCATCATCGTCCAGTAATTCTGTTTCTTCAAGTTCTCTTAACTTGGCGGTGTCGATATCTAGCGCTTCCAACGGCAAGTCAATCTGTTCCCTGGCGAGATACGGTAATAGGCGAAAGGCGGCAACAGGTCGATGCAGAACTGAACCATCTAATTCACAGAGCACGTAAGCGCCTCCACGGTTACGAGAGATAACTACCAAGGGTCCTAGGTAGTGCGGGCGCATTTTCTTGTTGTAAGAGGTCTCGATTTTGGAGTTGCGCACAAGTACTAGCGCTCCTCTCAGGAAGTTGTAATCCTTGATGGTAGCGCTATGCTCGGTTTCGAATCGTAATGCTGCTTGGCGACGGGCGCTAAAGACTACCTCGTGGAGTCGCTCTAAATCTTCTTTCCTTTGCTGGAGATCAATAGCTTGTCTGGCGATCAGATCGGTAGTCGCTAAGAGTGGAGTCGCTCTAAATCTTCTTTCCTTTGCTGGAGATCAATAGCTTGTCTGGCGATCAGATCGGTAGTCGCTAAGATGCTGTTGGGTGCTGGCTGAAGGTAGGTCGCTTCTATGATGTTGGCAGGGAGTAAAGGATGGGTGCCAGTAGCCGCGTAATAGGGAGAGCAACCCATGCGCTTACGAATGGTAACACTCTCTGACCAGAACACTGAATAAGTCGCTTCACTCCAACGAGACTCGTTGCCATCGACTGCCTTGAAGAGCGCTTGCCGAACGTCAAAGTGTGGTCTCTCTACCAGGCCATTGGCGCGCTTATTGTAGCCAGATACTCGAATATGATGTATATTGTATTTCTTGGCGAGGTAAGTTAGCGCTTTGATGATGGGCGCACCGTTATCCGTGACGATCTCTCTTAGCGCTCCCCAACGGCAAATGACGTCTTCAAATAGCCACTTGGCGACCGCCTCGGTATTTTCTCTTTGGAGCATTCGAAATTCAGGCCAGTGGATTAGCGAGCAACAACCTTGAATAATGTACTTGTAGCAACCAGATTTGGGCATGTGCATGGTATCGACGTAGATTTTGCTGAAGAGGGGAGCTGGCGTTGCAACGGTTGGCGGGATGAGCACTTGGCGTGTCTGTTGAATTTGGCAAAGGTGGCAAGTCCTAATGTACCAGGCGATGTCGGCACTAGCGTGTGGCCACCAGAATCGTTCTAGCAGAGAAGCTCGGGTAGCGTACAGACCTCTATGTCCTAGTTCGTCATGCATGGCACGCAGAACTCGTAAGCGACTTTCTGGCTTGATGATCAGCTTATGAGCGCCATCTCGATTTCGTCGCCAAAGTCGGTTGTCGGTAAAGAAGAAGTGGGTGGCATATCGGATAAAGGTCGCATATTGCTCGTCGGTAAGGCCTGGAGGTCGCTTAAGGTCTTGTATCCATTGTTCGACTACTAACAGGCGACTGTCTTCCGCCTTTGCCTTGGCGGATCGGGGAACGGCATCGTAGGGCAAGTTTTTGCTGTCTTCTCTTAGCGGATGGAGTTCTTGTACGACTTTTACTGGAGGTGAATTTTGACTGAAAATGCTTGCCATGTAGAATGTGAGGGGTGCGCTAAAGATCTCGGGGCGGTAAGGGACAATGGGATGTAAAAGGATACTGGTAGACTGTTGCCGTCGTAGTAAGGGAATTGGCTGTTGTATGAGGTGCACGAAACCATGTAGTCGGTCGATCCAGTCCTCGAAATTGCTATCAGCCCGTGGGTCCACTGCTGGGTCGCCTAGAAAGTCCATCTGGTCCGTGGAAAAAGCTCTTGACGTGTACCAACTCAAAGTGAAACATAAGAATAGCGACCACCCAACGGTTCATGCTAGCGGATGGCTGGATGTCGGGATTCTGCAGCATGCCTTTGATGTACCTAGCGTCGACTTCAACAATAAGGTTCCGTACGCCAATCAAATACATCTTTAGCGACCGGAAGGCTTTGAAGAGTCCATAGAGCTCTAGCTTAGGCTGACTGTAGCGAGACTCTCTGTCGTTTAGCGTGATAGACCCAAAGCGGTTGTAGCGTCGCTGTTTCCGATTGTCGCTAAGGCACTGGCACAAGAAGTAACCAACGGCAATGTACGAGGTATCCACCGCCAAGATAACAGGGTCGGCAGAGCTATAGTCGATTGGAACTAGGGGTTTGGCGTCTTGTAGGGCTTTTACTAAGTCTCGTTGGGCAGTGACCTGGTCTGGCCCAAATTCGAAGGGCTCGTTGGCGTGGGTGAGTCGGTTAAGAGCATGTGCGCGATGGGCAAAGTTTTTGACGAATATCCTGAGAACGCCAACGGTACCAAGAAAGGCGCAAACTTCAGATAAGTCGCGGCAAGGACCCCATCACTCCAGGAGTGCTAAGTGAGACTCGTCAGGAACGCGACCGTCGGGAGTGCAGATGTGACCGAGTATTTTGAACCTTGGCGTGCAAAGGAGGAGTTTGTGACCGCTAAAGGTACCACCGCTATACTTCATACATTGGAGAACTCGATTGAGCAGCAAGAAAAACTCCCATAGCGCTAAGCGAATGTTGGAGTTGTCGGGATGGGTCGCCGGTAAGCCGTTTATGAGTCACCAGTCTTTGGGGCCTTTGACGCCAACGTCATCAATGAAGCTTAGGACATTATGCGGTATCTCGGGTTGGAGGATGAAAGTGATGTCGTCATGAAATATAGGGACTGAGTTTGTCCAGCCCATCGGCAAGGTAACTAAGCGCAAGGCGCCAAACGGAGTTTGAAAGGTGGTGAGGTCACAGGAAGAGGGGTGTATCAGGCGTTCGTTGTAGCCAACGTAGAGATCAAGGGTGGCGCCACAAATGCGCCCGGCAAAGGACTTGGCAACGTGGTCAGAAAAAGGCAGTACGCCAGAGTGTCGTATGGTAACTCTATTCAGTGGTTCGAGACTGTGGACTATGCGTAGATTGCTGTTCTTTTTGAGGACGCAAAACCATCGGGAGCGGTAAGAGCTATTGGAGGGTTCGTAGATGCCAGTCTTAATCTTGGTCCTAATGATTTGGCAGACCTTGGCTTTGATTCCAGGCGGTAACGGTCAGTTGTGCTCAGTCCACGGTACGTGAGGAATGGTCGGGATGACGACAGGCAGGAAGAAATCTGTACGTAGACTACCGCGTTCCGAGTCCTCCCAGGCGAAAGCTTTGTCTTGCTTAGCGACAAGATCGGTAAGGACGTTCAACTCATCTTTGGTCAAAAATCCTGTGTCGTGCTCCTTGGCGAACTGCTGCTGGCATTCCGCGGTAAAACGTCCTGTGGGCTGAAAGGGTGGCGGATTCGGTGATAAGGTTGGCATGTCGGCAAGAGGGTCACCAATGATCTGGCGCTCGATTCTAAACGTCTCGGGAGAGTGCGTAGCGACGGGTTTTGTTTTAAGCGCAACTGGCTTATATTTCTTTTTAACTTGTACCCCTTTCCTTTTGGGAGCGTTAGCTTGGTTATATACAGAGGTGGAAAGGGGAATCGTAGCCTGAGGAGCGGCAAGTCCAAGGACGGCAGGAGACGATGCTCCGGGAAGGGTAGTGAGATACGTATCGGTAGACGCAATATTTTGAAATGATTCGGAAGCGGTAAGGTACAAGTAGGCAAGAGAGGAGTCGGTAATGTTTTGATTTTTCTGGGAAAGCTCTGCGTCGGTAGCGGGTAAAGTAGTTAAAACGTCTTCGTCAAGAAAAGCAGTAGACATAACATTTACAAGACCAGTTGAATGGTCATATTCCAGCGTTAGCGCCACATCTCCGTGATCGTCGCCAATCACCTCCTCGATGGTCTGTGAAAACACCGGTGGGGAGGCTCGTTGGCGTGTTGGTCGGTAAACTCCGGGGGCTTAGCGCGGGCGCCTTTTCGTTGTCCCCTAGGGAACGTTGGCACCGTTCGTCGGATTCCGGAATTAACTCCGGGGGCTTAGCGCGGGCGCCTTTTCGTTGTCCCCTAGGGAACGTTGGCACCGTTCGTCGGATTCCGGAATTAGGGTCGCTAATAGTTAAAGTCGTCTCGTCGTTGGTAACTGTCTTGACGACTGATCGCGCCAAGACGTCGAAGGGTCTGCCAAGTAGCAGGTCGTATGCTGGGGAGCGTAAAATGTGTATTTGAAGATAAAACGTGATGTCGCCAAGGGTGCATGGCACATTCTTGGCGAGGCCTAGGGATCGGTCTACTGTGCCGTTAGCACTCTGCATGTTTAGTATAACGGTAGGGTCATAAATGAGGCCTAGATCGTTAGCGACTTCGGCTGCCATAGAAATAATTTGAGACCCGCTATCCACAATCGCCTCTACCTCGTGCTTATTGTCTACGGTTAGCGCGACAGAGCGAATAGCATGTGATTCTTGAGCAACGGTAAGAATGGCCGGGTCTTCTCCATGGTCTACTGACCTAAGGTAGGTCTCCACTGGATCCACAGAGGTGGCGTTAGCGATGGTGTCGGCAGGAGAATCTTCAGCGTCCAGCGAATCGACGGTAACAGAAAAACCAGGGAGCGCGTCCTCGAGATCCTTGACCTCGGCAACGGTTGTCGCCAAGGGTCGTCGAGGAGTGACTGCCGTCTTGACTTGGTTGTGGACGTCGGGAGCAATACTGCAAAGTTCTTCAACTGACAAGGTGACATTGGTTTTCATGATGCGGCTAAAGACGTGATTGGATTTTTCTATGTCGAATATTGGCGCGGTAGGTCGGTAGCCACCCTCAGGACGTTTCTCGGGAGCGGCAAAATTTTGTTGTGCGGGAGCGTGATAACGGTCGGGAATCCCTGAGTAAGGATGGAGGGGCGGCAAAGGCGGTTCAGGAGCGGTAGCGGACAACGATGGTTCTGGTGTGGTAGCAGGGGTAGTGGCAGGCGGTGCGGCAGGAGCAGGAGTTGGTAGCTTGCTAGCGGGAGGCATTGGCTTGTATCCTTTAAGAGGTTGTTTACGCTGCTTAACTTCAACCCCATCAAAAACCTGGTTCTTTAGCGAATCCAGCTCCTGTTGGAGCTTGGCGATACGTTCTTCTCACGAGAATATGGGATGGTCACCAACGCTGTCGAAGTGTAAGACCTCGTGAACCATTTGCTGTTGGGTCGCCTGTTCAGGGTCGGGGTTGGCGTTGCCAGAAAGCGTGCCGGTAACGATTTGTCCTGGGTTGCGCCTATGCCATTCATCAACTCGCTCCTGGAAGGACTTCTTGTCTGGGTAGTTGGGAATGATGGCGCCAGTAGTGAGAACTATCTTGCCGTCGATAGCCCGTCGAATTCTTCCTTGCCGAATATAGTTTTCTAAAGTTACGCAGCGTCCTCTAGTCATAGTGTGGCCAATTTCCCCACAGAAATGGCAAGGGCCATTAGCGGGTACATTAGCGAGTCGGTTAGCGAGATTGGTGGTAATCATAGTTTCGATATGCGTCATAGCGGAAGCGACAGCGGCGGTAATGGCAGCGTTAAGGTCCTCCTTCTTAACGAAGTCAGCAACAGGAGGCGGGATGGGAATGATACCGTTAGTTCGCTCGGGTGGTGGGCTCGTCCTAGCGCGCTGCAGTCCAACGCCAGTGTCCGTTCCCTTGAGAACCCATTTACCGGCTTCAAAGACGTCGGCAACGTTATAGGGCTCGTCTGGGTGATGGGCCTGGTGAACTATCTCTAGGCGACGAGCAATGCGAGTCCAAAGCGAAGTCGGGATGCCTTGTTGGAATAGGCGACGTTCCTCGTTAATGTATAGCTTGCCGTTCTGTACTAACCACCTAGCAATCTTCTGGAACTCGCGGTAATATGTGGAGAATGCGCCAAGAGAGGAGGTGCCACTGTCGAATGATTCCTGTACTAGTTTCTGGAGCTCGTTTACCGTGTATCGGGTAGCCTCTTCTGCGCCAGGGTACAACTGAATTACTGCCGTCTTCCAGCCTTCATACGAAGCGCCTTGGGCTGGAACTGGTGGGGCGGCAGGGACAAAGGCGGCAAACTCGGTCAAACCTGTCCACGTCTCTGCCATGTCATACGATACGTATCTTGCCGCGTACTCCTTCATCTGCGTATGGTCGGTAATGTTACAATCTCTGAATAAATACTCCAACTCCTTGAAATACTGGGAGAGCTCCCGTGGCTTGGACTCGTCCCATTTCGGTGCCGAGAAGTGGTTGCATGGCGGCATGCGCTGGACTTGTTGTTCCATAGCGACTGTGTTGGCGAGTTCGGTTAGCGGTAGTGGGGAAGGGGTTCTAGAGATTGGCGACGGGGTAAGAGAAATGAGTTGAGAAAGAGGCGTTAGCGGAGTAATTGGGGTGATTGGTTGCGGTATGGTAAAGGGCGACGCTAAGGGGTCGTCGGCGCTATAATCAAGGGAATGCGGGAAGAGATCAGGAAATGCGTCTACAGTGGCGTTCTGTAGTTCCTGTGCAAGAGAGAGACCCGGTAAGGCACCAGGTGGTTGTGGAGTTGATGGGTGGGAAGGAGCTATGCCTTCTGCCGACTGGTCTAGCAGGCGGCGCCTACGCTGGAGACAGGTTTCTGGCGGAATTCTGCCCTAGAGATCCCTCGCGGTGGGCTCCAATTTGATGACGCCCAAAGTTTGGTCAGCAACAAATGTAACTTTTGTGTTACCGTACCAAGAGTTTGCGTTGGGCGCGCTATAAGTGATGTGAGGAGTCCCGGGCAGGTCCCAGAGAATGCGCCTGTGAAAATGGGTAAAAGTCGGTAAGGGAGTTGGCAAGTGTAAAGCGCTAAGGTAAAGCGCCTATGAAAGAGCGGTAAGCGAACACGGCAAAGGTAAGCGGCAAGAGCACGATAAGCTTAGCGAAGTCTAAGCGTCAATAATGCCTGCCGTAGTTGCAAGGCGCGAGTATGTCGAGTGCAAGAGCACGATAAGCTTAGCGAAGTCTAAGCGTCAATAATGCCTGCCGTAGTTGCAAGGCGCGAGTATGTCGAGTGTTGGCGAGCGTCTGTAACTGCCGATGAGTTTGACGTTGCCGACCGTAGCGTAAATGAGCTCTTGAGCGTAAGGGAGACTGAGGAAAGGGGAGTAGTAAACTCTGGTCTATTGTTCAATTATGATCCTCTATGTACAAGTCGGTAAGTACTTTTATACTGCAATGAGTTTGCCGTCGCCAGTGGCTAATGACGCCAGAGTGTGGTAAACTAGAAAATTTCAAAGGGGTAGCTCCAGCGGTTTCAGATCCCTACCATCCATTCAAGAGCCTTAGCGACACCAGGCAACAGATTGCGAAGCTAAACCATCACTCCATCACCCTTCTGTCTGTCAGAGCACCTAAGCAATGTCAGGCGCCAAATCGAGACGATAAGCGGTGTCAGATGCCAAGGTCAAACGCTAAGCTGTCCGTCAGTTTTTGATAGATCATCAGGCTTCTCGCTAAGCGCTGTCGTCAGTGACTGATGCCATCTGTCAGTTGTCATTCTTGCTGCCGTCAGCGCTATCACTGATTGGATCTGCTTCTTGCCGTGCGCGGCCATCAGAAATGGCTTAAAATAGGTAGAACGCATGCACTAAGTTCGGAACAAGTGCGGCAAGGTTTCCGGAGCCGGTGCCGAGCCTGCCGTTGATGCGCCTAGCTTGTATAGGGTCCTATCACCGCCGTCAGTACCATGGGCGCACCGGCCTGTGGAAGAGCCATATGGAGAGCCTGCGCCACAAGCGCAGATTGTAGCTGGGTCAGAAGTGCTGTTGGGCAGACTGGAAGCAGCGGGACAGCCAGTCCCTGCAACTGCATCCTTTCTGCAGGACAGTTTGGCTGTGATGGTGATGGAGGGGCTGCTCGACCAGATCGAGCTGATGAAGAGGCAGCGCGTTGCAGCGCTGGAGCAGATTGAACGTGTGTCTAAGCGCAAAATTGCCACGAGTGAGGAATCAACTGCTGAGGTCAAGAGGGCTAGATATCAGCCCAGTCGACCAGTCGACCCTCCACGGGCAAGAATGCCGTCGGAAGCGCAATTCGCACGCCATGAGCAGCCTGCTCAGCCCGTGGCTTCGTCCTCATGGTTACCCGAGTCGGGCCCGCAGGCCTCTTCAGAGTCACTGACTGCAGTTAGTGAACCTTTGGCAGATCTGTCCCTGGGCCAGCGGGAAACTGCATCATCCCGGGCCCCAGTTAGGGGGTCCAAAACCGTTGCTGTGGCGCCAAGAGCGCCCAATACCGTTGTTCCTTGAGCTGAGCCTGGGGGGAGAACTCTGGCGCGAAATGCACCTGCCCCCCTGGTGGCTCAGCCATCATTTGGATCTTCCGCCCTGGTCAAGTCGGGGTCAGTACGCCAATGTCAAGGCCATAAGCCTCCTCTTGATGCCTCCAAGCTGGAGGTGATAGAGTTCCCGGCTGGCATTCCCACACAGGCCGGGAAGGTCTCGATGTTGTTTTTGTTGCCTGTTACCGTGCCTGCACTGCAGGCACACTTTCCCGTGGTCGTCTTGACCACCGACCCTCGCTCTCCTGAGCAATATGACGGTCTGGTGGTGACCTCGAAGAATCGTCACATGCCTGAAAAAGGCAAAGCACCCGTGGCCTCCTTATCCGACGAGAGCGACTATAGAGAGTCAAGCTCGGAGCATGAGGAGGAGGCAGAGGAAGGGGAATCGGCGGCGGACCGATTCTAGCGAGTATTGTGCAATAAGCGCATTGCAAAGAAGAAGGCAATTTGCGCCAAAGAGCTGCGGGCCCTCAAGCAGAGGTCCGAGGATGAGTTCTCGGGGAAAATCCCCGATGGATTGGGAGTGAAGGTGTGGGGACTGCTCGATATCGAGTGAACAAATTCGTGCTTCAGGGGAGCACTCAGCCACTGCATGTATTATTCGTACCATTCGAATACCGTGCTGTTGGGAGCCGAGGCCAACCAGGCAGCGGCATATGAGTTTTTGTCTGGGCACCGTGCTGGCATTCCGGCCAGCGTTGTTTACAAGTATTCCCCTCGCGGCCTGCCACGCACGCCATTAGAGCTGGATCGGCTCTACAAATATTATTCAAATGAGCATGCTCCCTGTCGTGAACGGGTTACTGCCTACCTCCTCATCACGGAGCTTCAGATGTTCGCCCAGCGAACCGATGAGTCACTATATGACCAAACAATGATGCTCCTGATGAAGGACCCTCGCTATCAAAACCTCGTCAACCCAGCCCAGGGGACAGATGACCTTGCGCTCATCGAGCGCCGACACATTCTGGGGCGCTTTTGGCGCACGAAGGACGACGGATCGACTGCGCTGCGCGTAATGCGCACCCAAGACCCTTCCACTCCGTTTGACCTGGATCAGCTTGCGCAGTACGCGCTGATCTTTGGTCGTCTGGGGTTGGAAAACACGTATCAAGGCATTGTGGTCGACCATGCCTACCGTATGCACTGGTGAACCCTCTTCGGGTTTGTCTTGTGCTGAGCCCTTTGCGCTAACAGCGCAGCCAAGCCCGTGATCGTGCAGCACATGACCCTCGTCATGGCCCGCCCGGGTCTGTACCGTGAGGCTATCGCCTCCTATGATGCCATGTTCCCAGACCAGCCGTTTGAGCCCCAGAGAGGGCACCAGCTGGAACTTCATCCCGTGCATATACCAGACGACTTTGCACGGAACTTTTCCGACGATGACGTGTTACACGTCTTACTGCACAACCGGATACCTGCTGACTGGGTGGACCACATCTATACATACGGAGTGGTCTTCCTGGAGCAGCAATTCCACGCCCCTACAATGTCTATGGACATCTTTCACAAAATCGATGACGAGCGCATGGAGCGCTTGAATAGATATGGCACTCCTCCCGCAATCCCACAATGGGATGGATGGCGGGAGATGACCGAAGACGATCATTATCGTCTCATGTTCAAGCACGATGAGGAAAGTCGTCTCCCCAAAAACCCCGAGGCCAATTGGCCTCTACTATCTCATTGGCATGGACCCGAACCAGGTCCACCTCCTAAAACGCACGGCAGCACATGACCTGCCCACTTCTGACATGGACCCAGGCCGGGTCAATCTCTTGTCACGCACAGCAGCGCAGGGTACGCTCTCCACCACAGCTTTAGCGATTAATGTCGCACTAACAGAGCCTATGGTGGTAGACACGCCTGCAGTCGAGGGGCCTATAACCCCACCGAGGACAGAATCGGCGCCTCCCCCTCCCGCGATTAACGTCGCACTGGAGGAGGAGGCAATGGTGACTGAGACGGGCGCGGTTGCGGGAGCATCGTCATCCGGGTCCTAGACCCATGTATACGTTATTGTGTACGTACTTCCGAGTATTTCACTCGAACCATTTCAGCTGATACACACTCTAGAGTCGCATGTAGATACAGCGGACCCAGAGGAGGGGTCACTCCTTTTTGTTTTTTATTACTTGTTTATACATACACATTTTTTTCTATCTACTGATGGTGCAACCTGCGCCCTTGTCTGATAAGGATTGTGTCCAGATGACACATCTCCACTGGAGTGCTAACACCTTGCAGCCACGCCATACGCGTGCATTCATCCGTTGTTTGCACTACCGTGCATCTTTCATCTCGCTCTACCTCCCTTTCTAAAGACCGAGTATTCGGTCTCATTGGGGGGTATGTAACGGAGTCATCCATGTTCTTAGCGTCAACGACGCTATAATCATTTAGTAGAGTATTACGTAAGACAACATCTTGTTTTCACTCTAAGTACTAGTCAATCCGATACTGCGGTCTGATTTAGCACTTGTGTGATACACACAAGATAGTTCTAGCCCGTAACAGCCCGTAACTCCGGTTACATTATCACACTGGCTCTGACATGGCCTTTATATTGTCTGCAATGTGTACATATACAAATGCTACACTACTGACACTCTCAGTCAATTGTATATTGTGCTGAGAGTGAGCCAGAACATTACTTGTCTAACCAGCTACTTACTGTATCTATCAGATCTTGCTAAATAAAAGTATTGAATTTTAACAGATTATAGGCTTATTGAACAACATACTTTGAAGAGATCTTCTGGACTACATCGAGAACAACTATTCTTTCAACAAACAAATCTCTTGGCATTCTAGGACCCTGACCCCAATCAGCTGGACAATACTCTAAGTGCTTTACTTTGACCTCATGCATAAAACATGAAATTCTTTGTCTAGTCTCCTACAGACTCATCACAATATAGGATCCATCCCCCCTCTTAGTATCACCACATCTGCATCTGCCTGCTCTAATAATGTGATCTATTCTCATATCTGGCTTGCCAAATTGAATGCTCACTGGCCAGCTACTGAGCCACTATTTGATCATGCTGCTGGAGAGTTCACAAAATAGTCCACTAAACTAGAGACCTTCTTACAGCAAAGTAGACTTGATTGGTACATCTTCACATCAGAGAAGAACTTCAGCAGGCTGATCACACAACCCAATCCTGACACTGAACCCAACATGTATGCTAATTGGCTGTCTAACAATGATCTCATCACAGGCTGATCACACAACCCAATCCTGACACTGAACCCAACATGTATGCTAATTGGCTGTCTAACAATGATCTCATCATTGGTGTCATTTGTGCAGTGGTATCTGACTCAGAACTAGAAGGCCTCAAGACTGATGGGACTGCAAAAGAATGCTACAATGCTCTGAAAGCCCACAAAGACTGATAGAAAGCATTCCTGGAAGAATTCAAGCAGTTTTCAAGGCAAATGAAGGACATACAAAGTACTAAATATCAAAATTAGAGATGGTCAAAAAAGTATGTCAATGAGTGTTTTCAAGGCAAATGAAGGACATACAAAGTACTAAATATCAAAATTAGAGATGGTCAAAAAAGTATGTCAATGAGTGAATATTTTAAATCAGCCATTACTCCATCAGTTTTGATTCAAATTACATATTCCTAGGTGCAATCTGTAGCTACAAATGCCACAGTATTTTACATGATTTAATCAAAATTTTGATCTTTCATGCCAATGTCATCTTTCAAAAACTATAAAACATTGGACACTCTTTTGAGCTGCTGTAGTTTTTTTTCCTCCATGCTTTTCCTCTGTGGCACACTGGTGTTATGTGTACCTGACACATGCCATGATCCTCACTCAACAATGTTTATTGATTATTAAACAATATCTTTAATATTTTGAGCCAAGAAATTGAAAGAATATTTTAATGTTCTTTTGTCTTGCAGAAGTGTCCTTCCTAATGTTAAAATATTCTTTCAATTTCCTGGCCCAAAATATAATAAAGACATTGTTTACTCTATGACAAAGACACCAGTGTGGAGATCAATTATGATTTAAGATAGAGGTGTGTGAAGACTGGAGGGCATGAAGATCCATTTCCTGTGGTGTACCATATACTTCTAATCATGGTCCAGAAGGATGTATAAACAGAGTTCAAACCTAACCATTTTTTATTATGGCACACAGCAAATATCAGTACTCGAATGAGAATCCAGTAATCAAAGACCATGAACATTATCTGCTAATGCTTTTCCAAGTAGACTTTAACTATCAACCCACCTCAAAATCTTTGCCTAATGAACATCAAGAAATCAGAATCGGTCCGAGTATTAATTCCTCTATCGCTCTCCCTAATCCCTCCGTTGTTCCATTCCCGTGCATATCAGGTGTGAGTAGATCAATTCTTGCCTGGCCGACAATGTTGTCCGGTGCAAGTACCTCCTCAATGGCAACCATGATTGCTGCCGCAGCTTCCTTTTCTCCGAGATGATCCAACATCATTTGGCCGGCCCATATCATTCCAATGGGATTGGCAATGCCTTTTCCCGCGATATCCGGAGCGCTACCATGAACTGGCTCAAAAAGACTGGGTAACCACTCCTTCGTGGGATCATTACGCCTCGCAGAAGGATTCAGGTTTGCCGAAGGCGCAATACCGATGGTCCCTGTGCATGCCGGGCCCAAGTCCGACAAAATATCGCCGAAGAGGTTAGATCCGACGACGACATCAAACGTATGTGGCCGCTGCACGAAATGGGCGCATAGAATATCGATATGATATTTTTCCACCGTGACGTCTGGGTACTCTTTCGCGATTTCTTCAACCCTCTCATCCCAGTATGGCATCGTGACTGAAATCCCATTAGATTTCGTTGCAGAAGTCAGCTTTTTAGCTGGTCTGCTTCTTGCCAGTTCAAAAGCGTACCTCACAACTCTGTCGACGCCAATGCGGGTAAAGACCGTATTCTGGATCACAGTCTCTCGGTCGGTCCCCTCGAAGATCTTTCCTCCGATAGAGCTATACTCTCCTTCGGTGTTCTCTCTGACCGTGATGAAATCGACCGGTTTCCCTCCAGGGTTAGCTAAAGGAGAGACGACACCTGGAATGAGACGACAAGGTCTGAGGTGATGAAATCGACCGGTTTCCCTCCAGGGTTAGCTAAAGGAGAGACGACACCTGGAATGAGACGACAAGGTAGGTTAATGTATTGATCGAATTCCCGTCGGAATGTCAGGATGCTTCCCCAGAGAGAGATATGGTCTGGTACATTCGACGGATCGCCAACTGAGAAAGATGAGAGCAGTCAGGAATAGCGTGGAGGGAACGAATTACCTGCCCCGAAGTGATAGCATCGCATGCTTGCAGTTGTGCCTTCCAATCATCAGCGAGCATCTTCCCATGCTCAAGATAATACGTGCAAGATCCCCAGGGGAATATCCGAAATTCAAAACGGAAGCCGAAGCGCCTCGCTGCAGCTTCAAGACAGCGTAAGGCAGGGGACATCACCTCAGGACCGATGCCATCTCCTGGGAGAACAGTGATGCGAAATGTAAGTTTACTTATATTGTAAAGTAGCCTTAACGGAATAAGACTAGACTTTTAAATAAGTCAACTTAACTTCACTAAGATCGTGGGGCTTAGTTACGCGCACGCACACTCCGTAAAGTAGTGTTGTTATAATTTTTATTGATTTTAAAATTGTAATGCAAATCAAAATTCACACTAAAATTTGGGAATCAAATAGTATTAATTACTAATAAAACCCGAAGTCAACTATTATGCGGCTGGCCTAAGATGTCCGCTCCCTGGGGACTCCGAGCCGTGGCAAGTGCGTTGCTTGCCCGACTCCCCCAAATTCCCCTCCTCTTTATACTGCCTCCTTCGACGCACGGACCGTCGAATCCCTCGTGTATTTTTATGTTGTGCGCACGACTGGCGCTCGGCGTAGCGTTGTACCGGGTCTGGACCTCGGTTGCTGTTTGTGCCGGCGCTTGGCGTCGTGGCTAAAGGTTCGTCCATCTTTTTCTTCGGCTCTTCCTACCCTTCTAACTCTTTGGTTATCCTTCTTCCTTCTTTTGCCAGAGCGGCCTGTCGTGGTTGCGTGGTCGTGGTACAACGTGTCGAGGTGCTGAGGACGAGGCTCATCGTTGTTTCCAATGGTACGTCGTCACTCGGGGATAGTTCTTTTTGATGGTTGATGCCGGATCTGACTGCCGAGCACCGCCACTGTCGGCTATCCCCTTTGATCGGATATTCGGCGCATCTCTACTTGGCTGTTTACGTGCTGGGTTCGTCGTTTTTACACGTCGTGAGGCTTTTTTTTTTTGAGGTGAAGGCTCCCGCGTCTACAGTTTTCGACGCCTGCTTACAGTTTTCAGCAGATAACCGTTTGGTTTGTTTGTTTTTAGGGAGCCTTTCTTGTCTTTCTTATGCCTCGATTTAGAGGCATTCGTATCACCTCCCCCACACTATGTAATGACTGTCCTCAGTCATCGTAAACCAGCCTGGTGAGCCCAGCCTTTCCATTTTCAATTTTCTCCGAGCCAAAGTCTTAAAATTTGTCTTCCGTATCTGCAGTAGATAGAGAATAAAATTTTTCGCTTTTCCCTCTCCTGAGTCGTTCGATCATACCCGTACCAGCTTAAAACGACGATGCCTGCCCTCATTCCTGAGCATGGCTCCTTCCGGTGTCCCCACTGCTCCTCGCAAGTCTGCAAACGCTAGACCGCGTCCTCAAGTCGTCATTTCGACCCCTCCAAAGCCACCTGCTCCGCCTCCCCAGCCTGCGCCTGTTCCGACGGATTTTTATGGCTTGTTCCAGCGCGCTGTCAAGCGCGATGGCAACAAGGTTATAACGTCCGTGTTCAAGTACCCATGGTTCGCAGAGGCTGCAATTGGCCTCTGTGCCACTGCCAGGTCTTTTCCTGGAACACCTGCCGACCGTGCTCGGTTCTTAGGTGGCGCTGGCTGGGTCTGTTCTTCTTTTTCCCTCTTCCCCCTTCCGTCTGATGCTTTTCACAGCGTTTTGCTGATGAGAGCACCTTTGGTCGTCTCTCTGAACAGAGAGGTCTTTGCGAGACTCTCTCCGGCATCCTTCCCTTACTTGATCGCAGTGCCGCTGATGATTCGGGCGACGTGAAGGCATTCTTTTCCTTCGTTGACGCTTTCCTCGTCGTTGCACAGAACGAAAAACTTAGGAAGGAGCGCGAGGAGGTAAGTTCCCCTTTCAGTTCCTCTACTTGTAATCCTGATTCTTTTGCTACAGGTACTGCGTCGCGCACAGGACAAAGATGTCGAGATGCTCGGTACGCCTACTCCGCGCCCCGCAAAACGCCGTGCTAACGTAAGTTCTAGCTCGCAAGCTTGACTTAGTTGTGCGTCGCTTGGACACGCTGACGTTGTCTCTTCCCCCTCCTCAGGTCGAGCCCGAGGGGAAACCAAGGGCAAAGAAACTCAGGGTGCATCCATCACTTGGTGCGTTCCCTTTGTTATCTTTCGTTGTCCCTTTTCTCATCCTTCTTGTCACCCAGCTAGCCATGTTCCTGGTAGCGAGGCAGCACTGGCGCTACTTTCCGAGGTGGACCAGGTCTTGGACGCGGTCCAACTGGCTGACGACGACGACTCCGTTCCTCAAGCTGAACTTCAGAGGCACTGCGACGCGGTCGACGTAGCTGCACAGCTTCAACTTTACCAGCTTGACATCGTGCTGCAGACCTTCAAGATGATCTCCGAACGCCGTGCGCGTCTCAGCAAGGTTCTTGGTCCCTCTGAGGTTGACCAAGCTGGCTCGTTGCTCCACGCGCTTCAGGTCTCCTTGCCAGTATGTCCTTACTTCTTTTCTATTGTCAGGTCTTATTACTTTTTCTGTTTGTTTCACAGTCCGGTAACGACGACTCCGATATTGAATTTCAGGACCTCCCGCAGGACGCAACCGAAGACGCCGTGGCGGTATAAAAGACTTCCTCGTTGCAAACACCGATTCTGTGTTTGCCTAGTTTAGTCTCAATATAATCCCCCCCCTTCCCTCTTTACTTCGTAGTACCCCAATATATTCCTTAAGTCCGAAACGTGCGATGTTTAAGTTTTTGATTGATAACCACACGTTTCGTTCTTTTCTTCGGAATTTTATTTTATTCCCCCCCCCTGGGGCTCGAACTCTCGACACACCGTCTCCCCATGCTTTTTCCTCAGTTTCAAACTTGAACGCTCACTATTTTTAGTCAACGTTTTTAGTTCTTTGCTGGGTTCGAACTCGCACGTTGGCCTGCTATGCCCATGTCTACGTAGACCTTTTATCCCCTGCCTGGTTTCGAACTCGCGCGTTGACGTATTGTGTCAACGCTCGACTCTTTCTTAGACCACGGGTTAGGTTCGTACTAGAACGTCGGCGCCTTAAATCCTTATTAAACCATAACCTTTTAGTTTTTAACTCGCACATTAGCACTTTTGTGCTCATGTCCCATTGTAAACTTAATTAGTTATGGTCTTAAATCAAGGATCTTTTCTGTATTTGAGTGGTAGCCAGTCTTAGACTAGTACTTTTCTTGAGTGCCTCTTCCTACTGACCACCTTTTTCTCCTTATACTGTTAAATCCTGCCTGGGCCTGAACTATTGTTATTTCTTTTTAGAAATATAGTTCATCTTTTCTGGATTTTAATCAGTTGGAGACAGACCCAACTCCTGGTCAGTGGGCTCATGGAGCCTTACTGTGCCAAAGGAGATGTCCTTGGTGATTAGCTCTGTAGGTTTTCGTAGTTCTTCCCTTAGCTCTTTTAGCTTAGCAGGTGTAATATCCACCCACTTCTCTATGCCTTGAGGCAAGATCAGCTTTTTACGAGCCTTGTAAGGTACAACTCGAAAAGCAGCTACCCGTGCTTGCCAAACTGACCCATCTAGTTCTGCTACAATGTAGTTACCACCCTGAGTCTTGGCAATTACTACCATAGGCCCATGGAATCGTGGCAACATCTTAGCACTGAATGAACTTTCTGTAGTCATGTTTTTGACTAGTACCAAGTCTAATGGTTTAAAATTGAAGTCTTTGATTGAGCTTTTATGCTCTTCTGCAAACTTCAATGCCCACTGGAGCTTAGCCTTCCCAACTCTCTCTCTCATTTCCTCCACATGTTGATGGTGTTTGGCTAGAGCTCTAGCACGATATCCAATCAACTCCCCTGTAGTCAGAGGTCCCTCTGGTAGTTCTACCAACCAGGTGGCCTCTGCTAGATCCAAGGGTAGAGTAGGATGTGCACCAGTGACCATGAAGTATGGTGAGCATCCAAACCTCTGCCTAATGGTTATCCTGTCACTCCACATTACATGGTAGAAGAACCAGAACCATTTAGTGCGATCCTCACAGGCCTTGAACAAAGCTTGCCTGACATCCCAATGAGGTCTTTCAATTCTACCATTAGCTGGTGAGTTGTAAGGGGAGATAGTAATACCTCTAATCCCATACTTCTTTTCCAACCAGGCAGTGACCTGCTTGAACTGTCCAGCATTATCTGTGATGATTTCTGCAATGCAGCCCCAGCGGCAAATCACATCTTCAAACAACCATTGACCAATGGTCTTATGGTTCTCCTTCCTCAGGGGTCTACCTTCCATCCAAGAAGACAAGGCACACCTGCCATGTACTATGTACTTACAGCCATTGGAGGCTGGTGTCATGTGCATGGTATCAATGTGAATTGTTTGGAAGATGGAAGGAGTATAAGTTACAGTTGGTTCTCTGTTGACTACTGTCTTTTGTCTGATTTGACAATTGTGACAAGTCCCAACATACCACTGCACATCCCCTTCAATGCCAGGCCACCAGAAGCGCTCCTGTATAAGCATTTTGGTGGCATAGGCTCCCCTATGTCCTAAGGCATCATGGGCTGATTTAAGCATGAACATTCGTCTATCAATTTGGACTACTAGTTTATGTTTCTCCTCATGACAGCGCTTATACAATCTCCCTTTCTTGTCAAAGAAGAATTGCCTAGCAAACTTCTTAAACTTCTCTAGATCCCAGCCTTGTAGATTCTTGGGTTCTGTACCTGGGTCTTGCAACCAACTCTGAACAGTGGGTAGCAGATTATCCCAGTCTTCACCCTCACTACCTTTCCTGTGTTCTAGGTAGGTTTGTGTGTCCTCTACTCTGACTTCTTGGTCTTCCACTGGTAACAGAGGCATGGTCATAGCTAATACTGCTACTGGGTTCATGCTTGTTCCTGGGGTTTGACTCAAGATGCCATCCCTAAGCTCCTGCTCTTGGGACCTGGCTCTACAAAGTTCTTGCTCAAAGTCTGATACTTCAGTAGCTACCATGTTTAGATAGCCACCTCTAGTGTCAATTTGATCTGCAAACTCTTCAAGTTCCAAAGGTTCCCAACCCTCCCAACCAGGTATATTATTGATCTTGTCTGGATACTCATAGTTCATAGACTTGGGTTCATCCATTAACTCAGGATCAACTGGTGGGTACTCCTCATCTCCTGGTTGTTTAGGCCGTCTTGACAATCCATCCACACTGAATGTTTTGCCTGGCACATGCCTTAAGGTAAAGTGGTAGAGTAGGACATTCTCAATCCATCTCATGATGGTGGCATTGGGTCCTACTCCAGGATTTCCTAGCATCCCTTTAAGATACTTGGCATCTGTCTCTATCACTAGTTTTCTACAACCAACTAGCCAATGCTTGTTGGCTAGCAGAGATCTCATGAGACCATACAGCTCTCTTTTTGGTTGAGAAAATCTAGCTTCTCTCTCATTCAGGGTGATAGATCCTAACTTGGCACAAGTGCGCATTTTAGGATTGTCTGGGTCTTCTTGGAAGATTCCAAAACCTACTGCCATCCAGGATGTATCCACTGACAGAACTACTGCACCTCCTGACTCATAGTCAATGGGTTTTAAAGGAGCACTTTCTGCTAGCAACTTTTTCATTTGTGCCATTGCAGAGCGCTGTTCTTCTCCCCAAGTAAAAGGTACATTATTCTGAGTAAGTTTATTGATAGGTGCTGCTACCTTAGCATAATCCTTGATAAAGGATCTAAAGGTACCACAGGTCCCTAAGAATGACTTTACTTCATGTTTATCCCTGCAGTCACCCCATCCCATCACTATGGCAAATCTCTTGGTCTCTGGCTTCTGCCCTTCATAAGAGCATCTATGGCCAACAACCACAATCTCATCTGCACATACTACTGACTTCTTTCCAGAGAAAGTCCCTCCTGCATATTTGATTCTTTGTAACACTCTATTCACATTGAGTAGGTGTTCCCATACAAATCTCCTAATGCCTGGATTCTCTGGTATGACTTCACAGCTACCATCTGGCAACTCATATCTATGAGGTGGCCCTCTGACTGGTACATCATCAATGTATGGCCAAGTTACATGTGGTATCTCATCCTTCAAGATGAATGTAATATCATCATGGAAGATAGGCACTGAATTTGTCCATCCCATTGGTAAGGTAACCAACCTCAGAGCACCAAATGGTGTCTGGAATGTAGTATAATCTCTAGAGCGCACATCTAGTACTCTCTCATCATATCCTACATACAAGTCAAAGATTCCTCCACAAGCCCTGCCTGAGAAGTGACTAGCTAATTCCTCAGTTGCTGGTGGCAACCCAGAATGTGCTATGGTCACTTTATTCAAAGGCTCCAAGCTATGGACTATCCTCAAGCTTTCACCATCCTTCTTTAACACTGTAAACCATTGGGAGCGATATGAGGAGTTAGAGGGCTCATAGACCCCTGCCTCAATCTTCTGCTTTATCATTTGGCAGATTCTATCCCTAAGGCCTGGGGCAATAGGAATGTTCTTCAACACCCAAGGGGTGTGAGGTATTACTGGCATGATTACTGGAGGGAAGAATTCCTCCTTCAGCCTTCCTCTTTGAGCATCATCCCATGCAAAAGCCTGGTTTTGCAGCATCATAAGGTGATGTACTGCTTTCATCTCCTCTGGCCAAAGAAAACCATCACCATGGGCTTGGTCAATGACTTCTTTGCACTCAGCTGTGTATCTCCCTGTGGGTTTGAACTCTGGTGGATTGGGATCCAACTGAGGCATGTCTGCCAGTGGGTCTCCAGTAATGCACCTTTCAATTCTAAACTCCTCAGGTGAGGTACCTAGTACAGGCTTAACTTTTCTAGCCACAGGTTTGTATTTCTTAGAAAATACTTGGGCAGTCTCCCCCACACCTGCTTTTGACTCTAAGTTTTCCTCTTGTACTAGCAGCTCCTCAAGACTGTCAGGTATCTGAGCTAAATGCCCATTCAAATATGCTGACAATGTCTTCTGCTCCTTCTCTTCACACTCCTTGCTTGCTGTAAAAGCATGCAAGTACACATCTCTCAACTCTTCCTGACTGAATTTACTATGTTCCATAGAATATCCAGTCACCACAATCTCCCCTTCCTGAGTCTCAGCAAGACTTATTGCAATCTCTCCCTGGTCTGTAACCAGTTCCTCGAGACTCAAAATTTTGCTTCACTCTCCCTAGCAGCCCCTGCCTTTGGCATTTTGCCTCTTTCAATAGTAGGCAGGGCAGTTCGACGACCTGTATTAGGGTCTCGAATGGTGATGATGGCGCTGCCATCCTGCAAGTTTTGAATGTTGCTTTCTGTCAAGGTGTCAAATGGACGACCCAATAAGACAGTATAAGCAGGACTCTCAAAAATATGCACTTGTAGATAGATAGTGAACCCTTCTGCAAAAGTGAATGGCACATTACGTGCTAAACCAACAGATTCATTCACTTGCTGATTGGCACTCTCCATCCTCAGCCTAATGTCTGGATCCCAAGTCAATCCTAGATTGAGAGCCTCTCTTAAAGCCATGCAGACTATTTGAGATCCACTATCTAGAATTGCCTCTGCTCTTCCCTTTTGATTGACAACTGGGTTGAGAGATCTCAGAACCTGCAACTCCCTGGCTACATATACCACTACTGGCTTTTCTCCTGTTGGGATATTTTCCAAGTAAGTGGCAACACAATCCTGGTGCACTACTGCACCAGTAGGCAAGCCAGATTGTGTTCCATCTGCAATGAAGTAGGTGGCCATAGGTAGATCATTAACATCTACCTTGTTAGGCTCTTTCTCCACTGCTGTCAGGTGTTGAGTAGCTGTCCTAGGAATATTGGGTTCCTTAGGCCTGGGAGGCTTTGGTACCAACTTTTGTACCATGACCTCCCTCAAACCAGGTGCCACATCCAGAAGTTCTCTGGTGGTTAGTGGCACTGGTACCTCCCACAGCTTCTCAACCATCTTCTCCAGCTCCTTCCTAGTTCCCTGAATGGAACTCCTACCAGTGTCCTGCACTGGTACCTCCTGCCTCTCATTCAAAGCTGGCACCTTTTCAAAAGGTAAGTCCAACTTGGGTGCCACTTTGGGTGGAATCCTCAAAGTTAGCTTTTCTTTCCAGGAATTTTGTGGCTGCCTCTCTGGAAATGTGGGTATCCCTGGTGGAGCTTCCCTCACTTCCTTCCTTGAGCTCCTCAAAAATCCTTGGACCCTCCTTGTTGTCCTTCACCAGGACTAGGAGCATGCCTGGTGTTGACTAAGACTGACATGACTTCTGTCAGTCTTTGAAAGCCTTTTTCCAGTTCCCCTAGCCTGTCTGCCTCTCCATGCTGGATGCGCTCCAACATGTCATCCCTAGTATCTCTTACAGCATTGGTGTAAGTAGAGTAGGTTGGGATGTCTTGAGCTTCCTCAGCCCAGCCAAAGTACAACCCCACTTGAGAGTCATGTAACTTCATTACTCTATCATGTGGTGATATGCTTGATGGCTCTCTGGGTAGAGGGGCTCTGTTGGGCATCCTGGTCCTTCCATCCACTAGTATCACCCATCCCTTTTGAACATCTGATTTCACCTGCTCACACTCAGCTATACGATGACCAGTTCCCCAACAGTAGAAGCAGTATGTGCTTCCACCAGGGGTTGGCATCATGGCCTGAGCAGGCCTCTCTGTTTGCCCTCCATGGTGGCTTTTGGTAGTTAGGAAGGCATTCCTTATGTCCAGTTGGCTATTTTGCAGAGCCTGCATAGCACTTTGGATGCTGCCAACCTGCTTCCCAATAGCAACCATGGAGTCTTGCAGATGAGCCATCCTTTCTTCTGCCTCCTCATTTTTCACTACTACTCCACCCACCTCCCTGTTGGTGGTTTCTCCCCTAGTCTTCCTGACAGTTGTCCCATCTACTAGGGCTGTCACTACTGCAATCACTTCAGACAAGTCATATTTGTTGTCCTTGTGACGATTACGAGCAGGATCCCTGTAATGGCCATGTTTGTGGATGAGTCTCTCCTCCACTAACTCTGCCAGGGTGGGTGTAAAACACCCCATAAACTTATCCACCAATACCCCATTCCCTACAACACTGTCCAGCTTTTTGGCTTCAGCCCTGAATTTTCTGATTAAGGAGTGCAGCTCAGGGGCATCCCCTCTGCTTAGCCTGGCATGCTCCCTACAGATCCTATCCAGGTTTGCCATGCTTCCTGCCTCATCCATAGCTTCAGGGTATGATTCCTTAACCTCCTTTATAAAGGTGGCCCAAGGATATCTATCCTCAAAACTATCGAAACCTCTCCATTCCTGCTCAGTTTCTGCATCCACATATTCTAATAACCTCTTCTTCTTTTCTCCATCCTCCACAATGCCTGCATGATTGAATAGAGACTGCATTCTCTGCAGAAACCTGTGAACCTCAGCAGGCTCACTGCTTCTGAACTTAGGTGCATCTCTACTTTCAGGCAATGGCATTTTATAGCGCATGGGTTGCTCCATAATGCTGGTCAACTTAGTTGGCTCAGACAATGAAGACTTAGGTGTTTGTGGTGTAGGCGTGTACTTCTCAGTCCGAAGTTTTCGTTTACGAAGTACAGCGTCTGGATCCGGGAGACTAGCAACTGTGCCCTTGGAGGATGCACGAGTTTCTCTTCTCCTGGGAGAAATAATGGTTTTTGCCCTTGGTGTAGTAACCTTAGGCGTGCCGGGCCAAGAACCTGGCGGTGCGAAACTAATGTTTCTTTTTGGGTTTTTGGACTCCAAATGGAAGTCCGACAAAGTGTTTGTTTGTGCAACAAAAGCCCCCTCGCGGTGGGCTCCAGATGATGCGAAATGTAAGTTTACTTATATTGTAAAGTAGCCTTAACGGAATAAGACTAGACTTTTAAATAAGTCAACTTAACTTCACTAAGATCGTGGGGCTTAGTTACGCGCACGCACACTCCGTAAAGTAGTGTTGTTATAATTTTTATTGATTTTAAAATTGTAATGCAAATCAAAATTCACACTAAAATTTGGGAATCAAATAGTATTAATTACTAATAAAACCCGAAGTCAACTATTATGCGGCTGGCCTAAGATGTCCGCTCCCTGGGGACTCCGAGCCGTGGCAAGTGCGTTGCTTGCCCGACTCCCCCAAATTCCCCTCCTCTTTATACTGCCTCCTTCGACGCACGGACCGTCGAATCCCTCGTGTATTTTTATGTTGTGCGCACGACTGGCGCTCGGCGTAGCGTTGTACCGGGTCTGGACCTCGGTTGCTGTTTGTGCCGGCGCTTGGCGTCGTGGCTAAAGGTTCGTCCATCTTTTTCTTCGGCTCTTCCTACCCTTCTAACTCTTTGGTTATCCTTCTTCCTTCTTTTGCCAGAGCGGCCTGTCGTGGTTGCGTGGTCGTGGTACAACGTGTCGAGGTGCTGAGGACGAGGCTCATCGTTGTTTCCAATGGTACGTCGTCACTCGGGGATAGTTCTTTTTGATGGTTGATGCCGGATCTGACTGCCGAGCACCGCCACTGTCGGCTATCCCCTTTGATCGGATATTCGGCGCATCTCTACTTGGCTGTTTACGTGCTGGGTTCGTCGTTTTTACACGTCGTGAGGCTTTTTTTTTTTGAGGTGAAGGCTCCCGCGTCTACAGTTTTCGACGCCTGCTTACAGTTTTCAGCAGATAACCGTTTGGTTTGTTTGTTTTTAGGGAGCCTTTCTTGTCTTTCTTATGCCTCGATTTAGAGGCATTCGTATCAACAGCGATTGTATAAGTCCGTTGGTGCGCCATGAATGTTGTAATCAACTTGGAAAGGGGGCCGAAAGCTCACCAACACTGCTTGATTTCTATAATAAAGGAGAGGTGACCAACCACATGAGCTTCATTTGTTTGCCTCCCGGAACACCTATTTGTCAGTCGAAGCATATTATTCCACGAGGAAAAACTCACACATCTTGTCAATGTCTCTGATTCGAAAAACAAACAGTAACAATACAATTTCTCAATTATTCATCACAGCTATTACAACATATACGCAGTCGACAAAGCAAGGACAACATGATCAAGACATCGAGTCCGTCGTGCAAATAGATGTCAAAACCGGTCAAGAGGACACTTAATACGAAAAGAAACCCATCCCGAAAACTTTTTCAGCTAATGACTCTTCACTCGCTCTGCATGACGCCCAGAGGTTTGCCTGCTGGCTAGGCAAAATGTGACTAGGACGCCCAGCATTCTTCCAGTGAAAAGATCTGCCAAAATCAATCAAGCGGAAGCTCAAATCCTCTCTCCTGCGCTGCGAGGGTGGAGCACTGATCGGGCCACGTTGACTGACAATGTTACGAGGGTAAATCGAACCGTGAGCCCAACCTGCGTGATGGAGACGGTAGATAAGAGACAGGGCTTCATTCCTATGAAACAAGATGTCAGCTTTCCTTAAAATCATGAAGAGAGCCAGAAGCTCACTTTTGGTCATAAGTGAGTTCTTCGGGATTGACAGGCGAGCCACAATCTTCAAGAAGCAGAATGGGACTGAAATACCCCGTTTTCTTGTTCTCGCCTTCCTTATCTTCCCTTTCCTGATTATCTTTATCATCGTCAAAGTTCCACTCTGGGACATAGTACCCATAGAACTGCGGCACCAATGCTCCAACTGGGACAGGATCGTGCATAGGTGGAAGAATATTGAATCCACTCCAGTGCTGGAACATGTGCTTCTTAAACGATTCGTAGTTGGCCGCCTCACTAACCAGATGGTCATCATTGCGAAGGGACAGTTTACCTATTACGCGCATCTTCACCGTAGGAGGTACCTCAGGCGGCGGCTTTACATGTGGACACGTCGGATGCATCGGGTCTTGCCATTCAACAGTCGTGCGTATAGGGCGCACGGGACCAGCGTATTCGGCATGATATGTGCAGTCCTGCGTCTCAAACTGACCTTCATCTGAATCACTTTTATCAAGATTTTGTCTCTGTACGACGTGAAAGACAACGGATGGTCGGCCCTTAGGAACAAGCTTGATCTCCCCACTCAACTCCTTCCATTTCGGGTTTTTGAGCTCACCATGCTCACCATCCTCCTCACGAATAATGCGCGCAATGTCTGCCTTGACACACTGTTCGCACAGGATAAAATCGGTAGAGGGTGGTGGAATGACGGCTGATCGTGGAAGCTCCCATTCGGCTTGATAGACAACAGAGTGGTTTCCGGTCCCAACAACGTACTTTGGGGAGAGATAAAGGTGCGCTTCTTCGATGGGTTCACTAACTTTTGAGGCTGGGGCATGGGAACGAGGAGGACGTCCGTGCACGACGAAGACAGGAGGCTCTACGGGACCAGGGATTGCAGGTGGACGGATGAGGTAGCCTTCGAGGACATTCTTCTTGTCAGCACGATCTTCAAGAGGATCGTTAATGAATTCATTGATTAAAATCTCTTTCTTCTGAGCCTTAAGTCGTTCTTCAGCTTCCGCTTTCGCTCGTTTTGCACCATGTTTAGAAAATTTGAGCCTGTATACATGCGTGATATCTTCCATGGAAGTCCATTCCTCACCATCATAAGGCTTGGCTCCGCCGAAGACATTCTTTGACTGGACAGCAAGGAGGTTCCAGGGATCGTGCACGACAAGTTTTTTAGGAAGGTGATCAAGGTCGATGGTTGATGTGATGCGCTCGGTTTTGTAACTGAAGGGGACGAGAGGCCACGACAAGGGGTAATTAGCAACATCAAAAAGAGATCCAGTCGATGCCTGTAGAAGGGTTCAACCGATACAACTTGAACGATGGATGTGACCAGACCTCTTTGCCTTTCATTATCTGCTTTGACATAGATATCCCGGCCTTCCCCTGCCTGATATTTTCCTCCAGTTCTTCAATCTTCGTACACGGTGACCACAGCTCAATAATCTTTGGAACCTCTTCCATCTCTGCCCACGCAATCTCGTCCTTAGCGTAGTCAGTCTCGCCGTTCGCTTTCATCCACTCCATCAACTTGCTTCCAGTCGTGATCGTTGAGAGATAAGGCACATCTGGCATCCGGTTTACTCGATAAAAGTCGAATATCGTCGCACCCCATAATTGAATGCCGTTTGGAATCGTTTTTCCGGGAAGCGTGTTCGCGGGAGTAATATTGCTGCCTTTAGGGTCACGTGGCCAATAACGGTAAACCATTCGTTTACGAGACCTTTTGCCGTTCAAAACCTGGAGAGCTTCGCTTGTAGATGCTTCGTCTTTGGTTGGCATTCTCGAATTTCCTGACGTCTTGTCCTTTTTGAAACCGGTATTGTACAGTGTTACAATCCAGGGCGCAGGACACCGTAAGTGTGCCGACCTCCCTTTACCCTTCACACACGTCACACATATCACACGACATATCACACACCTTTGTCGTCAATGGACAAAGGAATATATAGATACATATATACCCTACTTACACAACGACACCCTCAGTCACTTCTATTCAGACTGAGGGTGAGTCGACATACTATACATGATACAAAACATAATACTTACTGTACCGTAGATCAGACTCTGACGTAGTCTGTGTATTGCAGGTACAGAATACAGTCACTTCTATTCAGACTGAGGATCAGACTCTGACGTAGTCTGTGTATTGCAGGTTCTAATAGTACGGATTCCAACAGGTTATGGGACCTTGCTGCTTCGTACTCTGAGGTGCGATACTGGAATCCGACGGAATCTCTGTCTATTGTTTCTTTTTTTTCGGGCCGGCAGTCCGATTTTCACGCATCTAATCCTCGCGCGGCTCGCGTGGAGAACCTTTTTTCACCCCTGCTGTTTTCTAAAAACCCGCCTGTATCCGGTGAACGATGACTACGCCTGGTACTGATACCAAGCCCGCCACCCCTGCCCCCACGTCTGTGGACGTACCTCTAGCTCCGGAAATCATCGCAGAAATGCGTCGAGTCGATAGCTCAACGAACCCGACTGTCCTGTCTGTCGGGAAGGTTACTGCGACCTGGAGCGGCCATATTTTAGAGAAGGATGACGGTCGTTGGGGGGAATGGTCTTACAATATGGACCTTGAGCTGTCTATGGCACAGCTGTGGGACTGCATCTTCAACCAACCTCCGCCGCCACATCCGGTCTATGAGCCTCGTGCGCATCGGGCCTGGATCAGCAACAATCGCTTGGCCTGCTCTTTCATAAAGCGCGCACTGTCCACGTCAGAGCAGAAGCTGTGTGCGGGGGAATGGGATCCGATAAAGCTATGGAAGTACCTTAAGGATCGTCATGGTGGTGCAGTGCCGGTTCAGCAAGTCCGCCTGCTCCAGGAGGCTTTAACGATGAAGTGCTCTGCGTCGGAGTCTCTTACAAAGACAGCGGATGCCATCTTGGATAAGATAAATCGTGCTTTCGAGGCCGGCGACGTCACCAAGGAACTGTTGCAGTCGATCGCGATCCTGTCTTCCCTCTCCGACAAATCCTACGCCCACATCAGATCAATTATATCCCGCGATCTCACTGCCGCGGCTGATGTAGCGAAGTATGGTCCTGCTCAGATCCGGCAGTTCCTTGAAGGTGAACAAACGCTCATCGACGCGGATAAATCCATGGGCGTATCAGCAGAGACTGTGACGGTCCTGGCGGCGAAGACCTCCAGGCTCGAGAAGCTAGTCTGTAACAACTGTAAGGCCCGAGGCCGTGCGTCGTTCACGGGGCATACCATGCCATGGTGCATCCTGGAGGGTGGAGGCATGGCCGGGAAGACCATTGAGGAGTCCCGGGTGGCGAGGTTAGCCAAGTTTGAGGCCCAGCGAAAGGAGAAGGACAAAAAGCCGGCGATTTCGAAGGTCACCATCACACCAGCAGGGGGCAAGGCATTCACTCTCGAGGGCGACTCTAGTTATATCGCCGCATGTGTCGCTGCACAGGGTGGGATGGCTACCAGCAAACCGGAATTCGCAGGTCTAGCCTCAGACGAGGTACCGACCACCTCTTTAGCAGAAGTCGAGATGATGGAGTTTGACGCCTTGATCGCGGTTGAGGAGGAGTGTAGGCCCGGCAGACCCAACCTTACTCAAGACGCTGACACGGCGTTAGCGGCCATATCAACCGAGACTTCCCCTTTTTACCTCGATTCAGGAGCTACCGTGCATATCTCCCCTGACCCAACCGATTTTGTTACTCTAACCCCAATTCCGGAGCGCCCGGTCCGGGGAGTTGGGGGGGCCACTATTGCCGCAAAAGGGATAGGCAATGTACGTCTACTGGTCAAGGGCGGCGCTCGAATTGAGGTGCAAAACGTGCTGTACATACCGGAATCTACAGCTCGCCTCCTCTCCGTTAGTAAGCTCGCCAAGCAGAACGGAATCTTCACGACTTTCAACAATGAAGGAGCACAATTAATGAAGCAGCCCTCTAGAGCCGTTGTTGCGACTGGCACACTTCTCCCCCATAAAAGCCTATATGCTTTAGACCTTCACGTTGATCACGCTCTCGCAGTCCACTCACCCCCCGACCTTAAAACCTGGCACCTCAGGCTGGGCCACGCAAACTACCAAGCCATAATGCAGATGGCTCATGCTGGCATGATCGAAGGTATGCCCAAGACCTTCCCCTCCAAACCTCCCAAATGTAACCATTGTATTCTCGGTAAACAGGCTCGAACGCCCGTACCGAAGGAAAGGGAGGAAGGGAGGGGGCATAGGGCTACAAGGAGACTTGAAAAAGTTTGGGTGGATCTAGCGGGTCAATCAGCAGTGACGTCGCGTACTGGGAACAATTACGTTATGAATATAGTGGACGACTTTACCAATAAACCGTGGTCCATACCCTTAAAATCGAAAGATGAAGGTTTCGGTGAGCTACGGGCTTGGATCCTCGCCCGAGAAAACGAAACTGGGGAAAAGGTCAAAATTCTGCGGACAGGACGTGATGGCGAGTTCAACGGGGTCGAGCATAAGTCTTGGTATCGATCTAAAGGTATATTGCTTGAGGTCGGGGCACCATATACGTCCGCCCATATCGGACGTGTTGAGCGTATGCATAGGACACTCATGGGAAAGGCTCGATCTATGCGTTTGGCAGCAAACTGTCCCCCGTTCCTGTGGGATGAGTTTTATCTCACCGCCACCCACCTCCACGGGAAGACGAAAACGTCAGCAGTAGACAACGTAACCCCGGATGAATTGTGGTATGGGAGACGACCGGACTACTCCTACATTCGCGAGATAGGCTGTCGAGTGTTCGTCCTGATCATGGGGCAACACAACCCAAAAGTATATGAGCGATCCATCGAGTGCGTCCTAATTGGCTACGATTCGAACTCTAAAGCGTATCGATGTTATGACAAGTCAACGAAGAAGGTGTACAGTACATACCACGTACGATTTATAGAGAGTCACGAGGACAGCATGCCACGAACCGCACCACCAGATCCAAGTACCACACCAGACTTTGAACGGAAGACCGACTACCCCACCATAACGTCGATAAGTGATCGGTCCGTGCCTGAACCCAACACGCGCCACGACGACGAAGAGCCTATGCGTATTCCAGGGTGCATCACCCAAGACGAGGAGACTATCCAACCTGCTGCCACGCCTATCGAATCTACGGCAACCGAAGAGCGACAAGTGACGCCGGACCCAGCTCCCACCAGACCTGAAGAGCCCATGATGCCTCGCCGATCGGACAGGACTCGTATACCTACTGTTCGATCATCACCGGGTATCCAGACGGAGACACGAACGGAGAGGGCTACGAGGGAAGCGAGAGAATCAGCTGAACGCGTCCGGGGGGCTCGAGCAGGACGGAGAAGGGCCCTGGAAGAGCTTAGGAACAACGTGCCTGAAGGAGGAGATGGCGTGGATGTGGGTGACAACCTCGATCAAGTAATGCAGGCGCTTAACACGATCGAGGACCCACAAACTGACGTCGACCTGGGCGCAGATGCTCCGAAGACCCTGGAAGAGGCCATGGCTTCACCAGACTGGCCAAGGTGGGAGGATTCTTACCGTGATGAGCTGAACTCGTTGAAGGAGATGGGAGTGTGGGAACTCGTGCCACGCGAGAAGGTTCCTGCAGGCCAGAGAATATTCAAAGGTCGTCCGGTCTTCACTATCAAGCGGGACGAGCATGGGAACATCACCCGGTTCAAGACCCGGCATGTACTACAAGGGTTCACAATGGTGCAAGGCCGTGACTACGACAAAACCACCTCACCGACTGCACGTGCGGAATCATGGCGGGTCCTGTTGCACATGGCTGCAACCCTTGGCTGGGATGCGACGCAGGTCGATATTAAGACGGCGTTTCTCAATGGGATCTTACCCGAGGAGGAGCAAATTCTCATGCAACAGCCAAAAGGGTTTGAAGCGAGCGGCAAGGAAGGCTGGGTATGTAAACTGCTACGACCACTGTACGGCATGAAGCAGGCGGGTAGGATCTGGAATAAAACTCTAGACGACGCGATGAAACGACTCGGGTTTACAAGACTTAGCTGTGAGGCCTGTCTGTACTATCGGAATACTGACAAGGGGGTGGTCATAGCTGGAGTTCACGTTGATGATTTCCTTGCCATTGCAAGTACGAAGGCAGCGAATGATCATTTCAAGGACGAGCTACGCAGGATCTGGACTATATCGGATCTAGGTACACCCCACCATATCGTTGGCATCGCGGTAAAGTGGGATAGGGTCAATAGGGAAGTTTTTCTCTCGCAAACTACGCTTATAGACAGGATGGTCTCGCAGTATGGGCAGGCGGAGGCTTTCCCATTATCCGTACCGATGGAGCCAGGAACGAAGCTTCGCCGCGTTGACAGGTCGACGCTGAGCCCAGAGGAACTTGAGAAAATTGCACGGATCCCTTATCGGAATCTGGTGGGTGGATTGCTCTGGCTCGCCATCTCAACCCGTCCAGACATACAATATGCGGTCCAACAACTTTCCCAGTTCCTAGATTGCTACACGCATACCCACTGGCAAGCGGCAATACGAGTCCTTCGGTATCTCAAGGGTACCCGCGACCTACAACTGTGTTTGGGGGGTTCAGTACCTATAAATTTGGTGGGTTTTACGGACTCGGACTGGGCCAACTGTCTCGACACACGACGGAGCGTGGGCGGATACGCATGGTCATTGGGAACGGGTCTAATCTCGTGGGCGACTCGAAAACAGAGGACAGTGGCTGCTTCATCCTGCGAGGCCGAGTATATGGCCGCCTTCGAGGCGGCACAGGAGTGTATATGGTTGAGGATGCTGATGAACGCCCTAGGACACGCCCCGACCAATGCCACGACGATACTTTGCGACAACAACTCAGCGATCAACCTATCGGAAGACCCTCTCTTACATTCACGCGTCAAGCACGTCGACATAAAGTACCATTTTCTACGGGAACGGGTCGCATCCGGGGAAATTACGGTACGATACATACACACGAAGGACAACGCCGCCGACATATTCACGAAGGCACTCCCGGCACCTCATTTCACGAGGCTTCGAAACCTCCTAGGTATGAGGATTCCGCACGAGGAGGAGCGTCACACTTTCCGGTGAGGAGGAGTGTTACAATCCAGGGCGCAGGACACCGTAAGTGTGCCGACCTCCCTTTACCCTTCACACACGTCACACATATCACACGACATATCACACACCTTTGTCGTCAATGGACAAAGGAATATATAGATACATATATACCCTACTTACACAACGACACCCTCAGTCACTTCTATTCAGACTGAGGGTGAGTCGACATACTATACATGATACAAAACATAATACTTACTGTACCGTAGATCAGACTCTGACGTAGTCTGTGTATTGCAGGTACAGAATACAGTCACTTCTATTCAGACTGAGGATCAGACTCTGACGTAGTCTGTGTATTGCAGGTTCTAATAGTACGGATTCCAACATACAGGCTCAAGATCGCGATGAGATCTTCAGCAGTGAAGGTTTGAGAGTCCTCTTTTGGAAGATTTGAAGAAGGCGCGCCGATATCCATAGGGAAATTATAATCTCTTCCTCAAGTTGTGCAGATATATAGTAATCGCCTGGATCCAGTCAACCATTGTTTTGATCACTTTTGAAGGATACGGACCAGCTTCAAATTTGGCCGGAAAGATTGGGGGTGATCAATAATCAAACAAAGTCTTTATGCTCGATAAGCCAGACAATGACAGCGGAAAGACAAAGAAGCTACACGTGTAAGGGCTATCGATGAACAAATTCAATCGCCGTCAGGTCAATTTACATAAGAACCCAATGGGCAAGCCTGAGCGAAGATTTGAACGTCGAAACAGCTGAAGAGCCTTTGTCTAATAATTATACGCGCTGTAGTCAAGTTGGTCTGCTTGACACTTGCTGATAAAATAAAATAGGACAAGACAACGGACGGTATGGCTGTACGCGTCGAAAGGAACGGAGTGAGTCAGGTTTAACAAAAGATTTTATAGGCCCTAGTTACTCGGTTAGGTACGCTGCATAGATATCGGAGGTACTTACAACACAGAGAGTATCCAGTCCAGGGTCTCTCTACATTCTTCGGGACTCAGCGCTCAGCGTCGAAGCGAACCAACAAGGACTGTGCCAGATTGGAATTCAGTCTCCGACGGAATATTCATGACTACATGTTCATCTGCAAAGCACTTCTTACACGATGCGCTAACTGGCATCATTGCGAATCTTTTCCTGGTTGTATCTGTCCTCCGACTTGCCTGCAGTCTAGAGAAATGACCTTTTTTAAATGTTTTCCGGCAACCGTGACAGAATTGACAAACAGTGGTTCTGAGCATTGCTGTCGCTTCAACTTGGTCTTGTCTATCTTTGTAGCTTGTCGGTAATCTATTCAAAGTGTCTTTGTACAGGTTCGGCGCTTTTTACCTAGACACGTTTGCAAGCCTTTCTACAATGTGTACTAATTAGTCTATAAACTCGTTAAGCACTATCAATACGAAAAGTGCTTGCAAATACTCTTTACCCTGGCCGCCGTATCTCATGCAACGAGCGTTTTATATGCCAAAAACAAAACATATGCTCCATTTGTCTGTATGTAACAGGCCACCGTCTGCGTATCTTCCGTGCTTGCATTCCCTGTTGATTTGTCTGTATAAAAGAGCTTCTGGCGTTGACTAGCATTGAAAAAAAATCATTGGTGCTGGAAACCAGACCGCCCTACGCTTTCCTAGTTGGATTGCGCAAAGGTTGCTTTACCTGTGGATCTGCTGATCTCTTGTTCCAATTGATCTGATAAAACATGAGCCAATGCAACTTGGTATGCGTAGATGGTGGACATTTAGATTGATCTTGACGCAACAGAAGCTCGAGTCGCCATGGAAATTCTATATACTGTAAGCGAGTCCTAATACCATAGCCATCATGCATTCAATTGAATCGTTAGCGAGCAGTCCAGCGACAGTGACGGTTGGAAATGTTCTACATCTAACTGTCAATGCCTTTTGTTAAAGATTACGTAGTTACGCATGTAACGTCAAATGCTATTTTTGAGGTTTCCAAGCTCATGATTGTGTCAAATAACCGGTCCGTGGAACAACTGTTGGCAAACGGAAGAACGACAGATCTGATGGAAAATCGCGAGAAAGAAAAGAAAGAAAAGAAACTCTGCCTCACGAAAGGGGGTAAAATTGGACAGCCCAAATACGTAGGACGGAGTTATTCCGGATGTTTTCTTCGATAAACTCTTCCACCTTTGGAAAAGCATACCCACAGTGCTGAACATTGCATACATAAATACTTCTCGATAGGCCGGGTACATCCAGGAGGTGGCGGAAGAAACCGAGGCACATATCAGAAGCTGATCAACCATACTCCCGCGAAAGATACGAACTGATATGCCATCTTCTTTGATTGACTGGGAAGATTAGCATGGTGCAATTGAGGCTGAAGGTTCCTGGATCCCTGGGGTATAGATGCAGCCGGCCTTAGATTAAACACTCTAATATGTCAAAAAAACCTGCCCAATTTCCAATATCTGTAAAAAGGTACGGTATCCTGTCGGACCGGCGTCGTCGGAACTATTTGAACAAAGTACTATTTACTTCCGGTGGCGGGCGATAGCTTTTGAATTTGAAAGATATCGGATTAAGATCGAAGACCGTCGAGGGGCTACAGGGGCTAATCCCTTGTCCTTTAAGTTTTAAGTGAAATCATATCTAAACCTTGAACCTCACGAACTGCCTGACCTCTAGCCGAGGGGTCGCCTGACCTCAACGGGCGCAAAGAACCCGCAAAGATAGCCCAACCATTCACGCCCGAAAAAGGAACCGCAAAAACAGAAGCATCAATCCTAAAGGCGAATCGGGAACATATGTAAGGAGACGCAAGTAGCTTCCCAAACAACCCACTCAGCTGATCCCAACGAAAGATAACCTGACCGGCCCCACCCTGCACAGCACTTTTTCGAAGGAGCTTAAAATTTAACCTTGGGATTCTCAATTTTGATAGCGTCGCCGGAGTGGTGGGGGATGGGTTTGGGTCTATGGCACCCCGACATTAGGGCTGTGAGTTACGTTTCCATCGAGGGGAAGTACACCTCGAGTACACTTTCATAGAGGTTGATTATGGGGAGAAGGCTCGGCTCGGGTGTGGATCTTGGCCCGGATGCCGCGCACTGCAAGCTCTTTCTTTGACGCGCCCGATCATGCATCATGTCTCGATCGACTTGAAGGTTTTTCGATCAGACCTCCATGGACAGAGTTCATACGAGCCTTCTAGATACAGTCAAACCTCTTATAACCGATGGCCCCTCCGTGGAAGCCAAAAGTTATCGGTTATAAGAGGTTATCGGGTATGAGAGGGGTTGTTATGGAGGTCTCCAAAAGCCTGTTTAGTCATTATTTTAGATTGTATACATCATTTGATAGCTACGTAAATGTATACTAAGATTTTCTGTGGAAATAATCATTAAGAGTGGTAGGTCGAAGGGATTGAAATTCATTAAGGCATGTTTGACGCCCAAAGCTAGCAAGAATACCTTCCAACTGACGTGCATATGGTTGGTCCATATCAGATATATACTTCAGAATAGTTGAGGCTGCATTGAGTGCATCCCGGTGTGATGGCTTCTCACCAATTACTTCACTGTCATCCACAGTATCACCACCCTTGTTTTCTCTGTTTTGTTCTGCCTTGTGACGTTCAGCCACTGCTGAAAAAATATCCTTTTCAATCTCCTCCTCATTGGTACCATCTGCAAACATCTTGTTCTCGTCGATAGGGTTGAGTAGTTCATTGATATCCATTCAGTTATTATGCTGAAGGACTCCACGCTTCTCGAGATGTGACAAAGCATTGATAACTTCAATGTCTGCTGTGTTAACGGTATTTGTTGGCTCTGCATTGAGAAGAGATGATACAGGGACAGATGGTGTAAAAGCAGGATCTTCAGCAGTTGTCTGCTTAGGCAAAATACCAGTTTTTTTCCAGCAGTTCCAAATGGTAGTAGTGTCGACCTCCTTCCATGCAGTATCTGCCATCCGTAAGGCCTCAAGAACATTAAGATTGTATATTTCAGCAGGAGGAATATCACAATCATAGCGATCAACAGCACGATTCACAAAGTGAGCACGATAGTGAGCTTTGAAGCAGCGAATAATGCCAGCATCAGCTGGCTGAACATGAGCTGTCAGATTGGGTTTGAAGTTTTCGACAATGATATTTGTGAGATTATCCGGAGGAATGTGAGCACTGAAATTGTCCTGTAACAGAAGAATATGGCGTCCCTCTTGACGTAACTTGGCATCCCAATCGCACAACCATTCCTGATACAAGACTGTTGTCATCCAGGCTTTTGCATTGCTCCTCCAGTAGAATCCAAGTTGAGCACCACTCTTCCTTTGGAAAGCTCGGGGACACTCAGCCTTTCCAATGATTACTGGTGGAAGCTTCTCTGTGCCTGAGGCATTCATTGTAAATGCCAAAGTCAGCCGTTTTTTGTCTTCTTTGACACCTGACTTTTGCTTTGTTGTGAGACCACGATCAGGTGACATTCTACAGCTGCATGTAAGCTCTTATTTATTAGAAATATGTAAGATACTCATGCCCAAAACAATCCAGTTTCATCCATGTTAAAGATATCCTTCAATTGGTATCCATATTTAGCAATCAACTCCCGCAAACGTTGGTGTTCAGTTTCAACATCTTGAGGATCTGCAGAGCCAGCCTCTCCATGACGCTTGAAGTTTTTAAGACCACATCGAGTTTTGAAGCGATCTAGCCACCCATTACTGCAGTTTATCCTTTCATTATCTGGAACTCCAGCAAGATCAGCAAATCGATTCCATTTTGCTCTGAGTACTTCCCCAGAAAGGTCAATCCCATCACACATTGCCTTGTAAACCCACAACTCCAGCATCTCATTGACTTCTGGATTCTCGCTCAGTTTTTCCTGCTTTGCATTCCCTGTCTGACCCCGTTCCAAAGCTTCAGCATATCGTTTTCGAAGCTCGTTTTCTAATTTGAGCCAATCGGAAATTTGTGGTTGAGTGAGCCTCAAGTTAGGATACTTTTCATTCCAATAAATTGCTGTTTTGCTCTGACTCGACTTGTTTTTGTAGTGCCAATCCAAGATTTCAATCTTCTGCTTTAACGTTGCATTTTCCTTTTTAGTAAAAACAGGTTTCTTTTCTTTCTTCTCCACATATGGCTTGAAATTGCGATCTTCAGGTCCTGTCAAGTCAATATCTTAGCTTTGAAATGTTTGCAGTATTGATAATGTACAGACTCACGTCGCTTTTTTTTCAAATCACTATTTGCTTGTAAACCTCCTCCAAGCTCTTTCAGCCACTCAACAATACTTTTTTGTTGTGAATCCATTTGGGCCAACCCATGATCATAGTCAGATGCCATTTCAAGAAGCTCTACAACCCTTTCTTCATCAACTAGGTTTCCATCATGATCCAACCACATTTCATCGGCATCCGAAATTTTCTCCTTCCTTGAAATTTGTGCAAGAAGTTCTTGTTTGCGTGGCTCTATCTCTGATTTGAGGTGCAAGATGAAATTTTCTCCTTCCTTGAAATTTGTGCAAGAAGTTCTTGTTTGCGTGGCTCTATCTCTGATTTGAGGTGCAAGATGCCTATCTTAATGACTTCAAGTGGATTCATTGCCATTCCAATGAAAGCAGTGACAAGATGCAATTTTAATGACAGTGAGTGATAAGGTAAGTTGGGTTAGGGTCTCTTGATCACTTTTGGTGAGGGCTTTGATGGAGCCCTCACCGAAAGTGATCATTTTCTCATGCTAACCAGTTTTTAAAATAAATAAATAAATATTTGAATTGGACATGGCATATTGGAGCATAAAACAGGCCTCGCTTATAGTCAGGTGATGTGATATTTATGACGTATTATCGGTTATGACCCCTCCGAGACCCATCAATTATCGAGTATCGGAGGTTCGTCAAATTTCCCTGCGAACCAAGTCGGTGGATGTCGGAAACCCAATGGTTTGAAGGGGTTATCGGTTATAAGGGTCATTGCTTATGAGAGGTTTGACTGTAAGTATTTGAATTGGACATGGCATGTCGGAGCATGAAACAGGCCTCGCTTATGGTCAGGTGATGTGATATTTATGACGTTTTATCGGTTATGACCCCTCCGAGACCCATCGATTATCGAGTATCGGAGGTTCGTCAAATTTCCCTGCGAACCAAGTCGGTGGATGCCGAAAACCCATCGGTTTGAAGGGGTTATCAGTTATAAGGGTCATCGCTTATGAGAGGTTTGACTGTAACAGTTTAAGCTGCATGTAGTTTAGCCCAGTGTTTAAGCAAGTTGAGATTGTGTCCGAAGACCGTCCATCTCGTACTTGTATACTTTATTGATTTGATGATGACGCCAGGACGGATGAGTTGCTCGATGTCGGCTGGATGTAAGCACAACCGTTGCTGGCATCAAAAAACTTGCGGGTACCAGACGCCATCGCGAGAGAACGGAAAAACAAAAAAAGAAAAAAAAAAGTCAAAAAAAAAAACCCGGCGCACCGGCAGGCCGAAAATTCGCACAACAAGATAATCATCCTTCGAGTTCTCTAAAGAAATTAGATACTACTTACATGACATGCGCTCACTTCGGACCCCTATCTAGAGCTTTAGCTTTGACCAAGTAAGCACTCCCACGTAACGAGTAACGAACCTGTATTTAATACCATTTTCAACCAAATCCCCTAGTCAACCTTGGCATGTATATGTATCTGTATATCAGTTGTCACTTGTAAACTTTTTATCCATCCCGAAATCCCGAAAACGACAACAACACCCACACACTCCACCACTATTTCCACCGATTCCCACCTCCAAAGGGGTAGATCAAAGCTCAAGTCAATATCCCACCGGCATACAATAGAAAATTTACTTGTCATCAATATAACCTCCAAAGGGGTAGATCAAAGCTCAAGTCAATATCCCACCGGCATACAATAGAAAATTTACTTGTCATCAATATAACATCAAACCAGTCACGAGAAAACAAAAGCAGGGAGAGACGTTTTGCCAATTGTACTCATCAAAACCAGGGAACAAAGGACGTTACTAGCCTAACCCATTATGCAGAACGGATCTGAACCCCTGTCCAATGAATTGGCTGCACTCATTCAGAAGGTAGCAGAAGGATCTGACAGGGCCCGCAAGTATAAGCGAGGCTCTGAGAAAAGGAGCACTAAAAGCGCTGCCGCATGTTAGAACTAAATACCAGACTTGATGATTTATCTGACAGACGGTGTAAGTTCTGGTCCTCAGTCAGTATATTCTCGACTATGCTACCTGACAGACGGTGTAAGTTCTAGTCTATCCGGTAGCGTATTAGTTATTTAGGTGACGGAAGTGTAGATCGTTTGACTTACCCTCAGTCAGTATATTCTCGACTGAGGGTGTCGGTAGCTAGTGTCCGTATATATATGTGAGGGTAACAATGGAAGTGGCCAGCGTGATATGTGTGATATTGGAGAGTCGACAAGTAAGCGAGACAATGGAATGTGTTTCAATGGGAGGAGATAGACACAAACATAGGGTCGATGGTGGCATATTTCCGGGTATCTAACACTCCTCCTCACCATAAACTCTGGGTTGTGTGTGTCTCCTCCTTGCGTAGGAATCGGTGGCGACCGTTAGGTCTGAAGGCCGAGTAGGGAGCGCAGGTGCAGAAAAATGGGGGTGGATAGAGCTTTCGTAAATATATCTGCGATGTTAAACTTTGTATTGACGTAGCGAATGCAAATGTCGTTGGCTTGAACGCGCTCCTGGAGGAAGTGGTATTTGATGTCGACGTGCTTGACTCGGGCGTGAAGCGTAGGGTCTTCAGATAGATTGATGGCGGCATTATTATCGCAAAGGATTGGTGTAGCCTTGTGCATGAGGTCAAATCCAATACCCTTGAGAAGGGTTTGCAGCCACATGCACTCCTGAGCGCTCTCAAACGCGGCCATATATTCAGCCTCGCACAATAATGCGGCGACAGATTTCTGTTTTTGTGCTGCCCATGAGATGACACCTGAGCCCAGGCTCCAAGCGTAACCTCTAATACTCCGTTGTGTGTCCAGGCAGTTAGCCCAGTCAGAGTCGGTGAAGCCAGTAAGTTCGGCTGGGTTCTCGGTGCCTCCCAGGACCAATTTGAGCTCTTGGGTACTCTTGAGGTAGCGCACGAGCCTGGTGGCCGCTTGCCAGTGAACGTCGGTGTAAGAGTCAACGTATTGGGTTAGTTGTTGTACGGCGTACAAAATGTCGGGGCAGGTGGAGATAGCGACATAGAGCAGGCAACCTACAAGGGATCGGTATGGAATCTTTTGGAGTGCGTCAATGTCATCGGGGAAGAGCGATGATCAGTTGACCCGTCAAAGCTTGAGGCCGGGTTCCATGGGGAGAGAAAGGGGGTGTGCGTTGGATTAGCCGAATTGTTGTATAATTTTGTCTATTAGTGCAGTTTGAGAAAGTCTTACAGTGCGGTTTTTATGATCCCATTCTATCGCAATGCCAACGACAAACTTGGGGAGGCCCAGATCAGAGATGGTCCAGGTGGAGCTGAGTTGGTCTTTGAAGCGCTTGTTCTCTTCCTTGCTGGTTGCAATAGATAGGAAGTCGTTGACATGTACCGCTGCTATAACAATACCTGTATTACTTTTTCTGTAGTATACACATGACTCGCATGTGAGCCGAGTGAACCCCCAGGATACCATGTTGTCGTTCAACGTCTGATTCCATATGCGGCCTGCCTGCTTCATGCCATACAGACCCCTGAGCAGGCACCATACCCAGTCCTCCTTGCCGGGCTCCTTGAATCCTTCAGGCTGTTCCATGTATTGAGTTTTGTTCTCTGGGAGTAGTCCGTACAAAAACGCTGTCTTGATGTCAATTTGTGTTGCGTCCCAGCTCTGGGCTGCAGCCAGGTGTAATAAGATTCGCCACGATTCCATACGCGCTGTTGGTGATGTAGTCCTGGTATAGTCACATCCATAGACTTGCTCAAATCCTTTAAACACGAGTCGAACTTTGAATCGAACTGCTTTCCTGTTCTCATCACGCTTGATCTTGAAAGCTGGTCTGCCCCTCCGAACTTTGTGGCCTGGCGGAATCTGTTCACGTGGTATTAGCTTGTAGACGCCCATGTCTCTGAGTGAGTTTAGCTCTTCTCTGTATCCGGCTTCCCACTGTTTGGCATGAACTGATGACTTAGCTTCATTCCATGTTTGTGGTTTGTCGCCCAGATCCATGACTTGTGGATCCCCAAGAGATTCTGCCACGGCTAGTAGGTGTTCAATACTTTCAATGGATGCTAGGTTGGCTATGTTGTAGGCTATGTCGCCGGGGTTGTTTTCTTCTGCCGGTGAGTCTGGACGTGGTTGCTGTATGACCAGATTCTCGTCAATCTGCCTGGCATCATCTGGGGCCTCCACCCTGGCGTTGCGTTTCTCAGTTCTCGTCATGCGCAGCCTCTCCCCTGCCTCTCGTGACTCTTGCATGGTGCGTTCGGTGCGTGTGGTCAGTGGGTCGTCAGGTCTGGCCTTGGCGGTTGGTATGCGGGTACGGCCAGATCGTCGTGGAGGTGCTACTGCATTGTCATCGCCTTGTCCATCGTGTAACGGGCCGTTTTTTTGTGCTGGTAGAATGGTGGGAGGTTGTGGTTCATTGTCATTGTTTTTGGTGAGGAATGGTGTAGCTGATGACGTTTTGTGGACGTCACCAATTGTCATCGGTTTGATCACACGGGGTTCCTGTGACTCCGTCATTGTGGGCGCAGGCGCTTGCTCAGCTGCCTCAGGCCTGGTTGATCCCTCTGTAGGTGCATGGGGGTTGTCGTGTTATTCTAGAAAGCGTATGTGGTATGATTCGTATATTCTTCTTGTCCTGGGATCATAGCATCTATACCCCTTTGAGTTCCGTGCATAGCCTATCAGAATACATTCAATCCCTCGTGTGTTGACTTTAGGGTTGTGTTGGTGTAGGATGAGCACAAATGCTCTGCATCCAATTTCTTTCATGTAGGAGTAGTCGGGGACTCGGTCGTACCACAGTTTGAACGGTGTTTTGCCTTTTAAAGACTTGGTTATGGTTTTTGCGTGTAGATGAGTGGCCATTAAGTAGAATTTGTCCCATAGATAGTCCGGGCACTTAGCAGCCAATCTTATAGTCTGGGCTTTTCCTTGGAGGGTACGATGCATCTTTTCGACACACCCCATGTGCTGTGATGTATAGAGAGCACCATATTCGTGTCTCGTGCCTTTAGATGTGAGCCACTCTTTGACTTGGTGGTTTTTCAGTTCTCCGTCATGTCCAGTGCGGTATATGCCAACCTTCTTTCCGGTTTTGAATTCCCTTTCCTTTTCCCACGCTTGTAGTGCTGCAAACACATCTGCTTTCAATTTAAGTGGTATGGACCACGGCATGTTTGTGTAGTCATCAACGAGGTCCATAATATATCTATTTCCGGTATGGGATTGCACATGCATTGGACCAGCCAGGTCTATCCAAACTATCTGAAGCTTTTTGACTGCTCTATGCCCCTCCTCCTGCACCTTGGGTACCAATGTTTTCATCTGTTTGCCAAGAATACAGATGTCACATTTGGTTTGTGCAAGGAGGGGGGTCGAGGGCGTACCTGGTAGGAGACCGTTCCGGGCCATGGTGGCAACGACTTGATAGTTGGCATGTCCAAGACGCCAGTGCCAGGTGTCAATTTTGACTGGTCGTTGTGCAGCGGTCAGGGCATGTTCAGATAGTGTGTCCTGCAGTTCAATAGTATAGAGGCGCTTTCCTGGGATCAGGGGGCCTGCAGCTAGTAGGGTCCCGGAGTCTTCGTCTAGGATAGTGACTCCTGACCGACTGAAGGTGATCAGCGCATGCATGCCAACAGTTAGAGCCGAGATAGATATGAGCCTGACGGTGGACATGGGAATATACAGGGCATTTTCTAGGTAGATTTCGGTTTGGTTTTGTACTTGTAGTCTGATTTGTCCTATGCCAACGGCCTGGATAGATGATCCTCCTACTCCTTTTACCGCACAGGGAGGGATTGGTCGCAGCGTAACAAAGTCAGAGGGGCACGGGGAAATATGGACCGTGGTGCCTGAGTCCATGTAAAATGGTTTCTCTGTGAGCGAGATGAGTCGAGTATTACTGGAGGGGTTTTCTGGGATAATTGCCATAGTGGTTAGAATTGTCTCGCAGGTATGTAGGGTCAGGATCGTGTGTGTGTCCCAGTTGATCGTGGCTCATGACTTGTCAGATTCAGCATTGTCGATCGCCATGAAACCTTCATACTCAAAGAAGTCTGTGGAGCTTGTGGTGACAGTGCCTGCAAACTCAGCGGGCTTGGCGGCTTTGAGCTGAATCTTCTGTAGGTATCGACAATGTAGGCCTGGCCATCTAGGCCTTTGACCACGATCCCATTCTTGAGAGTCCTGACAGGGTCCCAGTGTGCTCGAGTGGAGGTGGTAAAATGATGCGCTAGATTATAGCGCTTTGGGGGCTACCTGGCAGACGGTAAGTGTCGTAGTTTAAACAAAGATATTGACAAAAAGACGAGTAGCGCAGCGTATTGTGCCCATAGGTGGCACTGTAAATGGCGAAGACGAGATAGACGAGGCTAGCGCCCGACTTAGTGATGAAGTCAAAGGAAGCTAGCGCAATTTGAACGCTGAGTGTAACTGTCTGTGTGCAAGGGGTTACGATTTGTTGTTATATACATGTAAAGTAGCTATTTTATATACTATGCGCTACCGTGTTTGCCAAGATACAAGTCCATCTGCAGCACTACCTCCTAGCGCCTCTCCTTGTGGTTTCCTCTAACGGCGACCTGTCAACGGCGACCTTTTGCACATGGATGATGGCTACCAATGGCGTTCTGACCCATGGCGACCAGCGGCAACTCTATATTTGGCTTAGAATTGCATGAGTCTGCTCACTTTTATTATAACTCCAAATGGCCAGGCTGTTTTGGTGTATGGTCAGAAAATCCTCGACAGATGCTGTGAGTGCTAATGTCAGCGCTACACATTGTACTAGTTCCTGACAGGTCCAGATGTCAGATTTAAGTATATCCAGTGCCGCCATCATTGATCCTTTTAGACTTCTGATTGAAGTGCCTCGTCAAATGGCAGCGCCTGCTGCTGGCTCCTTCTGGAAGTGATCGGGGTTTAGTTAGAGTCCTCTCCTGCCATCGTGTTTTATGAGCCTCCTTTGTCCTTGGGATAGGTGAACGGAGTGTGCTGAAGGCTTGGTAGCTAGTGGTTAGGATAAATGTCTAAATCCTGTAGTCGGTTGCCAGAGCTAGGGCTGCTCTATATTTCCAACTGGTCGCTAGAGTCCTCAGTACGTCAAGTGTTGGTTGGCCTATAATGTCCCTTGATGCGCTCAGTCCAAGTAGAAGCCTATCAACGGTCGACTAATTCACATATTTTGCGCACGGTGGCATTGATAGGTTTCCCGATTGGTGCATATGTTGAGAGAGCCTGGCATATAAGCGCGACTTGCTTCACAGGCCCTTCACAATGTGCCCGTGCCTTCAGAGCGTCATAGCATTCCTTCGCCGTGCCATCTGTCTCAAGGCCTTCCAGTTCCAACTTGGACACTGCAGCGTGGATGACGCCTATGATGAGATTGTTGTTTGAAAGCCAGTTGGCATACGCGTTAGGTTCGGTGAGCGGGTCAGGCTGGGTGACTAGTCTGCTGAGGTTCTTTTCCGATGCAAAGATGTACTGATCAAGTCCGCTTTGCTGTAGGAAGATTTCCAATTTGGTGGACCATTTCATAAACTCCCCTGTGGTTCGGTTGAACAGGGGTTCGGCGGCCAGCCAGTGGGCGTTTGGCTTGGCAAGGCGGATATGAGGGTAGGTAGTATCGGTGGAGAGTACGGAGGTAGTCATAGAGATAACGGGAAGGGAAGTAGACTGTGTTATGTGACAAGTTTTGAGGGTTTAAACGCGAGATGTTATGTCCCTGCGCATGAAGACAAAGTGGCACGCGTAGGTTTTGTCCAGCTGATCGGGGTCAGGGTCCGAGAGCGCCAGGGGTAATATCAGGTCGAGGGGTGGGGATGGCTGTTAGTACCTTTGCGTGGCCATCAGATGTTTCAGAGAAGTGTGGTGTTTGATAGGCCCATAACCTGTTAGAACTAAATACCAGACTTGATGATTTATCTGACAGACGGTGTAAGTTCTAGTCCTCAGTCAGTATATTCTTGACTACGCTACCTGACAGACGGTGTAAGTTCTAGTCTATCTGGTAGGATATTAGTTATTTAGGTGATGGAAGTGTAGATTGTTTGACTTACCCTCAGTCAGTATATTTGGAAGTGGCCAGCATGATATGTGTGATATTGGAGAGTCAACAAGTAAGCGAGACAATGGAATGCATTTCAATGGGAGGAGATAGACACGAACATAGGGTTGATGGTGGCATATTTCCGGGTATCTAACACCGCAACCAAGCCAATAACCCAGATCACTACTAAAAGCACACTGGGATGTGCCTTCGAGAGATTAGGAAAGCGACAGCACCACGAATCATCAGATAGCTCAGATTCTAGCGAGGGATCCGATGGGAACAAATCAGATTCTGATTTGAGCTCTGGGTACAGTAGCAATGGAAGCGCAGACAGCAGCCCCAGCGACTCCAGCAGCTCATGGTTGAGATCATCATCTTGATCCCGTAGATTTTGCTGCCACAGCCGCCGACGTGGACGATTGAAGCACCAACGCAAACTCGTACGACAAACAATCATTAAACCTACTCCTCCTGAGAAGTACAATGGTAGGGCCGATATACGGGCATTCTACAAGTTCTTGACTCACGGAACTGCATACATCAAATACGGATACGTAGAAAGCCAACATCAAGTTATGGTGCTGTCTGAATTCCTGACTGGGAAGGCATACACGTTCTATACCCGCTGTGTGTTGTTGAACCCTGAAAAGTGGAAGTTGAAGAAGTTCTTCACAGAGCTTTTCAATTATTGCTTCCCTATAGATTTTTGCAATCAGCAACAAGAGAAATTAAATAGTTTTACTCAGGGAGGTAAATCGGTCCGAGAATACATGGCAGATCTGGATGAGATGTTCACCATTGTAGGTGCAGAAAGTAAGCAAGCCAGAGTGGTGAAACTGTTCAATGGTTTCCGACCTTCCCTACGCAAGGCCCTGCTGCGTGAACACATGAACGCTGAATATACTTCCTGGAAGGAAATGGTGCGTGAGGCTGAATATCAGGAACTTGCGGACAATGTAGACATGAAAGATACACCTGATACCGGTGGAAAATACAAGGGTGGCACATGCAACCAACACCCTTCATCGTGTGATACAGCACAGGAGGAATCCCATAAGTCTAAAAACTCTCACTCAAACACTCGAGCAAGGAATTTTCAGCCCAAGACAGGCCAAAAGCCCAACCACTCACAGAAAGCCCAGTCGAACCACCACGACGGAAATAACAGTAATCCCAGTGGTAAGACTGGACCTCATCCCAAATTGGGAAAGAAGGGACAAGATCAGACAGGCTCATACATGAGTAAAGAAGAAAGAGACGAACTAAGAGCAGCGGGAAAGTGTTTCCTATGCAGCAAAGAGGGACATTTCGCTCGAAACTGCCCTACCAAAAGCAAGGCCAAGTCTTCTAATGGAAAGCCTCCAGGTTTGAGTGCCTATGGTATCTGCGTGAACTTGAAACAGACCGAGCAGCTCTGTGCAAATAGCTTGGCTGAAACGACTGAGATGTCCAGAGGAATGATGGGCTGGGGAACCTTCAACACTGAGTCAGAAGATGTACTATGTAAAAAATATGATAGCGATGGAGACACTATACCAGAGCTACAGTCTGTCTCAGACTCTGAGTCCGAAAGAGACGAAGACCATTCCTTCATCCCAGCCCCTCCTGAATGCGGAAGGCCAGGAAGAACTAATCAATATATTGACGATGCCTTCGAGGACGTATTATATGGACCTCCTAAGGCCTTCCTGCGGATATACGAATATCCGGTTGAAGACGCATACAAGAAGATTGCGCTCATTGATATGAAGACCGAGCGCCAGTATTTGGGCGATGCTGCATGCAATAAGTTAGAGGAAATGCTAGAATCTATGCAACCTTACCCCGGTGATCCGCTAAATGTATTGCAATTCAGGGGCAGACAATTTAGGGCGAGATCCATATCTCATGATGAGATCCTAGTCCAAGATAAAGTCTTCGATGTATTTGCGGTACTCAATCGAGCAGCCATGTTAAAAGCAACCTTTGTGATCAGAGACTGGTATGCAAAGATATGCCATGGACAGATTGGGGCACCATACACACAGAGATCATTCTACCAGACGTGCCTAATTGCGGAAGTATATTCCTGGAATGCTCACCGAACATTGGAAGTAGGCGCACCTTACTCCTGGGACAAACCAGGACGAACAAGGCAGTATCACCGATTTGAGGTCCTGCCTGATGAACACATCTATATGGTATATGACTGACACCTTGGACTTAAGACCGAGATTGAGGCCCATAATCTAAAGAACCCATTATTCAACATAAGGGGGTGGTACAGCAAACAACTGACCAGATCTTTTCAGAAGATTGCTGATGAAGCCAAACCAACGGCTCATGACTCCCATTATCACCTTGAGTGTCTATTTGAGCAGTCAGCCCCGCACAAAAAACCAGACCACGCACCTGAACTGGAAATGATCCGTGCTTGGGCCTCAGCATACAATCGTGTCCGGTTGGAAATAGATAATGGACAACTAAAAGTGCTAGAACTGAACGGTCAGCAGATCTCTGCAGGCACCTATCCGGCAATACAACAAAACACCGCCTCAGTCAGAGACCCCTCGAGAATGGTACCCAAACCGTTGGTTGTAGTAGTCAGCATTAATGGACATCCGGCCAGAGCACTTATAGACTCTGGTTCCCTGGGAGACTTCATGTCCAGCACAATTACCCAACAACTTAACATCAAGAAAAGAGAACTTACCTCCCCTGTACCTGTCTGTCAGGTTCCGCTGAGTCGGGGGCTTTCCAGGAAAGCAATGCCCTTACAATGCGGACTTGATCCACGGATACTTGGGTGTCTGGAACTCCGGGGCTAGGACTCCGGGGTTCAAGACGCGGACAGGGGTAATTCCAGGAGAGGGAACTTGGTCCAGGGGTTTTGAGTTGTGAGTAGCTGAGGGTAGGATGGGGGTCAAGTCGTGAACCGGAGGTTCTAGGACGAGACCAAGTTAGTAAGTTAAAGTCACGAAGTGCGTACCAATCTTAGAGCACGCGAGTATTCAAGCGTGCCAGTCAAAGCGTGCCAGTCAAAGCGTGCCAGTCAATGCGTCAGTCAAACACATCACCCCCTCCTCAGCGCCGAGACCCTCCGAGGCACGCGTAGCTGGCAGTTTGGACCAGGTCCAATCGTGGGATCCGGCACCTGATCTGCCACGTATCGAAAAAAAAATTTTACCATCAAACTCAACTATGTCGCATACACCGACACATTTCCCGACGCCCCCCCAAACTAACGAGGTCGCGCCCCTCATAGCCTGGGAGGCCCAGGACGCGCAGTACCGAGCCTGCCTGGACCGGGAGCGCGTGGCAGCTCTCGCACAACAACATGAGTGCTTCCCACGCTGCCCGCTTGTCATTACTGACCTTCCCTTTTCAGAACAACACAACATTACTGCCCCGGAGGCGGGTCCCAGCCAGCTCCTGGAGCCTGTTCCTGATGCAGGTCCCAGGGGTCCTTTGGGGTCAGGTCTCAGTTGTCCCATGCCCACTTTTGCGCAGATGACCGTGCATCCCCCCCGTCCCCCTCCCCCTTCTCATCCTAGACTGGTCGCCCCTCGTTTCCATCGCTCTGGAATGGTGGTGGGGGCCATTTCTGAGGTCCCGGAGACCCAGCGCATTGCGTGGGCCCTTCAAGGGGGCGCTGGTGAGGCCCCGGGGCTTGCCTCCCCATGCCTGGTGTATCAGCAATGGGCCGGTAAGTAGCTTTGTACCTCTGGTCCCGTGGCTAATCCTGAGTGCCTAGTGTCTTCACTGCGCACGTCGCTCGGTGATGTGTTTGTTCGAGGCCCTGTCCGCCTCATCCCAGCGTGACACTTCCATGTGTGAGGCCTGTCACCTCAATCACGAGCAATGTTCCGTTTCGGCCCTCTGGAGGGCATATTGCGTTTCGCGGGAGCAGGGTTGGCCATTGGAAGGGATCACCCGGAGGATGGGGGTGGAGGAGAGGGATTGGGTCGCGGGGGCGGTGGCAGTTCAGGAGGAGGCACTGGGGGAGGCCTCTGGGGGTGGGGCGGGAGGGCGGAGGGTTGTCCGGGTGGGCGGCCGGGGCCGGCCTGTGGTTTTAATCACACGCCGGGTGACCTGGTCTGGCGCCCCAGGGCGAGAGGGACGTGAGGGGCGCTCTGATAAGGGGAAACGGTGGGCGTCGCCTAGCCCCTCTCTGGGGCCCTTCAAGAGGGCGCGCCTGCCCTCTGGGACCCCGCCCCCGGTCCCCCCCCCACGTCTTTCCCCCGCAGTGTTCTCGCCGTTGTCGGGGCGGCCCCTGGAGGCAGATGTGGGGGCTTTTCAGGAGCGTCCGGGGGAGTCCGAGGAGGGTAGGGGGAAGGCTGACATGCGGAGGGAGCTGGAGGTGGGTCGGGAGGCGCTTTGGCAGCTGGAGGAGGCCCAGGTTGCTCGGGGGGAGGTGGAGGCGCAGTTGGAGGCGTTGCGGGCGAGGCTGGGGCAGGGAGTGGGGATCCTGGAGGGGGTCCCCTCTGGACAGGAGGTGGCGGAGGGGCTGCGCCGCAATGTGGTGATCACACGCATGGCGTCTCTGAGTGAGTTCCCTGTTACTTGCTCACCTATTTCACTAACATCTTCAGGCTGGGCCCGGGAGCACCGTCTGCTCCTGGATGGATCTGCCACGGCTCTTGCTGCGCTGCAGGAGGGGCAGTGCCCGGAGGTGATGACCCCTGGGGTGGAGCACGGTCTCGACCTCCTAGGGCGACTTGTGGTTGCACACCGGCGGAGGAACGTGCCTGCCCCGGGATCCTGGTTCGAGCGCGTGTTGGACGAGGACGAGCTCCTCCCGTCCTGGGATCTGCTGGCTGAGGAAGTGTGGCAGGAGCATGGTCCAGAGGGGGTGGGGGAGGATTTCCGGGGTTGGCCGAGGGGAGTCACGGTTCAGGGCCCCAGCGTTAGGGGTGGCGTTTTGACGTTTTCTTTTTTCTTCTTCGTCCGCTGTGTTTCTTGTCCTGGCCTAGAACTGTAGATAGTGTACTTATAAGAAAAATGTATATACTCGGTCTTTCGGAGTAAATAAGGAAGGAATCGTGTAAGTAATGCGGCGGAAAAGCTGGAAGGAGACCCTGCTTCGACTCCAGGGCGCTACTTATGAGAAAAGGTACTAAAAAGGGAGTAAGTTCTAGAAAGGGGAAGCAGAAAGTATACATGGGAGTTGAATCCCTACTGAGCCCAGAGGCGGGGGTTACACCCACTACTGCTGTCTGTGAGTCCTGCGCCTGGGAAGATTGTTTCCCAGGTGCCGTTGTTGGAAGTCCTGGAGTTTGTCAAGGGCGCCTTCGAGGTTTCGGCGTGGTTTCCAAGTGTTGTCTTCCGGGCCGTATCCCTTTCATCGTACGAGGAAGTGGGGTTGTCCACGAATATTCCGGGAGTCGAGGATGTCTTCAACCTCATAGTGGTACTCGTCCTCGACCTCGACCGGGGGAGGGGGCTCAGGGCGTCGTTCGGGGAAGGGATCCGGGGGGTGTCGTTCCAGGAGGCGGACATGGAATACCAGGTGCAGACCTTTTAGTCCCAGGGGAAGCTCGATCTTGTAGGCATGGGATGAGACCTTCTTCAATATTTTGAACGGGCCGAGGTGCTTGTGATCGAGTTTTGGGGAGGGCCAGCGGGTGCGGAGGTGGCGTCGGTCTAACCATACCTTTGTCCCGGGGGTCTAGTTGGGGGTGTCTCCCCGTTTCTGGTCGGCGTGTTTTGCATAGGCCTGGTTCGCGGTGTCGATCTCTTTCCGGAGAAACTTGTGAAGGGATTGGAGATCCCAGGCAACCTCGTGGGTGGCGTGCGATGGGATGTCCCGGAGCGAGAGTGTCAGTCGAGAGTAGTATCCCTTGTTGGCAAAGAAGGGTGATACCCCGGTGGCAGAGTGTGGCGTGTTGTTGTAGGTGAACTCGGCCAGGGGGAGCTCGGTGCGCCAGTTGTCCTGCAAGTAGTTGACATACAGTCAGAGATACTGCTTGAGAGACTGATTGACCCTTTTGGTCTGATCGTCGGTTTTGGGGTGGTAGGCAGTAGAGAGGTTAGTCTTTACTTCAAGGGCCTTACACAGGAAAGTCCAGAACTTGGACATGAAAAGCGGGCCACGGTCAGAGACGATGTCATCCAGGAGTCCATGTTTGGCAAAGACGTGCTCGAGGAACAGCCGGGCGAAGTCCAGGGCGGTGTCCATGGTGTGGCAGGGTAGGAAGATGCCCTGTTTGATTAGCCTGCACACAACGACGAGAATGACATTGAACCCTTCAGATTCCGAGAGTTCGATGATGTGGTCCAGGGATATGGAGAACCAGGGGCGTCGCCCGACCGGCAGGGGTTTCAGGAGTCCGTATGGTCGGTGTCGGGGGACTTTGGCCTGGAGGCAGGGTTTGCATGATCGAATGTAATGGGTCACGTCCTTCTTTAACCCTGGCCAAAAGTAAGTCTGGGAGATAAGCTGGAGGGTCTTACGTATTTCAGGGTGTCCCCAGAGCTTGTGGTCGTGGTGTTGATGGAGGATGTTGTAGCGGAGTCGGGCATAATCTGGGACATAGATGTGGCCGTCCCGGAGGAGGAGTTTTTTGTCGGGGGACAAGAAGAAGGCAGGGTCCCAGTCGGTTCCATCGGGGGGGTTGCGGGGGTCGTGGTTGGTGAAGTACTTGTCTTGGGGGGCATGGCGGATCTGGCTCAGGGTCCCTTTGTCGTTTAAGATCAGTACGGCATTCAGATGTTTGGGAGAGATCACCACGCAATGATTGAACGCATTGTGTTCTGCCTCAAACGACTTCTTGGGATAGACGTCTGGTCGACGGGTGAGGGCATTGGGTTTAGCTCCAAGTCGTCCCGGGCGGTACTGGATCATAAAGTCGTATTCCGAGAAAACCTCGGACCATCGGGCCTGCCGTCGACTAAGTTGCTTGGTCGTGGTGAAGTACTGCAGGTTGTTGTGATCTGAGTAGACCTGAATCTGGTGCCGGGCTCCCTCGAGGTAGGCTCGCCATTGTTTGAAGGCTTCGACGATGGCAAGGAGCTCCTTGTCGTAGATGTCGTAGTTGAGCTCGGCGTCAATCATGGACTGGGTGTAGAAGGCAACTGGCTGGGGCTCCCCGCTGTCAGGTCCCATCTGCAAGAGAATCCCGGCGATGGCGTAGTCGGAGGCGTCGCATTCCAGGATAATCGGGAGGGCCGGGTCGTAGTGCTGGAGTACGGGGGTGGTGATGACGCCCAAAGTTTGGTCAGCAACAAATGTAACTAAAGTGTTACCGTACCAAGAGTTTGCGTTGGGCGCGCTATAAGTGATGTGAGGAGTCCCGGGCAGGTCCCAGAGAACACGCCTGTGAAAATGGGTAAAAGTCGGTAACGGGGTTGGCAAGTGTAAAGCGCTAAGGTAAAGCGCCTAGGAAGAAGCGGTAAGTGAACACAGCAAAGGTAAGCGGCAAGAGCACGATAAGCTTAGCGAAGTCTAAGCGTCGATAATGCCTGCCGTAGTTGCAAGGCACGAGTATGTCGAGTGTTGGCGAGCGTCTGCAACTGCCGATGAGTTTTGACGTTGCCGACCGTAGCGTAAATGAGCTCTTGAGCGTAAGGGAGACTGAGGAAAGGGGAGTAAACTGTGGTCTATTGTTCTGATGTCCTATGTACAAGTCGGTAAGTACTTTTATACTACAATGAGTTCGCCGTCGCCAGTGGCTAATGACGCCAGAGTGCGGTAAACTAGAAAATTTCAAAGGGGTAGCTCCAACGGTTTCAGATCCCTACCGTCCATTCAAGAGCCTTAGCGATGCCAGGCGACAGATCGCAAAGCTAAACCATCACTCCATCACCCTTCTGTCCGTCAGAGTACCTAAGCGATGTCAGGTGCCAAATTGAGACGCTAAGCGGTGTCAGATGCCAAGGTCAAACGCTAAGCTGTCCGTCAGTTTTTGATAGATCATCAGGCTTCTCGCTAAGCGCTGTCGTCAGTGACTGATGCCATCTGTCAGTTGTCATTCTTGCTGCCGTCGGCGCTATCACTGATCGGATCTGCTTCTTGCCGTGTCCGGCCGTCGGAAATGGCTTAAAATAGGTAGAACGCGTGCGCTAAGTTCGGAACGAGTGCGGCAAGGTTTCCAGAGCCGGTGCCGAGCCTGCCGTTGATGCGCCTAACCTGTATAGAGTCCTATCATCTCCCCCCAACTGAAAAATTGACTGTCCTCAGTCACCAAATAAGGCTACCGTTACCGTTTTTGTGACAAGTGGCCCGTGCGTTCTTGAGATTTGGTTTATAGTCCTGGCGCATGAGTTTGGACTTCGTCTCTCTTCCACATCTTTACCTGGCGCTCTATTAAAAAAATATGTCTTTCCGAATTCCAACTCCGCCCCCCGTCCCATCTCGCGAGGCTCAAGACGCCGCCTCCGCCTATATTGACAAGGCCAACAACTTCATTAGGCGCATCGAGGGTGTGGGCGCGGAGGCGCCTCCAAACTTGGTCGTTGCCGTGATGAAGTTGTTGGAGCGCTGGTACGAAGTTCGCGTCCTTGGCGTCGGCTGGGACAGAGAAATTGAAGTGCGGGAGTGGTGCCGGGCGCGGTACGTCGACAATCGTGGCGCCGACTGGTTAGCGCCATTTTCTCGTTTTGTAAGTGGTTTTAGTCCTTGCCGTGTTGCTAGCTGATTAGTCCCTAGGCGCCTCCTCCCGTCCCGACCATTGAGGACGAATTGGAGGACATCCTCTCTGGCGCATTGCCAATGACGGTAAGCGCTCCCGCGCCTGAGTAAGTATCTCTGATTTTTGATCTCTAACTTAGCTGTGGTCTGATCTGTCTCCCCATAGCAAACAAGAGGTGTTAGCGCCTCTTGCCAATTTGCAGGTGGACGCCGAGATGGCGGCAATTCGCGAGAGCGTGCTAGAAGAGGCCTCCCGTGACGCCAAGGAGAGAACCAAGGCGTTGGAGGAGCGAGAGGTCGCTGGCGATTCCCTGGTTGCTAGCGAGAAGTCGCCAGTTGCCAGGAGGCAGATGCCTGATATGAAGGATTCCCACGCCGGTAGTGCCCAGAGCCCAGCACTGCCGGCAAGCAAATCGGGCTCTCCGGTCAAGCCTGGCAAGACTTTGAAAAAGAAGGTAAGTTTGAGGGTTCTTACCGCTGGCGACTTCTGCTTATCCCACTCTCAGTCTCGTAAGGCTGCCGCCCCTCGTTACACGGTAAGTTCGTTGCGCCAAGGTACTTTCCTTGCTAACCAACCATTTGACAGGCGCCAACGCAAACTTCCTTTAGCGACGCAGAGCTGAAGGGTTTGTTGGTGGCACGACGAGATGAGGCGGTTTTGGATGGAGGAATGGAGGCGGGGGTGGTCTTGCCGGAGATGAAGGACAAGAAGACGGCAAGTCCGGCGGCAAGACGGGAGTTCAAGGACTCCCAAGGAGCGGTAAGTGTTGTAGCTCTTCTTACCGCGTCTGTTAACACTTCTGTAGTGCGACAAGTGCTGGGCCGACAACGACCCAGAGGGGTGTTGGTACCCCACCGGTGGCCAGCCCTGTTACCGGTGCGGGACGCTAAAACGAGCTTGCACTTTGGACGGCGCCAAGAGTCGTGAACGCGGTGGGGCTCCCGACGCGGTAGTGGAGCGGACCTTTAAGCGTGCCGTCTTGGTCAAGAGAGCGCGGGAGTTCGTTGAGGAGGAGAGGAAGAAGCAGGCCGCTGGCGACGCGGCCACAATCAGCAAGAGTTCCCTGGCGCTGCCGACGCGTCAAGGGGACGAATCTGCAACAGTCGGTAACCGTGGCGCCGGAGAGCGCCAAGGGACTACGGTCCCTTTGAAACGACAAGTCTCCTCGCCCGCCAAAGGGAAGGGCAAGGCTAAGCGCGCGCGCGTAGTGGAGTCTCCCCCCCCTAGAAACGACAAGTCTCCTCGCCCGCCAAAGGGAAGGGCAAGGCTAAGCGCGCGCGCGTAGTGGAGTCTCCCCCCCCTACCCCCGAGGACGTGGAGATGGAGGATCTGGAGAAAGCGCTTGCCGCTAGTTGCCTACCGCCAAGGGACACCGAAGCTGGGCCCAGCAAGTTGCTCTCCCCAATCCACCTGAGAGGGGCTTCTCTGCCAACCGCCGACGAAGACGACGCGGTAATGGACCCGCCGCCAAGGGAAGAGCCCCAAGAGGCGGAACCGGCAGTGGCGACAACAAGGGGAGAAGGAAGCCCCCCGGCAATGGCGGGTGACGAGGACGCGGAGGGGGAGCCAGACGAGACCTTGGCGACCCAGCACGAAGGCGACGAGGAGGAGGCCCCCGCCAAGGAGGCAGTAGTGGGAGAAGGTGAGGGAGCGGCAGAAGTTGCCAGGGAGGAGCCAGAGTGGCGCTGGCTGCCTCCCTACGGTAACGTTGCCCCCTGGGACGTCTCTGACCCCGAGGACGTTGCCGGGTTGGAGCCCAGGCGTCCCGTGGTCGCCAGGATTAATCCTGCCTGGACCCCTCAGCCGCAGCCAACGGTTACAGGCGACGCGTTCAACTGGCTGGGCCAAGACCTCGTGTACCCGGTGGTGGCACTTAACCCGCGGGAGATGCTGGAGAGGTTCTCAAGTAGGGCGGCAACGATGGAGGCAGCAATGGGTCGGGAGCGGGAACGTGTCCGGGGTCAGCTAATGGCCCTAAGGTTGCGCTACTCCAATCTTGGTCGTAGCCTTAGCGTTCTTCGAGACTACCAGGCGGATTGCCAAGCCGCCATGGATTGGCAGACCGCCAACAACATTTTGCCTGGCGACCTCCTACCTCTACGCGACTCTTCTTTGCCGGTCTCCGACGACTCGTTGCCGATGGAGGATGATAGTGAGTGAACGGACCTTAGCGTAGATAGGCCGTTTTCTTTTCGTACATATTTTGTTGGCGCCCCGTTTTTTTTTTTTTTTTTTTGATATATTTTTGCTGTTCCCTACCGCGTGGAGGAATTAAGTCTAGTCTGAGTTAGCGAACCATCACAGGGTAAGTTAAGTAAGGTAACGGGAAGACGAGCGGCAAGCATTTGTTAAAGTAAGTGCCAGCAAGAGGAGAAGTAGGTGAGGGACTTAGACAAATTTTGAGGAAAAGGGAAACGCTCAGTAGATCATCATAGCGAAAAACCCTTGGCGAGAGTTGCGCAGGGCGCTAAGCGTTGGCGACACGCTAGCGCTGCGGCTTAACTACGTAAGGAATTGTCTGTGGAATATAGTACAGTAAGTATTGGCAAGAAAGATAAGTAAGGTAAGTAATAGAAAGAAAGAGCTTATCAATATATAGTCTTTTCTAATCTGGTTCTTCTTCTTCAACTAGAGTCGGTAAGTCATCATCGTCCAGTAATTCTGTTTCTTCAAGTTCCCTAAGCTTGGCGGTGTCGATATCTAGCGCTTCAAGCGGCAAGTCAATGTGTTCTCTGGCGAGGTATGGCAATAGGCGAAAAGCGGCAACCGGTCGATGCAGTACTGAACCATCTAATTCACAGAGCACGTAAGCGCCTCCACGGTTACAAGAGATAACTACCAAAGGTCCTAGATAGCGCAGGCGCATTTTCTTGTTGTATGAAGTTTCGATTTTGGAGTTGCGCATGAGCACTAGCGCGCCCCTCGGGAAGTTGTAATCTTTAATGGTAGCGCTATGCTCGGTCTCGAATCGTAGAGCTGTTTGGCGACGGGCGCTAAAGACTACCTCGTGGAGTCGCTCTAAATCTTCTTTCCTTCGTTGGAGGTCTATGGCTCGTCTGGCGATCAGGTCGGTAGTCGCTAAGATGCTGTTGGGTGCTGGCTGAAGGTAGGTCGCTTCTATGATGTCGGCAGGGAGTAAAGGATGGGTGCCAGTAGCCGCGTAATAGGGAGAGCAACCCATGCGCTTACGAATGGTAACCCTCTCTGACCAGAACACTGAATACGTTGCCTCACTCCAACGAGACTCGTCGCCATCAACTGCCTTAAAGAGCGCTTGCCGAACGTCAAAGTGTGGTCTCTCTACCAGGCCATTGGCGCGCTTGTTGTAGCCAGATACTCGAATGTGGTGAATATTGTATTTCTTGGCGAGGTAAGTTAGCGCTTTGATGATGGGCGCACCGTTATCCGTGACGATTTCTCTTAGCGCTCCCCACCGGCAGATGACGTCTTCAAATAGCCACTTGGCGACCGCCTCGGTATTTTCTCTTTGAAGCATGCGAAACTCAGGCCAGTGGATTAGCGAGCAACGACCTTGAATGATGTACTTATAGCGACCAGATTTGGGCATATGCATGGTGTCGACGTAGATTTTGCTGAAGAGGGGAGCTGGCGTTGCAACGGTTGGCGGTATGAGTACTTGGCGTGTTTGTTGAATTTGGCAGAGGTGGCAAGTCCTGATGTACCAGGCGATGTCGGCACTAGCTTGTGGCCACCAGAATCGTTCTAGCAGAGAAGCTCGGGTAGCGTACAGACCTCTATGACCTAGCTCGTCATGCATAGCGCGCAAGACTCGTAAGCGACCTTCTGGCTTGATGATCAGCTTGTGAGCGCCATCTCGATTTCGTCGCCAAAGTCTGTTGTCGGTAAAGAAGAAATGGGTAGCATATCGGATAAAAGTAGCGTATTGTTCGTCGGTAAGGTCTGTGGGTCGCTTAAGGTCTTGTAGCCATTGTTCAACTATTAACAGGCGACTGTCTTCCGCCTTTGCCTTGGCGGATCGGGGAACGGCATCGTAGGTCAGGTTTTTGCTGTCTTCTCTTAGCGACTGGGGTTCCTGTACGATTTTTACGGGAGGCAAGTCTTGTCCAAGGATGCTTGCCGTGTAGAATGTGAGGGGTGCGCTAAAGGTCTCGGGGCGGTAAGGGACGATGGGATGTAGAAGGATGCTGGCAGGCTGTTGCCGTCGTAGTAAGGGAATTGGCTGTTGAATGAGGTGCACGAAACCATGTAGTCGGTCGATCCAGTCCTCGAAATTGCTATCAGCCTGTGGGTCCACTGCCGGGTCGCCAGGCTGCTGTGGTCGCCTAGAAAGTCCATCTGGTCCGTGGAAAGAGCTCTTGACGTGTACCAACTCAAAGTGAAACATGAGGATGGCGACTACCCACCGGTTCATGCTAGCGGATGGCTGGATGTCGGGATTCTGCAGCATGCCTTTGATGTACCTAGCGTCGACTTCAACAATAAGGTTGCGCACGCCAATCAAATACATCTTTAGCGACCGGAAGGTTTTGAAAAGCCCATAGAGCTCTAGCTTAGGCTGACTGTAGCAAGATTCCCGGTCGTTTAGCGTGATGGACCCAAAGCGGTTGTAGCGTCGCTGTTTCCGATTGTCGCTAAGGCACTGGCACAGGAAGTAGCCAACGGCAATGTACGAGGTATCCACCGCCAAGATAACAGGGTCGGCAGAGGTATAATTGATGGGGACTAGGGGTTTGGCGTCTTGTAGAGCTTTTACTAAGTCTCGTTGTGCGGTAACCTGGTCTGGCCCAAATTCGAAGGGCTCGTTGGCGCGGGTGAGTCGGTTAAGGGCGTGTGCGCGATGGGCAAAGTTCTTGACGAATATCCTGAGAACGCCAACGGTACCAAGAAAGGCGCGAACTTCAGATAAGTCGCGGCAAGGACCCCAGCGCTCCAAGAGTGCTAAGCGAGATTCGTCGGGAACGCGTCCGTCGGGAGTGCAGATGTGACCAAGTATTTTGAACCTTGGCGCGCATAGGAGGAGTTTGTGGCCGCTAAAAGTCCCACCGCTATACTTCATACGTTGGAGAACTCGGTTGAGCAACTGGAAAAAGTCCCATAGCGCTAAGCGAATATTGGGGTTCTCGGGATGGGTTGCCGGTAAGCCGTTTACGAGTCGCCAGTCTTTGGGGCCTTTGACGCCAATGTTGTCGATGAAGCTAAGGACGTTATGCGGTATCTCAGGTTGGAGGATGAAAGTGATGTCGTCATGGAATATGGGGACTGAGTTTGTCCAGCCCATCGGCAAGGTAACTAGGCGGAGTGCGCCAAACGGAGTTTGAAACGTAGTGAGGTCGCGGGAAGAAGGGTGGATTAAGCGTTCGTCGTAGCCAACATAGAGGTCAAGGGTGGCGCCACAAATGCGCCCGGCAAAGGACTCGGCAACGTGATCAGGGAAAGGCGGTACGCCAGAGTGTCGTATGGTGACTCTATTCAGTGGTTCAAGACTGTGGACTATGCGTAGATTGCCATTCTTTTTGAGGACACAGAACCAACGGGAGCGGTAAGAACTATTGGAGGGTTCGTAGACGCCAGCCTGTATCTTGGTTTCTTTTTGAGGACACAGAACCAACGGGAGCGGTAAGAACTATTGGAGGGTTCGTAGACGCCAGCCTGTATCTTGGTCCTAATAATCTGGCAGACCTCGGCTTCGATTCCAGGCGGTAACGGTCGGTTGTGCTCAGTCCACGGTACGTGAGGGATGGTCGGGATTACGACAGGCGGGAAGAAATCTGTGCGGAGGCTGCCGCGTTCCGAGTCCTCCCAAGCAAAGGCTTTGTCTTGCTTAGCGACAAGATCGGTAAGGACGTTCAACTCATCTTTGGTCAAAAATCCTGTGTCGTGCTCCTTGGCGAACTGCTGCTGGCGTTCCTCGGTAAAACGTCCTGTGGGCTGAAAGGGTGGCGGATTCGGTGATAAGGCCGGCATGTCGGCAAGAGGGTCGCCAATGATCTGGCGCTTGATTCTAAAAGTCTCGGGAGAGTGCGTAGCGACGGGTTTTGTTTTAAGCGCAACTGGCTTATATTTCTTTTTAACTTGAACCCCTTTCCTTTTAGGAGCGTTAGCCTGGTTATAAACAGAGGTGGAAAGGGGAACTGTAGCCTGAGGAGCGGCAAGTCCAAGAACGGCAGGAGACGAGGCTCCGGGAAGGGTAGTGAGATAGAAAGGGGAACTGTAGCCTGAGGAGCGGCAAGTCCAAGAACGGCAGGAGACGAGGCTCCGGGAAGGGTAGTGAGATACGTATTGGTAGACGCAATATTTTGAAATGATTCAGAAGTGGTAAGGTACAAGTAGGCAAGAGAGGAGTCGGTAATGTTTTGATTTTTCTGGGAAGTCTCGGCGTCGGTAGCGGTAGAGGAAAGCAAAACTTCATCGTCAAGACAAGCGGTAGATATAATATTTACAAGACCAGTTGAATGGTCATATTCCAGCGTTAGCGCCACATCTCCGTGATCGTCGCCAATCACCTCCTCGATGGTCTGTGAAAACACCTATGGGGTCGTTCGTTGGCGTGCTGGTCAGTAAACTCCGGTGGCTTAGCGAGGGCGCCTTTTTGTTGTCCCCTAGGGAACGTTGGCACCGTTCGTCGGATTCCGGAATTAGGGTCGCTAATTGTGAGGGTCGTTTCCTCGTCAGTAACTGTCTTGACGACTGATCGCGCCAAGACGTCGAAGGGTCTGCCGAGTAGTAAGTCGTATGCCGGTGATCGCAAAATGTGTATCTGAAGATAAAAGGTGATGTCGCCAAGGGTGCATGGCACATTCTTGGCGAGGCCGAGGGATCTGTCTACCGTACCGTTAGCGCTCTGCATGTTTAGTATAACGGTAGGGTCGTAAATAAGGCCTAGATCGTTAGCGACTTCAGCTGCCATAGAAATGATTTGAGACCCGCTATCCACAATTGCCTCTACCTCGTGCTTGTTGTCTACGGTTAGCGCTACTGAGCGAATAGCGTGCGATTCTTGAGCGACGGTAAGGATGGCGGGGTCCTCTCCATGGTCCACAGACCTAAGGTAGGTCTCCACTGGGTCCACAGAGGTGGCGTTAGCGATGGAGTCGGCAAGAGGTTCATCGGTGTCGGGAGAGTCGATGGTAACAGAGAAACCAGGAAGCGCATCGTCGAGTTCATCAACCTCGGCAACAGCTGTCGCCAAGGGTCGTCGAGGAGTAACTGCTGTCTTGACCTGGTTGCGGACGTCGGGAGCAATACTACAAAGTTCTTCTACTGACAAGGTGACGGCGGTTTTCATGATACGGTTAAAAACGTGGTTAGATTTCTCTATGTCGAAAATTGGCGCGGTAGGTCGGTAGCCACCCTCAGGACGTTTCTCGGGAGCGGCAAAGTTTCGTTGTGCGGGAGCGTGATAACGGTCGGGAATCCCTGAATAGGGATGGAGAGGCGGCAAAGGCGGTTCGGGAGCGGTAGCGGACGACGATGGTTCTGGAGTGGCAGCAGGGGCAGTAGCAGGCGGTGCGGCAGGAGCAGGCGTCGGTAATTTGCTAGCGGGAGGCATCGGCTTATATCCTTTAAGAGGCTGTTTAGGCTGCTTAACTTCAACCCCATCAAAAACCTGATTCTTAAGCGAATCCAACTCCTGTTGCAGCTTAGCGATTCGCTCTTCCCGCGAGAAGGTAGGGCGGTCGCCAACGCTGTCGAAGTGTAAGACCTCGTGGATCATTTGCTGCTGAGTTGCCTGGTCAGGGTCGGGGTTAGCGTTGCCGGAAAGCGTGCCGGTAACGATCTGTCCTGGGTTGCGCCTATGCCACTCATCAACTCGCTCCTGGAAGGACTTCTTGTCTGGGTAGTTGGGAATGATGGCGCCAGTGGTGAGGACTATCTTGCCGTCGATAGCCCGTCGAATTCTCCCTTGCCGAATGTAGTTCTCTAAAGTCGTGCAGCGTCCTCTAGTCATGGTGTGGCCAATTTCCCCACAGAAGTGGCAAGGGCCAGGCGCGGGTACGTTAGCGGGTCGGTTAGTGAGGTTGGTGGTGATCATGGTTTCAATACGCGTCATAGCGGAAGCAACAGCCGCGGTAATAGCAGCATTGAGTTCTTCTTTCTTAACGAAGTCGGCAACAGGAGGCGGGATGGGAATGATACCGTTAGTTCGCTCAGGTGGTGGGCTCGTCCTAGCACGTTGCAGTCCAACGCCAGTGTCCGTTCCCTTGAGAACCCATTTACCGGCTTCAAAGACGTCGGCAACGTTATAGGGCTCGTCAGGGTGATGGGCCTGATGAACTATCTCTAGGCGACGAGCAATACGAGTCCACAGAGACGTCGGGATGCCTTGCTGAAATAGGCGACGTTCCTCGTTAATATAGAGCTTGCCGTTCTGCAGAAGCCACCTAGCGATTTTCTGGAACTCGCGGTAATACGTAGAGAACGCGCCAAGAGATGATGTGCCACTGTCGAATGATTCCTGTACTAGTTTCTGGAGCTCGTTTACCGTGTATCGGGTAGCCTCCTCTGCGCCAGGGTACAGCTGGATTACTGCCGTCTTCCAGTCCTCGTATGAAGCGCCTTGAGCTGGAGCTGGCGGGGCGGCAGGAACAAAGGCAGCTGGATTACTGCCATCTTCCAGTCCTCGTATGAAGCGCCTTGAGCTGGAGCTGGCGGGGCGGCAGGAACAAAGGTGGCAAACTCGGTAAGACCTGTCCACATCTCTGCCGTGTCATATGACACGTATCTGATTCCTGTACTAGTTTCTGGAGCTCGTTTACCGTGTATCGGGTAGCCTCCTCTGCGCCAGGGTACAGCTGGATTACTGCCGTCTTCCAGTCCTCATATGAAGCGCCTCCGTGTATCGGGTAGCCTCCTCTGCGCCAGGGTACAGCTGGATTACTGCCGTCTTCCAGTCCTCATATGAAGCGCCTTGAGCTGGAGCTGGCGGGGCGGCAGGAACAAAGGCGGCAAACTCGGTAAGACCTGTCCACGTCTCTGCCGTGTCATATGACACGTATCTTGCCGCATACTCCTTCATCTGCGTGTGGTCGGTAATGTTACAATCCCTGAATAAATACTCCAACTCCTTAAAATACTGGGAGAGCTCCCGTGGCTTGGTCTCGTCCCATTTCGGTGCCGAGAAGTGGTTGCGTGGCGGCATGCGTTGGACTTGTTGTTCCATGGCGACGGTGGTAACGAGTTCGGTTAGCGGTAGTGGGGAAGGGATTCTAGAGATTGGCGACGGGGTAAGAGAAATGGCGAATTGAGAAAGCGGTGTTAAAGGAGTGATGGGAGTGACTGATTGCGGTAAGGCAAAGGGCGACGCTAAGGGGTCGTCGGCACTATAATCGAGGGAATGCGGGAAGAGATCAGGAAAAGCGTCTACAGTGGCGTTCTGTAGTTCCTGGGCTAGAGAAAGACCCGGTAAGGCACCAGGTGGTTGTGGGGTTGATGGGTGGGAAGGAGCTATGCCTTCTGCCGACTGGTCTAGCAGGCGGCGCCTACGCTGGAGACGGGTTTCTGGCGGAATTCTGCCCTAGAGAACCCTCGCGGTGGGCTCCAATTTGATGACGCCCAAAGTTTGGTCAGTAACAAATGTAACAAAAGTGTTACCGTACCAAGAGTGTGCGTTGGGCGCGCTAAAAGTAATATGAGGAGTCCCAGGCAGGTCCCAGAGAACGCGTCTGTGAAAAAGGGTAAAAGTCGGTAACGGGGTCGGCAAGTGTCAAGCGCTAAGGTAAAGCGCCTAAGGAAAATGCGGTAAGTGAACACGGCAATGTGAGCGGCAAGAGCACGATATGCTTAGCGAAATCTAAGCGTCGATAATGCCTGCCGTAGTTGCAAGGCGCGAGTATGTCGAGTATTGGCGAACGTCTGCAACTGCCGATGAGTTTGACGTTGCCGACCGTAGCGTAAATGAGCTCTTGAGCGTAAGGGAGACTGAAGTAAAGGGGGAAACTCTGGTCTATTCGTTTCTTGTCCTATGTACAAGTCGGTAAGTACTTTTATACTACAATGAGTTCGCCGTCGCCAGTGGCTAATGACGCCAGAGTGCAGTAAACTGGAAAATTTCAAAGGGGTAGCTCCAACGGTTTCAGATCCCTACCGCCCATTCAAGAGCCTTAGCGATGCCAGGCGACAGATCGCGAAGCTAAACCATCACTCCATCACCCTTCTGTCCGTCAGAGCACCTAAGCGGTGTCAGGCGCCAAATTGAGGCGCTAAGCGATGTCAGACGCCAAGGTCAAACGCCAAGCTGTCCATCAGTTTTTGATAGATCATCAAGCTTCTCGCTAAGCGCTGTCGTCAGTGACTGATGCCATCTGTCAGTTGTCATTCCTGCTGCCGTCGGCGCTATCATTGATCGGATCTGCTTCTTGCCGTGCGTGGCCGTCGGGAATGGCTTAAAATGGGTAGAACGCGTGCGCTAAGTTCGGAACGAGTGCGGCAAGGTTTCCGGAGCCGGTGCCGAGCCTGCCGTTGATGCGCCTAACCTGTATAGGGTCCTATCAGCGGAGGTCGATCTTTATGTAAACCTTGGCACTGCGGAGTCGATCGACTAGATTGCCAATGAGCGGGAGCGGGTAGCGGTTCTTCTTGGTGATTTTATTGAGTCCTCGGTAGTCAACGCAGAGTCGGAGCGAGCCGTCCTTCTTCTTGGCGAATAGAACTGGGGCTCCGGCGGCGGAGGCGGAGGGTCAGATGAATCCCTTACCAAGCATTTCGTCGAGATAGTCCTTGAGGGCCCGGAGTTTGACCTCCTACATGTTGTACACTTTGCCAAAAGGGGGGGGCGGCTCCTTCCTTGAGGTCGATGGTATGGTCATAGGGGCGGTGAGGGGGAATCTCCTTGGCATCTCCTTCGGAGAATACATCAGCAGACTCATGATACTCTGGGGGAACTACTTCTCGGAGGATTTGCTCCTTGGTTTTCTTTTCTGGGGGAATTGCGTCCCCTCGTAGATGTTCTTCCAGGAGAGAAGGCGAGGTGTGTAGCTGAAACGTGGGAGTTCCATCCTTCATGAGGCAGGCGAAGGGGGCGGCCCCAATGATCCTAATGTTGAGTGTGTTCGGGTCAATTGGGGTCGCAGATGCATCGGCCAGAGTGGGTGTGATGTGTGTCTGAGACCGGCCAGGGTAGTTCGGCCCTTTGTACTTGTTCTGAGGAATGTTTGGGGGTTGATCAGGGGCCTTGCGGTCTCGGACGGGCGTGGGGGGCGTGGCAGTCGTCCTGGGGGTGTTGGGCGTCGGGTTGCTTTCTAGGGCCCGGAGGTGCACGGCGGTCGAGGAGTGGTCTTTGGGTCCTGGGAAGGTCATGGTGAGCGTCCTCCAATCGATGTTGGGGTTCGTGTCACGCAGCCAGGGTAGTCCCAGCACCATCGGGGTCGATTTGTGAAGTCACGTGACCAGGAAGTTGGAGGTGAACTCGTAGTCATTGTCCAGGGTCACGTGTTCCGAGTGAGACCTCTGAATGGGGCCGGAGGAGGAGGAGGTGCCGTCGAGGCGTTGCAGGCAGAGGGGCTGGTCGAGGGAGTCGTGGGGGAGGTCGAGGGCGTCGCTGATGAAAACTCCGGTGGCTCCGCTGTCAATGAGGGCCGATATTGGTCCCGGGGCGCTGTCCAGCCTGGCATTGATGATAAAGGACCGGGACGAGCGGGACTGGAGTCCGGGGGGTGGTGGGGGCCCGTCCTTCGGGGTAGGATTCGGAGAGTGAGGGATGTCGAAGGGGAGCTGCTGGTTGTCGGGCGTCGGGTCCCGGGTCAGACGAAGGGTAAGATGTCGCCAATAGATGCGGGGGTTGGTGTCTTGGAGCCACGGGAGCCCTAGGACCAGGGGTGTGGAAGGGTGGAGTTTGGTTATCAACATCCAGAGGGTGTGAGTCTGTCCGTTGGCGAAAGCCCTAGGACCAGGGGTGTGGAAGGGTGGAGTTTGGTTATCAACATCCAGAGGGTGTGAGTCTGTCCGTTGGCGAAAGTAACAGGCATACGCACAAAGTGATTGATGTCCCCCGCTGTAGAGGCGTCTCTGTCAAAGAGGCAGAGCCATACCGGGACCGGGAGTCACTGAGCGGGTTCCGGGGCAAAGGTAGACCATGCTTCATTGATGAAGTTGTCAGTGGCGCCACTGTCAACGAGGGTGTTGAGGGGGGTTCCGGAGGGGGTGAGGCAGGTTTTGAGGAGAAGAGAGTGCGAGGAGTGGGAGGGTAGGTAAGCCGTGAGGGTGTCCTGTATGAGTGTCGTGGAGCGAAGATGTGAGACTGGGGCAGAGAAGACGTCGGGGTTGATTCCGCGATTTAGGGCGTCTTCCAGGTCTAAATCGCCGGGTCGTTTTCCGAATACTCATAGATGGCGTCCTCCTCTTTGAAGGTCCAGGTGGCACGTCCCATGACCTGTCGTTGGGGGCACTCGGAGATAAAATGGTCTTTCTCACCACAGAGTATGCAGACACCCTCCCTTCTCCGTCGTTCCTGCACATCCCTCGGGACCTCAATCCAGGGTCGCCCCTTTTTCAAGAGCCGGTTGGCCTGGAGGGCTTCTTCATCCCATTTGTCAGTGAAGTCGGGGTCTTCAGAGTCTTCCGGGGGTTCCTTGGGGTCTGGCGCGTCGCCTGGGTCGTTGGCGGCCACGGTGGCGTTGAGTTGGGCCTGGGGGCGGGCACCGCTGCCAGGGTTAGTATTGGGCGAGCCGCGACTCACTGGGGGTCGGCCACCAGGGAACGCAGGGGGACCGGAGTTCCGGATTTGGGGTTGGGGGTTTTGCCGGAGAGCCATGGGGGTCCTCCCCTAGGGTTCCAGGGGGGTCGAGAGTTCGAGTACTCGCTGCGATCTTCCCAGTAGCGTTGGTCGATCTGCATGACGAGGGCCTTGTATCCGTCATAGGAGGATTGTTTCGGGGCGAGTCGGAGAATGTCCTTGATGCGTTGTGGCAGGGCATGGCAGAGGGCATACCAGAGGGCGCTGTAATTCCAGCCTGTCTCGTAAGCTTCCTTCTCAAAACGTACGATGAAGGTGGTGAAGCGTTCTTCAGAGCGCATCCAGAGGTTGAAGAGGTTGTCCTTGGCCTCGGCCATGGTGTCGTAGATCCCGAACTTCCCGGAGAACTCGTCAACAAAGGCTTGCCAGTGAGCGAGTGCTGGGTTGTTGGGGTCGAACTGGATGAGGGCCGTGTAGTGGTCGAAGGCGATCCCCTGGAGGTACGAGGCGGCAAAGGCCACTCGGGAGCTGTCAACCTGAAACGTGAGTGGCTTCACCTGAAATGTATTAAGACACTGAGTGAGGAATATACGCCATTTTCGGGGGTCCCGGCCCGTGAATGCGTCAGGCTTTTGAATGTCCAGACATTCTTCGTGGGCGAGGGCATCGCAAGCGTCATCCGGTCCAGTAGCGTTGCAGGGAGGGGGGCCGGCATTGTAGTAGTAGTAGTAATGGTTACCCCCCCTCCTTGTGGAGGAAAGGCGCTGAGGGCAGGACCCACCCGCCTGGAGGGCCTCCTCCGGGTGGCTCACCTAGAGGTCCGCGCCTGGGGGGTCCATTGTCCCAGGGGGGTTCGTTCCTGCTGGGGGGAGGCCTGGGTCTCCACGCAGGGGGTGGCGGAGGTGGGGGACCTGGGGGTTGTCCTCGAGGCTCAGCCGGTAGTGGCAGAGGCGGTCGGGGAGGGTTTGGTGGTATTGGGTCGATCTGAGGGGGGCCAGGTGCCGGGCTGGATGCCGGGTTGCATGGGAGACGTTCAACCCAGGAAGGTCGCGCTTGCATTGGAGGCCGTGGAGGGTTCTGCAGATCGAAGTGGGGTGGGGGGTCACGGCGAAAGTTGGGTTCTGGAGGGGGCAGGGCTGACATAGGGGGCGGTACCGGGGCGGGTGTGGGCGCAGGACGTGGTTCGTTGTTGCCACACGTGAGCTCGTCGATGTAGCACAGTGTGTCGTCCGTGCTAGGGGTGTCCGTGTGGGGTCTGCCAGGGGTTGGGCATTGTCCATTTGCGGGAGGGGTTCCAGGGGTCTCTGGGGCTGTCCCCAGGTCTCGAAGGTGCTAGGAATAGAGTTAGCCCTACGGCGAGTTGACAAGCCTACCGTGCGGGCCGTGGGCTGATCAAATAGCTCTCCTGTCGGATTAAGGGACCGTAGTATGGCCGAGGCGTTTTGTTGCTCTTCCTGTTGTCGTTGCTCCGGAGTGGGGACCGCAGGGGTTGCTGGGGCCAGTTCTGGTGGTTTCCGCTGGATGTGAATCGAGCGGCCTGGGTCTGCGGGGTCGTTGAGGGGTTGGGGGGAGGGGGATGCATGGACTTCATCGAGCAGTTGTTGCAACTCTTCACGGAGGATCGTGTTGCGCCTATACTTTACCATAGTCTGCTCCGGGAGTTCTCCTCGCATGAGGTGATCCCCGAATTCGACCAAGCAGTGGGCCCATTCCTCCGGAGTGCCTGCGAAGTTGTCGTGTCCGAGTTCCGTGAGTAGCGCCCTTGCCCGTTGAGTGAAGTCCTCCAGCGAGATCCTGAGCGAGCGGAGCACTTCGTCCCATTGCCATTCGTAGTCCTCGAGCCGTCATTGTCCCATCGGCGAGGGTGGAGTCCAAGCGGGTGGGGCGGCGGTTGGGTAGTGTCGAGGGGGATAGTTGTAGTGGAGAGGACCCCGGGATTGGGGGGCAGGACGCTGGTAACCATAGTAGGGGGTGGGTGCAAAGGGGCCCTCGCTAGGGGGTACCGGGCGAGGTCCACTGGGGACTGGTGGTGTCTCCGGTAGTCCTGCGGGAATGCTCTGGTACGAGGGGACTTCCACGGGTCGTGCCATGGCTAAGTTGGGCGGAGGGGCCCAGCTGGCTGAGGGCCCCAGATTGTAGAGAGATGGGTCAGGGGCCCAGTGGCGGTGGAGGTATTGGGGTTCGGGGCCCAGCTGGCTGAGGGCCCCAGATTGTAGAGAGATGGGTCAGGGGCCCAGTGGCGGTGGAGGTATTGGGGTTCATATGGGAGGGGTGGGTAGGCAGGGCGGGGGGTCTGTGCGGGGTAGTGATCAGAGACCGGGCGCCCGTAAGGGTTGGTCTGGTAGCCCATGGGGTAGTAGGTGTGAGTATATGTAGCCATCAAGAACGGTGTAAGGAGGGAGTCTTGATATTATGTCAGGTTCTGCTGAGTCGGGGGCTTTCCGGGAAAGCAACGCCCTTACAATGTGGACTTGATCCATGGATACTTGGGTGTCTGAAACTCCGGGGCTAGGACTCCGGGGTTCAAGACGCGGACAGGGGTAATCCCAGGAGAGGGAACTTGGTCCGGGGGTTTTGAGTTGTGAGTAGCTGAGGGTAGGATGGGGGTCAAGTCGTGAACCGGAGGTTCTAGGACGAGACCAAGTTAGTAAGTTAAAGTCATGAAGTGCGTACCAATCTTAGAGCATGCAAGTATTCAAGCGTGCCAGTCAAAGCATGCCAGTCAATGTGTACCAGTCAAACAGAGGGCACGCAACAATTCAAGTAATGCAAATGTAATATCAAGACTAACGAATACAACGGGAACTATGCTATAAGTACTACGGAACTGGGTCTCAGGGTTCCGGGGTGTCTGGGATGGGTTCTGGAGGTCATTGAGTAGCGGGCTGGGACTGTATACTTGGATCGCGTGTGTGGGGCACGCGATTAATTGGTGTGGAGGGAGCTGTGATGCGTGATGCATGATGGCCAGAAGCGAATCGCGTGATCTGATCGTTGATCAGGGCTGATGGTGGCTGATGGCGGTCCTTGATGCGCGTGATGGTGGTGTTGGTAGTTGTGATGGCAGGGCGCGCCCTGTGGGGTCGGAGGGAGGGTCCCGGATGGTGTTCCGGGGCTGTCCCGGGGTGGGTCCAGAGGGGAGGGGTCGTGACACTGTCCAACTTGCCGTTCAGGGCTCCCGATCGTGCATCAATTTTGGTGCGTCTGCTAAGTTCCAGTACCAATCCATCAACGAAGAACAATATTTTGATGTCATCAACCTCTCAGGATACGACCTCATCCTCGGCACGCCTTTTCTATTCTAACATCAAGTCTCCTTTGGCATCAACCCCGCACGCATCATGATAGGATCTGTGCCTTCTTTACCACTGGCTGGAAATGGAGTCACCCAACTCGCTTCCTGCTTGATGGAGTTGTACGAAGAAAACATAGCAACTATAAGAAAGAAATTGCATCAATATGCGGAACCAATTTGTAAATCGGCAAGTAATACTCCCCTACCACCTTTGCGTGCAATTAATCATGAAATTGATTTGATTGAACCCAATAGAACATATTCATGGAGACTGTCGAGATGTCCAGAGGCAATGAGAGCCCAATGGGCCGAAAAAAGGAATGCTTATATTAAAAGTGGTCGTTGGCAGGTAACCAGCAATGGTAACACTGTGCCAATGATGCTGATTCCTAAACCTTCCAGACCGGGAGAACCACTGCAGCTGCAAACAGTATTTGATTTATGGGCTCAAAATGCAAACACATGAAAGAGATCATCCCCATTACCTGACATTGACGGAATCCTTCGACGTGTTGCTAAAGGTTGGTATAAATCAATCTTAGATGGCAAGGATGCTTACAAACAAATAAGAATAATCCCTGAGCATGTCGAACGCACTGCAGTCACGACACCGGATGGAAACATGGTTAGCAATGTGGTTCAACAAGGAGATTGCAATGCACCAGCAACTTACCAGGCGCTGATGAACCACATCTTCTCTGCGTTTATCGGAAGATTCATGGATGTGTACCTCGACAACATAATAATATATTCTCAGACCCTTGCTGATCATATCCAACATGTTAAGACTGTTATTGATATTCTAAGACGTGAGAAGCTTTATCTTGGAGCTGATAAGTTACAATTCCTATGTCAAGAAATGAAGGTACTAGGCCAAATAGTCGACGATGATAGAATATGCATGGACCCTGATAAAGTTGATGCATTAGCCAAGTGGAAAACACCCACAAATTGCGACTTACTTCGAGGATTCTTAGGAGCCGCTGGATATCTCGCTGATGATATAGATCATGTCAGAATCCTGATGGGGATACTCCATGGACTAACTGGGAACACTGTCCCATTTAGATGGCAACACACACATCAGAGAGCTTTCGAAGATATAAAACACCTAGCTGTGAAATGCAAAAATCATCACCGCAGACCTCTGGATTATAACAAAGGTCATGCCCCGATTCATGTAGTAACAGATGGCTGCGTGACTGGAGTGGCTGGTGTAGTCAGCCAGGGACCTGACTGGCGCACAGCCAATGTAGCAGCCTTTTACTCAGCCAAATTAAACTCAGCTCAACAGAACTACCCCGGGCACGAGATAGAAATGCTAGCTGGAGTAGAAACTATGTTAAGGCATAGAGATATACTACAAGGAGTGAAATTTACCTGGTACACAGATCATAAAGGCCTAATACACCTACTCAACCAAAAGAACTTGTTGGGAAGACAAGCCCAATGGTTAGAAAAAATTTCTGAATTTGAATTCAAAGTAACATATGTTCTGGGTGTGGAGAATATCCTGTCAGATGCATTATCACGACTATATAGCAATGATGAACCTGGTACTGTCCATGCTAGAAGCGAATACACTTTTTATGATGTATTGGATAATGATAACCTGGATGCTCACCTCATCTCAATGCCTGTCCTGGCTGGAATGGAGGGCGAGGGAGCCAATGCGTGACAAAGAACCCCAGATCCGGGGGTAGAATCACCTGAGGAGGTGACGATTGTTGATGATCAGGCAGGAGATTCAGGGAAAACTAAGCCCTCGATGAATGATCGCGACATCAATTATAACAGTCAGGCACTGATATGATGCTGTACCAGCAGTCAGGGACACAACATGCACCAGAAGTCAAAATAAACATTTAATTATGGGCTGAAAACTGTAAGCCTCCTGGTAGCAGTCTCAACAAATTATATCTCCAAAAACACCCCAATAAATACACAGACAGTACAGAACAAAGGGCAGGGACCAGCTCAAGCTATCAACTCAACAATAGTCCAACCACTGTTATGGGGAGGGGAAGCATGGGAGCTGGCAGAGGTGACAAAAGGGGATCAAATTGTGATGATCTAGATCAAGATCTGATCTGACAATGCCCAATTTGATATGACTGAAAGAGGAAAGGGAAAGAAGCATGGAGGGATGTCAAAAGAGATGAATAGAATGGTGGCACATGCATTGAATGGAGGAAGGGAGGGATGAATGGAATGGTGGCACTGATGTCAAAAGAGATGAATAGAATGGTGGCACATGCATTGAATGGAGGAAGGGAGGGATGAATGGAATGGTGGCACTAAAACATGCATTGAATGGAGGAAGGAAGAGATGAATGGAATGGTGGCACTGAAACATGCATCACCAAAATGGAAAATGGAACAACAAATTAGGTCAGGAATGCTGGGAGGTCAAGAGCAAAAAGTCATGTGATCTGGTGGTCTGTGCACTGGAAAATTAGTATAAATAGTCCAAGTAGAGTAGAGAATAGACAGGCAATTGATAGGCAAAGGCTCAGTGGTTCCCAGGGAGTGAATCACCTAGGCTAGAGTTTATTGAGCACCTCTTCTTGGAAGTCTATTGGAAAACAAAGGCTCGGTAGTTCCCAGGGAGTGAACTGCTTAGGCTGGAGTTGACTGAGAACCTTCTACTGCCCACCAGAGTATTTGATATTCTGAGAAGCACCCAATACACCAAGTTTATCATCAAGCAACAGTGTGGATTAGAGGGAACTTTCTGAGTTACCAATAAGCCCCAGAACTACAGTAATACTTGCCCCCAAGTACTACAGCACCGGCAGGGGAATCTAAAGACAGTGGCATGAAAGCATGTACAGGAAGAAAAAAGAAGGATATACCTGGCGCAGAGACCAGCAGGCCAGAAACTTTGAGAGAATTTGTGGCACGAATGACAAAACATTTCGTGCTGAAGAAACCTCAGCAACAAAAGGAGGGCGAGGATGGTGAACAACAAAAACTCACCATTCGAATTCCAGCACGTAAGTGTAATAACAACATGACGTCAAACCCACAAGGTCAAGCGTTAGCCAAAAAAACAGGATAAACCAAACAAAGACCTTGAGCAGGCACGGGAAAAATTATTATCAGAACGATCACGTAAACTAAAAGAACTAACTGAACCGTTGGAACCGGTATCACTGACTGAAAGGCTGGCCAGAGGGCAAGAACCAATTGACCTTCTGGAGAGTATCCGGGACAAATATTCAGAAGACCCGGTACTAGCACCTATAATAGCGAAACCGCGTGAATACAAAAACTTTGAATTTACTGAGGATAAGCTCTTATACCTTAATACGGATGATAAACGCATGCTGTGCATACCTTCCATAATAGTATCCGGCCGAAACATACGAGAGATTGTGATATCAGAAGCACATTCAATGCTGGCCCATTTGGGCGCACGAAAAACATTAACATATCTAAGAGACCTAGTTTGGTGGAAAAATATGAGTCGAGATGTGCATGCATTCTGCAAAACATGTGTTATCTGTGCGAGAAGTAAAGCATCAAACCACAAGCCTTATGGCTTGCTTAACCCTCTACCAGTACCCACGTCACCTTGGGAAGTAATCGGCATTGACTTCGTTGGACCTTTGCCTGAATCAAAAGACAGAGACTCATCATACAACTCACTCACAGTAATTATCGATCACCTAACAGGAATGATACACCTAGTACCCAGCTGCACAAACTATATGGCAAAGAACATAGCTGAACTAATTTTTGCTGAAGTCTACAAACTACACGGGCTACCAAAAGCGATAGTCAGTGACTGTGACTCGTATTTTACCAGTATTTTCTGGGCTCACCTCCATGCCCTGATAGGCACTCAACTTAAGCTATCAAGTTCGTATCACCCTGAAACAGATGGGGCAACCGAAAGGGCTAACCAAACAATAATACAGATGATTTGTCAATGTGTCAGTACGACACAAAAGGATTGGGTATCTAAGATTCCAGCTGTTGAGTTCACAGTTAATAGTGCTAGATCTGAAAGCACTGGATACTCACCTTTCTTTCTCAATTACGGTTGTCTGCCATGCACAATGATATGGAATTCTGCTACCCAAACCGAATACCCTGGTGTCCATGTTTTTGCCCAACAATTAAAGATGGTAATCATGGTGGTGCATGATTGTATACTGGCAGCACGCATAAAACAAACCCAAAATGCCAACCGGAAATGCATACCAGCACCTTTCAAAGAAGGAGAATTTGTCTACGTGTCAACAGAGAACATGACCTTTCCTAAAGGTCTAGCACGTAAGCTGATCCCTGTCAGGGGACTCCTCATTCCTTTCTTCTTTCACTCTTTATTTCTTCACTCTCCTTTCATTCACTTCCTTACTTCTTCTATCATTCTCTCATTTTGCTGTTACTACTTTTTCAACACTATCTGTTAGTACTATTCTCAACCTTTGAGGTGCTCTGGTTCTTTAGCTATCACTTAGACAAGTGTGGGCCTTTCAGCACCGCTCCAGGCTGCTTAGATAAGCTGGAGTTTGCCTTTCTGACTTCTAAAGTCCGGAGTTTTCCTTCCTTGTTTGCACACTTGTTTGGTTAGTCAATTTTCGAGTTTTTAAGGTTTTGTTGTACTGTACAGTTGTTTCCCATGCTTCAGAGGCCCCAGAAGCGTCCAACCTGGCATAGGGAATCCCCAGACTTGTTCTCTTTGGATCTCCCTCTGCCAGGTGAGTAGCTACCTTGATATTGTCAGTATATATTCTAATACACTTTGGATCTCCCTCTGCCAGCTGTGTGACTGAGCCACAGCCTCTAGAGGTCGCCCTTACAGATATTCAGCATGCATGTTGAATTCAAAGATGTGCCAGCAAGCCTCAGGAGCAGAAATGTATCTGGCATCCAAGTGTTCCTTGATTTCATTCCTCTCCTCCCTAGCAATCTCCAAAGTTGTCCTATCATGGCCCTTGTAGATGTACTTGTGAATGTATTTGATTGCATCCACTGAAGCACAGACTTCCACATTGATATGACATTGGAATTTGGCTGAGAGATATGGATTGTATGGGACAACATTACGATTGTCATAACGACAACCATGCTTTTCAAAAAAGCGGCCATTGTTAGGTCTGGCATATTGGGGATAGCCATCATCACCATACTGTGTAGCTTCCTGAAATTCCTTGGGATATCTCTTGGAACATTTGCCATCTACCATGCACTTGGCATTGGGAAAATCTGCTCCACATGGACCATATTGGTAGTAACAACCTAATAACAAAGGTCAGTCACTGCATTGATAATTCAAGCAAAGCCAATACCTGATACAATTGAGGCTGAGTCACTGGATCAGGAATTTGAGCAGAAACAATAGTGTCCACATGAGCTGCATCTTTGATCTTGTCATGATGATGGAAAAAGATCAAGATATGTATATGTGGAAGTCCCCTCTTTTGAAATTCAATGGTATGGACAGATGCCACACATTTTCCAAATAGACCATCTTTTATGTCCTTCAAAAGAGCATTTTTCTTGAGTTCAAATACTCTGGCAACAATATCTGGACGGTCAGAAGCTGTTTGCCTCTTTCCATTAACCATAGGTTCTTTTAGCAGAGCCTCTTCTATTTCAGGCCACTTTGGATTGGCAGTCATGGTGATGAAGAGATCTGGTTTATGGAAATGTCTGCAAATAGCCATAGAGTCCTGGAATAGTTGCTGCATGTGTCGTTCACTTCCAACATGAGAAGAAGGAAGGACCACCCATCGGCCTTGTCTGTGTAAGTCTTCATCTCCAGTAGCTGCATTGACCACTCCTTGATAGACTTCAGCCCTAATCTTCTTTTGATTCTGCCTGACCCAGTTGAGCTTTGATTGTTCTATTGATGCCCATGCATCCACAACATATTGCTGGAACAGTCTGCTACTCCAAAGCAATGCAGCATTGGCTTCCAAAGCCCTCTGCTGCAGCCTATATGCATAATATGCAGTTTGGCTAACCTTTTTGGCTCTTTGTTCTCCTGCTGGTCCAAATTGAGATTGAATATTGGTGTGAAATCCAGGTTCTCCAGTTGGAAATATGACAGTATAGTGCAAGGGAGTATAATAGGGATGCAAATGGCTGATTCGCTTCAATTGACCTCCATGCAGATGCAGGACTATGTCACGGTGATCTGATCGTTCTTCAGAACCATCTCCTGGTATAATTGCAGCAACTCCTTCCTGTTCATTAGGGTTGTTATAGCGTTGATGGTCTCCAAAGTCAGCTCTAAGTTGAACAGAAAGCCTTTGTGGTTGGCCTTCAGGTACTTCTGTCATAATCTGCTTTGCAAGCTTGTATAAGCCAATAAAGGGATTGACTCTATGAAGCATATCCTGCAAAGAAGCCATTATCTGAGGATCCAATCTAGGATTGCTTCCTTGACGAAAAGCCAATTGTTGATTGTGATCGTAGAAGTAGAGTTGTGCATACACAGGATGATTGCCTTCAGTTGGAAGCAAAGCACCTGTCAGATGATGGAGCTCTCCATTGATCCTAAAGCTGTATGGTCCAGGAGCATTGGTAATTGCATGGTCAATCTTGACTCCCAGAGATGTAAATGCAAAGGCTGCATTGTATTGGCAAATAGATGCTTTGAAAGCATCAGAAAGAGCATGATGGCCTTGGAGTAAGCCAAGCAGTTCTGGTGGAGCGTCTGCAAGTCTGGGCAAATCAATCTGCCCTTGTAAACAGCACATGCCAAACTTGGGATTATATAGGGTAGATCTAGACAGCTTTTCATCATCAAAATGTAGAGCATGACAGTGTGGACATGCAACATCCATAGAACCAAGATAATGTGCTGAGGGTTCATCTATATAAGGCTGTCTTCCTCTTGGAAGAGCATTTCTGCCTTGAATATGATCAACCCTTTGTAGAATAGGAGGTGCTGGTAGATTTTGCTGCCTGTTATCTCCAGGTGGATCCACATACTCCAATTCCTCCTCCATATTTTCAGCAGGATCATTCCTAGGATCATCTAGTGGATTTGGATCAATCTCATTGTCTATGGGATGCTCCAAATACTCCAAAGGATTCTGAAGCATCTCATCAAAAGCTGCATGGATATTTTCTAACCCATGAGGATCTAAATCATTAAAATCCTCTTCAAGATCAGCTAAATGTTGCTGTTCCCAGTCTTGCAAGATCCTTTCAGCTCTAGCCTCATTCAAAGGCCTATGTTCAGGGTTGAGATCTATATGCTGTTGACTTTTGTTAGTCAAAGCAGCTTATAAAATAAAAGGTGTGTTTATCTCACCTCTGGCACTGGTTGTTGTAAAGCAGCCAATCCTTGCTGTTGTGTTCTCTGCTCTTCAGCCCTTATCCTTTGTACTTCAGCTAATGCCTGCTCTTCAGCTATAGCAATATTTCTGAGCTGTTGTTGCTCATGCAATACTGCTAATGCCTGTTGTTGCCTTTGCCTCTCCTCTTCTTCAGCCAAAGCAATATGTCTGAGCCGTTGCTGCTCTTGCAATACTGCTAGTGCCTGCCATTGTCTATCCTGCTCCTCAGCTGCAGCAATGTGCCTCAACCTTTGTTGGTCTTGCAATGCTGCTAATGTTTGTGGAGCAACCTGCTGATTAATTTGTCTTCCTCTATTCCCAAGTGCAGGTGGCAATGGTAATGGCATTGTGAAGTTTGGCAAAGCAGGCATTCTAGGTATAGGATTCCATAAAGGAGCATCCCAACCTTCAGGCAAATGAGTTTCAGGTATACTCATAGCAGTCCCACCAACTACAGGCTGATTGACTAATCCCACTCTATTATCTCTTCCATGCACAGCAGCTGGTAGAGGTGCTACTATTGAAGGCACATAAGGAGCTCTATGTGCAGGAAGAGGTAGAGGTGGTATCATTCTAGGAATTGGATTTTGCAAAGGAGCATTCCATCCTTCAGATAAATGAGTTTCAGGAATAGCTCTAGCAAATAGATCCTCAGCAACAGTTGGTGGTCTAACAGGCCTCCTCAAAGAGCTAGAAGTATTTCCTCCAGAGCTTGAACCAATCTGATTATTTCCCCCAGTTCTCATATTCCCCAATCCTGTAGTTCCAAGTTGTACATCCTCAGATGCAAATAAGTTCATAGCAACAGTTGGTCCAATAGGCCTTCCCAAAGAGCTAGAGGCAATCTGATCATTTCTTCCAATTCTCATATCCCCAGTTCTCATATCCCCAGTTCCCATATCCCCAGTTCCATAATGAAGTGGTATAACCACTGAAGTAGATCTTCTACTTCTATTTGAATATCCCCAGTTCCCATATCCCCAGTTCCATAATGAAGTGGTATAACCACTGAAGTAGATCTTCTACTTCTATTTGAACAACACTCATCAGGATCAGTCATTTGTAACTGTTGTAGCCTGCTTTGAATCCTAGCCTGCTGTCTTTGACCTTCAGGAGTACTGGGTTCATTATTAGAATGAGTAGTTGAAGATTGCCTGAAAAAATAGTTTTTTAAGCATTTTCATAGCTTAAAACTATTGAAAGACACTTACATGATGAATATATCAATAGCCCAAAGTTGTCCAAGTGTTACTATAAGCTGAATTGAATTTTTCTTGATTTTATTTAATTTTTTAAGCATTTATAAAGCTCAAAAACAATAAAAGTCACTTACTACAATAGCCCAAACTTTCACTATAAGCTGAATTGAATTTTTCCTGATTTTTCTGTGATTTTTTCGAATTTTTTAAGCAATTTCCAAGCTCAAATACATTAAAAATCACTTACAATGATCAATCAATAGCTGAAAGTTGTCGAGCTATTGAATGTTTGTTAAGGATCATTGATCAATCAATCAATCATTACTTACTTTGTAGTTGAGTTTGAAAATTTTGCTATAAGAATGTTTGTTAATGGTCATCAATCAATCAATCAGTCAATACTTACTTTGTAATCAAGTTTCGAAGTTGTAGCTAAATTGATCATTTATTAATAGTCATCAATCAATCAATCAGTCAATACTTACTTTGTAATCGAGTTTCGAAGCGTTGCTATAAGAATGGTTATTAATATTTGTAAATCAATCAATCAATCAACACTTACTTTGTAGTGTAGTTTACTCACTACAACGTTGAAACCGTGGAAAAATTGATGCTGTTTGGTTTAAGAATATGCGAGGCGTGAAAACTGGTGTCCACTAAATCGTGTTTTGGCCTCAGCCACATCCACAAACTCCGGACACCTTCCACATGTGTCCGAGAGATAGCATACAGTAAAATATTTAATATACAATTTTTTTTTTAACTGACCAAAAAACAGACGAAAAAGACAACTATTTGTCAGCCTTAGTCATCGATGACTCAGCTGACAAATTTTTAGTCATCACATCAAATTCCTACAAAAGTCGTCCCATTCTATATAGACGAGCTACGATTCGTGCCTTTGGCACAAATTTCGTAGCTCGTTGGGGGCTTCGCCCCCAAACCCCCCCCAACTAAGCCTCCACCCTAACCTCACTTCGTTCGGTTAGGGCTCCAAGTATGTATAGAGAACTCAGTGCTCATTCCCGGCCTCAACCTCACTTCGTTCGGTTAAGGCCTCCGCATCTCACAACTCAGTGCTCATTCCCGGCCTCAACCTCACTTCGTTCGGTTAAGGCCTCCGCATCTCACAACTCAGTTCTCTTTCCACAACTCTCACAGCATTATTGTAAACTAAATTGAATTTTTCGGATTTTATTCAGCATTTATAAATCTTTAAAAAACTAAAAATCAGTATATTAGTAGCATTTGAATTTTTCCTCATTTTCTGGTAATTTTCCTGGAATTATTTGAGCATTTTCCACTAACATCTCCTGAAAAACAGAGCAATTGAATTTTTCTTGAAATTTTCAGATTTCATTAAGGATTTATAAATCTCAGAAAAACTAAACTCAGTGTATCAGTAAGCCTTGAATTTTTTCTAATTTTTTAGTGATTTTATCTGAATTTTTTAAGCATTATCTACCAACATTTATTCAAAACAGACCAAAAAGACAACTATTTGTCAGCCTTAGTCATTGATGACTCAGCTGACAAATTTTTAGTCATCACATCAAATTCCCACAAAAGTCGTCGCATATACTATAGACGAGCTACGATGACTCAGCTGACAAATTTTTAGTCATCACATCAAATTCCCACAAAAGTCGTCGCATATACTATAGACGAGCTACGATTTGTGCCTTCGGCACGAATTTCGTAGCTCGTTGGGGGCTTCGCCCCCAAACCCCCCCCAACTAAGCCTCCACCCTAACCTCACTTCGTTCGGTTAGGGCTCCAAGTATGTATAGCTTCGCCCCCAAACCCCCCCCAACTAAGCCTCCACCCTAACCTCACTTCGTTCGGTTAGGGCTCCAAGTATGTATAAAGAACTCAGTGCTTAATCCCAGCCTCAACCTCACTTCGTTCGGTTAAGGCCTCGGCATTTCACAACTCAATGCTTAATCCCAGCCTTAAGGCCTCAGTATTCTTCAACTCAGTCCCTTCCACAACTTTCAAAGCATTATTGTAAGCTAAATTGAATTTTTCTTGAATTTTTTGGATTTTATTAAGCATTTATAAATCTCCAAAAAACTAAAATCAGTGTATCAGTAGCCTTTGAATTTTTCCTGATTTTTGAGTGATTTTCCTGGGGTCTTTGAGCATTTTCTACTAACATCTTCTGGAAAACAGACCAATTGAGTTTTTCTGAAATTTTTCACATTTTCCTGAGCATTTTATAAATCTCAGAAAAACTCAAGTCAGTGTATCAGTAGGCCTTGAATTTTTTCTGATTTTTCAGTGATTTTATCTGAATTTTCTAAGCATTTCTAATGCTGAAATGAGCCAACTCTTATGTTATTACCCTAAAAGGAAGGTTCTTGGTCAGCCTTGGTCAGCCTTACTAATCAGATAGTTCCCACAAAACGGTTGTCCCATATATTATAGATTACCTTCTGGCCTGATCTTGACAAATGACATGTCACTGAAGAACAATGAAGAATGTATCTGAAACAAAGTCAAGTAGGGTTAGCCTTACAGTCACACTGACAGAACCAGATCAATAATTCGATTCTAGTACTACGAAGTATGACAGTAAAATTGGCTGCCTTATGTAAGGCAGCCAGCATGTATGTACAGTAAATTCGATTCTAGTACTACGAAGTATGACAGTAAAATTGGCTGCCTTATGTAAGGCAGCCAGCATGTATGTACAGTAGTAATAACTAATTAATATAATTGTATATTAATTAATTAACTAAAATATAATATGTTACATGCCCCCCTTTGAGACTGGTAATCAGTCTCGATATAAAGAGGGACAATTTGTCCGTGTCACTAAGTAGGTCAATGTGGAGGCACTCTGGTCCTCCACGGCTCGGAAATGTCCAGGTCATCTGTCAAAAAATACAACGCCGACGTTAACCAACAGTATGAATTGAAAAAGAGATGAGCCGCCTACGAGGGTTACGCAGATAGCGGACGCAACAACTTGTGGACTGTATTGATCCTCATCTCATTGTCGGTGTTAACCGAGGATGATAAGGCAACGGGGCCCGACGATGTTGAGGCTGTAGGAGCCTGAACTGACGTTGACGGGTGAGACGGAGAGGGGGGGTATGGCCCGTGTCGAGAGCGGCGTTGCCATAAGTCTCGACAGTTGGGGTTCATCCCCACCGGATAAAATAGTCCACTTTCAAGGTACTCATGACCTTGATCGGATTCGCGGGCGAGTAGGGCGTGAAGACGAATCATATCATCGTCGGTGGGCAGTCGCCAATCATCCCACCGCGTGATGGCTGGGGGCTCTCCATAGATGTCCAGTCGACGATGGCATTCATCGTTGACCTCACGGAATTGGTCAATGGAGGCTGTGGCCGCAAGGAATTGATTTTCGAGGTAGACCACGCCGAAAGTATAGGCGTGGTCTACCCACTCTAGAGGTACGCTGTTGGCTATCATAGCACGAAGCACGTCAGCATTGGTGATGTTGACGGCACTAGCCGCGTCAAAATATGGGGGTCGGAACTGGACGTCAGTCCAGCTCATGGGTTCGAAGGGGGTACTAGGGTTGGCAGCGTCGTAATCAGCGACCGCCTCACGATACAACCTGGGACGCGCCAGAATCAAGGCCAACAGCCTTGCAAACCGTCCGCGAGCTCTTCCCAAAGGGGACAATCCATGCGTCAAGGCGTGGCCCAGGAGAGTACGCCAGTGAATGCGATACGCTCGATCCACTGCAATGCCGTACACTGAATTCATCATTCCTGGCCGACAGAAGTAAAGTATGTTCTGCGCCAGCTTGTCCAGATCGAAGGTGAAACGTACACCTTCGGAATCAAACCCGGAAAGCGTAAAAAACGGTCTTCCGGCTCGGTCCTTCCATCGCAGGTACCCGTCTGGGGTCGGCATGACCGCGATGTTCATGTGGTGGGATGATAGATCCAGAGGGGGCAAAATGTGCTCGTACTCTGGTGAACACACCAGAGCCATCGTCCTATCCCTCACCGACGTATAATAGTTAATACTGATGCGCTGAAACTTGCACAACAGATAATAGGCCTCAGTGCGTAGAGACACTGACGTGAACTTGTTCTGCGAAAGCTCATAAAGCTTTTGCAACTGCTGGGGATTCATCGGGAATCTCCTCGGTACCACTCAGTTCAACTCCTTCGAGGTATGGTAATACCTCTCTCCCTTTTCTTCCTTGTGCATCTTCGTGGCCAAGGCTTCATCGCTCACAAATACCGTATTGGTGAGCCGGGAGTAATAGAAATGGCGGTTGAGTGCCCCGCCGTAGAACCAGTTGGACCGCTCCACCAACGTCCCACTGACAAACACCCCGAGGCCATCAGGAATACGGCCTGTGGCCTGCTCCTCCTGGTCTTTATCGACCTTTGCCTGCCGGGCGGCCTTGTGCTTCCTCCGAGCCTCTTTTTTGCATTTCTTGTCTAAACGCACTCGGCGTTTAGCGGGAGTTTCTCCTTCCGAGGGGGTCTCATCGGATGACTCCCCATAATCACTCCCGTTGCTCGGTTCGTTCAGACCGAGCGCAGCCAATGTTAAGAGTCGCCCTTCAACCTCGGCATCCGTCCTTGTGTCCTTTATGGGGACCGCGGACACATACGCCCTCAGTGGTGCCTCAAACTGCACCACTGCTCCAAACCGCATCACAACTCTGTCTGCTCCTTGCGGGACACATACGCCCTCAGTGGTGCCTCAAACTGCACCACTGCTCCAAACCGCATCACAACTCTGTCTGCTCCTTGCGGGACATCTGCTCCAAACTCCACTTCTGACAGGACCACCTCATCCTGCCGCTTCGCCCCTGACTGCTGGGAAGGCGCATGTGTTGACGAGGACAGTCCTCGTAAACTATTGTCAACCTCCACGAGCTCGTCATGTAACTCGGCCGGGCTCGGAGTGAGTTCTCCAGATTCCCGCACCCCAACTTCCGGTCCTGCATCACGCGCTCTGAGGCGTTTTGCCTCAGGTAGCTCCTCTGATGACAACGGACGCTTCTTCATAGCGTTCGTGAAAGTTTTAATAGTATTGTCGTTACGCTGCTGCAGCATAACGATCTCATCCAGCAGACCCGTAATCACCATCTGAGCCACCGGATCCGCTAAAAATGTGGACTCCGGTGGCACTCGCTGGCCGGCAGATATGAGGTGTCTCCAGACTGCCTCTGCCTGAGGGTCCAACACCTCCGACGGCGTCCCAATCTCCTTTCCTTTCTCTTTCTCCGCGTACGATAAGCGCTGCGGAGATGGTGCACGACGAGGTGATGGAGATGCTCGTCGGGGCGGTGTTCGAGGTCGGGGTTGACCTCAAGTCTGCGTTCTCACTGACGGTTCATCCCGTCTGCGCCCTACTACATCTCAAGGCCTGCCTACTCGTGCCCCGGTACTCCTCGGAGGCGATCGCCTCCGGTCTCTTCTATATGTCTCTCGTGGGGGCGGCATCCTCTCTCATTGTCGTCGAGGTTGCACCACCTCGCTCTTTCCTTGCTGTTGACGCCCTGCGTCGTCGTCCACGTCCATGAGTGCTACCTGTGGCGCAGTTAGTGCTTTCTCATCCGAAAGGAGTGTACTTGCACTCTGGGTCTGCATCTGCTGCATCGGCATTGGCATTCCCCACATAACCTGTCCTCCCATCTGCTGTCCAGGACCAGCTGGTCCTGGGAAGTATGGCATCTGAAAAAACTGCAGATAAAACTGCGGAGGTTGTCCAAATTGGGCTGGGTTCTGCCCAAACTGGGACACCACTAGATACGACGCCACAGTCGGCGTCGTTACAGACTGCTGAACGTTTTGCTGGGGGCGATCCCCCCCTCCTCCAGAACCCTGTGGGTTCTGAGGCTGCTGCTCACTGGTCGTACGCTGGTAAGGGTACGACATGGTAATACAAAAATGTCGATGTGTTGGTGGGAAAAAACACACTAAATTCCCCATCATCAGGTTACATAACCTGATCTGAACGCCAACTCCGCATCACAATCCGAATTATCTCCTCAGATAGATCACTCTCCATCTTATCTATCCAGAACAACCATGATCCGATCCAGATCAGACACTCAGTCGATCTGAGCTCCGATTGATCCGGCCTACATCTTATCACTGCCATCAATCTAAGCATGTGAGCGCTTAGCAAGCTGATTTGGGCGCTTCACACCCTGCAGTTCTGAGTACCGATCCAGCGCTGCCAACTTGGCACAAGTGTGATACGACTCCCATGTCATATCACCCGCACTCCATCGTACCTCGAATTCGAGATGCGTTCCTCCCTGCCACCGATGGCCCAGAATATCCTCGATGAACCATTCTTGTTCGTCACTGGCACCAAAGTCATATGGCTTGGGCGTCACCCGATTAGGGAACATAGCATCATCGCTTGCATTATATCGCCTAAGTAACAATACATGAAACTTAGGCACAATCCGACGTGCTTGCAGAGCTGCAGGCAGCTCCAGAACATAGTTCGATGTGCTTGGTTCCACGACCAAGACTTTGTATGGTCCAATGAATTTTGGACACAACTTCCTCGCCCTTCCTTTCGGAAGATTCAAGTTTTCCGTCGACAGGTATACTAACGTCCCAGGCGTTAGCTCTGGTTCCTCACTCTGCCTATCATTTGCATGGCGTGCCTGTATAACATGCGTGGCAATGATAGCGTCGTGTGCATTGGCTAGATTCTCCAATGCTTGCCGTGCAAAGTCCTTCACCCCCTTGTGAACGACTCCATCATAGCGTCGTGTGCATTGGCTAGATTCTCCAATGCTTGCCGTGCAAAGTCCTTCACCCCCTTGTGAACGACTCCATCCGTCCGTAGTTCGCGCAGCATGGAGGGCATGTACCCTCCATTGAGCTCGAATGGCGCACTTGCGTTGATCGCAAACTCGGTTAGCGGTATCCTATCTACCCAGTCGCGTTGGTCCGGTCGGACCACCGTACGAAAGATCTGAGCAATACTTCTATTCGCTCGCTCTGTCTGTCCATCCGTCTGCGGATGGAACGATGTAGACATGAGCAACTTAGCTCCCAAGAGCTTGTGGAGTTCTCGCCACCAATGAGACGTAAACTTTGCGTCTCGATCGCTCACGATCAAACTTGGAAGGCCATGTAGCCTTACAATCTCCTCCACCAATGAGACGTAAACTTTGCGTCTCGATCGCTCACGATCAAACTTGGAAGGCCATGTAGCCTTACAATCTCCTTCAAATAAAGCCAGGATAATGCGGATGCAGTAATGGTTGTGTGCACCAGTATCAAGTGCACCATACTAGTCATTCGGCAAATAACCACCCAAAGGTAGTTATAACCTTTGGACTCGGGGAATGGACCAACAAAGTCCATCCCAATGGAGTCCCACGGCTTTGTCGGGATGGGCAAGGAATGCAACTTCCCTGCTGGCTTCCTATTGCTGGTCTTCGACCACTGGCAGACCTCGCAGGTCTGGCAGAACTGCATCACTTCTTTCTGCATCTGAGGCCACCAGTACCATTGCCTCAGGTATTCCAGTGTTTTGTTGGTCCCAAAGTGACCAACAACCTCATGCGCTTGAGTGACGACCTGCGTGATTAATGTTCGGTCGCGTGGTAAGCACACCACGTCGTGCCCTCGAACATTCGTTATCCAGACCAGTCCTTTCTCATCCACGCTGAAGCGTGGGTGGGAGTTTGTGTTCTGCTGGATTTCTGTATAGAACGCATCGTGGCTATAGCCCCTCAGTACCTTCCGGAGGAACTCATTGGTTTGAGGAACAGGAGGGTTACAATACTCTCCTGTAGGCGATAACGCATCAGCGAGCGTAATGTCGTGGCCATACGGTCCATGACTGCTCCCAGTCTCGCCCTGGCATGGCATTGTTGCCTCCTTTGGCTGAGCCTGCTCTAATTGCTCAGCTTCTATGTCTCGCCCTTCTTGCCGCTCCTGCAGTCGTCGACTGCGTCGCAACTTGGTTGCTTGCATAGCACAAAGCTTGACCACATGCTCCTTCACCTCTCTGTAGCGATGGTACGGAAGATCATCGCCCTGTGGATCAATACAAATATCCGCATCGACATAGTCATGCGTATCATGGTGTTCACCAACTCTATCGCTCTCGAAATATCTCGAGAGACAGTTGGCTACCTTGTTCAGTTCACCTTTGACATATGTGATGTCAAAGTTGTAGCAAGACATATAATCAATCCACCGGTGTTGCCGGAGGGACAACGTTGCTTGAGTTTTGAAGAACTCAAGTGCTTTATGGTCCGTAATGATGTGGATCTTATATCCCATCAATTTGTCTTCCCACTTGAGGAGTGCCTCAAGTATCGCCAGCGTTTCGAGCTCATGGACCGCATAATTCTGTTGGGCCGAGGTGAACTTCCTCGACATGAACCCAGCCGGTCGACAATTCTGCCAGGAACTTCCCTGGCCATACATTGCTCCTACTCCGGTCTTTGAGGCATCACAGATGAGCCAAATTGGCTCATCACGTCTGGGATCTATGGGACAAATGACTGGCGTCTTTGAGCAGATCCTCTTGATCATCTCAAAACAGCGTTGGTGTATAGGTCTCCATATGAATGGAGCTCTGTTCTGCGTGATGGACATCAAAGGTCCTGTATACGCTGTAATATCAGGCAAACAGTTGCCAATATAGTTCACTAGTCCCACGAATCTCTGCACATCGTTATAGTTACGAGGCACACGCCATTCGCGTATGTAATCGATTTTGTCCTGGTCAGGGTGAATACCCTGACTGTCAATCTTGTGTCCGAGGCAATCTACTGTCTCGGCATATAGTTCACATTTCTTCCACTTGAGGTACAGCAGATTAGACCTCAGTCGCTCAAAAATAACACGAAGATGCTCTTATATAGTTCACATTTCTTCCACTTGAGGTACAGCAGATTAGACCTCAGTCGCTCAAAAATAACACGAAGATGCTCTTCGTGTTCTTTGATTGAATCGGAGTATATGAATATGTCGTCCAAATATATATGGACGAACCTCCCAATAACATCCCGGAAGATGGAGGTCATCAACCTCTGAAACATTGCAGGAGCATTACAATCTCCTATCTGCATGATGTTGCTCACATATGTTCCCGTGATCAATGAGAACACTGTCTTCGGGATATCAGACAAGCGAATTCTCACTTGCTCATAAGCATCCGTCAGGTCAATTTTTGACCTGAACTTTGCTCTTGCCACATCCTCTCGAATCACTTCCTGATCTGGAAGTGGTGTCACGTCCTTTACGGTGTTGTCATTGCGTTGGCGAGCATCCAACGCCGTTTTCAATGTACCATCTTTCTTCGGAATGCACAATAGCAGAGCAGCTTGGGAGGCTGGTTGGGCCTCCCACCAGTGGGCTCTCAGGTACCGATTGGTCTTGTCTCGGAGCTGCTGCTGTAGTGCCATTGGACATTGCGGCAAATGATATTTATACACCTTATTCTCATCAATAAGGTTGATTTCATGATTGACCTCACGCCAAGGAGGTAACTCCTCCTTGGTTCCATTCAGAATATCCCCAAATTCCTGCTGCCACTGCGAGCGTAGGTCCGGAATGTCCTCCTTCGTAAAACCACTGGTTTTACCTTTGCCCTTCCAGTCCACATCCTTCCATGGATGCCTGGACAGCTTTGCTTGTATGGCTGGGCAGCCATACTTTTCTCTGAAGGCAGTAATCCTCAGCTCACTGTCATCTGGCATGTGCAGTCGCACAGGCACTTTCTTTTTGCTTCTCCACGACGTCACAAACAGTCCGTTGAAGAATACCTCACTGGGTGGTGATATCTTGTCATCACTAGCCTGACGATATGACTCCTCCTTCGGCGTCCATCATGGTCCATTCCACGCATACATCAATGCCACTAGCTCATTCCACTCAGCAGGCATTCGTGGATCAAATGCCCATTCAAACATGGGATGAGGGACCGGTCTATTCCAGATTGACCGATTCGTATGTGTGGAGGATGCCTCGTCCTCCATCAGTCCTTGTTCGTCACCCGTTACTAAGTCCTCGACCTTTACTCACGACAACGTCGGCTGGCACTCTGTGCTTGCCGTGTGCTGAGGCCACTTGTCCTCAGGCTTACCCTGCCTTTCACACTCCATCTTGGGGCTCTCCCCCCTCTTCAGAGTACGTTCGTACTCTACAGCTTCGCTCTCCAGCATCAACACAGCAGGACTATCCGTTGGCAAGCTCGCACGAGCTTGCTCCTCATCCTCTCCATCCTCCACCATAGGCAGTTTCTTGCCTCCGCCTAGTCAATGTCGCCTGACTAGCACCTTCTTCTCCGTGGCACGGTGTCGATGGAGACGTCCATTGCCATTATCTATGGTCACTCGCACTGCAGGAATGGTGGTGCCATCCACCACTATCTCATTCTTCGTGAAGTCAAGCACAACCTTGTGCTTCCTCATATACGGCGTGCCTATAATCATGTCGTAACGATCAAAATTCGCCACGTCAAGGTACTCTTTTGACCTTGATCTAGCACAGGTGATACTCGCCTGCGTACCAAACTGTACTGCAGCTCGGCTGCCCACAGTACCCAATTGAAGGAGTAATGGCTCCTTCAATTCACTCACAGAAATATCATGCACTTGGCAAAACTGAGGTGTCACCCCAGTAGTCGTACTACCTGAATCCCACAATGTCCACGCCTTGTGGCCATTCACTTCAACGTACGACGCCAGACACTCTTTGTCTTCGCACTTCAACACCGGCCATACCAGCTTCTCCGGAGCCTTGCGAAGGTGTACTTTATACACCTTCACATTGGCTGCTCCAACTGGTCGGTCTAGTGCGCTGGCCGGGTAGTCTGTCAGAGCTCCCATGAATTTTAATTCTGACTCCCGAGCATAATAGTCGTTGTCGTATACGTCAACCTCAACGTAGTCGTCATCCGACAACTCCTCTACCACAGAGGCGTTCTCATCCTCTGGTGCACCAGGACTGAGGTTCTCTACCTCTTTGTCTTCCACATCCGGTTTATTTCCTGAGTCTATCCCCTCGGCATCTGGGATAGCAGTGTGTGCCGCCCGTACATATGCACGTGGCTTAACCATAGGCTGTCCACCGCCCACTGGACATGCATTCGCGAAATGCCCAGGCTGGCCACATTTGAAGCACTTATTCGCCCTGAAAGGGCGAGCTGCTTCAAACTTTGGTGGCCCAGTCGGTGTCGGCACTTTAGCCTCACCAGTAGTCTGGTGCGGCCGAGCACCCTCTCGGCGCGGACTCTTCTGAACGTCCTGCACTGGTGCATCCCTACGGTCTCCAGGCCGGTCGCTATGGAAGCGTCGTTCCTGCCGAGGTGCTGCTCTTATCACAAACCGTGGGTTTGTATTGCCCACCATTTCTTTTCGACGGGCCCAGAAGGTGCCTACCTTCCAAGGCTCAGCCTTGTTGGCTGAGCAAACCTTTGAGCTATGTAGCCCAAAGTGTCGTGCAATTTTGTGGGCTTGCTCATAGCGCAACGCATGCGCTACGAACTCCTCAACAGTATTCACTTCGGGCGATAGCCTGTCATCACAAATGAGAGACTCTCTCATTGCATCGGGTATCCCACGCAGGAAGGTATCGATCATTACCCAGTTGTCTGGGTAAATAGACATATTCTGTGCGTGGTCTATCAAGGTGTCATAGAAACCTTGAACACCCAATCGTTCAGTGTAGGACGTTGCAATGAACGCCTCCTGAGCATCCTGCATGGTAGATGCACTTACAAACCGGTTATACAATTCAAGGATTACATCCTTGAACGTCCATTGCTGTCGTGCACAATTATAGTGCAAGACATGATGTCGAAACCAGGCCTTGGCCGGTCCGTCTAGGAACTCCGGGAGAACGAATACATGTTCTCGATCCAGACGATCCCCCCCATACTGGCATGCTGCCAGATGGTTACACACATCCATCGTCCAGTTTTCCAAGTCACTAAACTTGGACTCCCCTCTGTATGGTTGGATGTGTTTTGATTCCGCCTTACGCGGCTTGATGCCTTTGGGAAGGCGCAATGCTACGCCTACCGCATCGTCAATTATGCTACTGAGGCGTTGGTGCATATTCTCCGTATACACCTTTGTCGCCTCAGTTATCCCAGGCGTTTTATTCCTACCTTCTGCTGGAGGTACTACAGAGAATGCACGTACTGGTCGGTGACCTGTATAGTGCTCCCAGGCGTTTTATTCCTACCTTCTGCTGGAGGTACTACAGAGAATGCACGTACTGGTCGGTGACCTGTATAATGTGCTTTCCCTGCATCATTCCAATGCAGTGGGCTCTCCTGTCCCCCTAGCCCTTCTGTCACCTGTCTTTCAGGGACTCGGCTCGGATCCGCCATGGGCGGGTCCCCCCTCCTAGTGTCAGGCTGACATGTCCGTTGGACATATTGCCTTCTTATTTCATCGATGGGCGTTATCCCATCGAATAAAATCCCCTGGTCATCTATCCAGGAGTGTCCCTGGCGTTTCAGGTCTTGGTTCCGCATGCGCTGATAAGCTACCCTCTCCGCAAACTTATCAGCCAACGGCACTTGATTCGTCAGTGGAGTATTCTCCACTGATTCCTGTTTTGGATGAGGGTGCCTTGTTCCCCCCATTTCGGGTAGGTTACTATCTACCACAGGTATGGTAGACACCGATTCAGCCGTCGACAGAGGTCTCCTTAGTTGACCTCTGAATACATTTTGTCTCTGTGCTGCTGCGAACCTTGCAGCGAACTGCTCGTCAGACTCTCCTGCTTGCTGGGGAGCATATATATTGCTCATCGCCTCTTCCAGGTGGGGAGACAACTCTGGCTTTGCCACCGCAGGTATACTCGGAATCAAGTTTGCCCCCTCTGGGGTCGAGGCAGCTGATCCTCGATTAGCCTTGCGATACAAATATGCTTGGGCTTCCAGCTCAAGAATCTGGACATACAATGTAATGTATTCAACGGTATTTAATTGAGGTACATTATCACCTCTAGCCTGTATCAACCGTATGTGTTTCAGTACATACAGTCCTAGTCGAGCACGAGTGGTATCCTTCATAATGCTAGGGTATCTTTTCCATAGCATAGCACACTGAACCTGAAGGGTGGACTCACTCCGTCCACTCTCCTCGTCATCGGAAGTTTTGTCTTCCCAATGTACTGCCGGTGTTCTTTGCTCGGGAATTGTCATTTCCTGCGGCACTCCAACTCCCTGCTGACGTTGCGTCAGTGGGGTGGACTCAGTTGGCACTCTCCAACTGCCTGCCTCAGGCCTCGGCATCTTCCCCAGGAAGTACGACAAAGGTCTGCGACCTTCAGTTGGTCCCTGAGCGCTACTCCTGCTCTGGAACTGTCGCCCAGACCTCCCAGTCTGCACGGGAAATTCATGTTCCCTGCCAGGTCGCTGTTCCAGGTCTTCCACAGCTGCCCCTGGTCTTGCTGCACCGCTTGGCGCAACTGTCGGCCGCACTTCACTCCATTGCGTCCCTTCTGGCATCCCCTGAGGCTGACGGGAAGGCTCGGCCTCTGTATATTCTGACCTGGGACGACCCAGGTCAGTCACCGCAGATTGAGGATATGCCAACGACTGGTCGATGGTCTCACCATCACGTGTTGGTTCAGCAGATTGATTGGTCTCCATCCAATCAGGCGTTGATACGTCTCTATTACTCCGGAAGCGTGCGTCAAAGAAGTTGATGCACTGTTCGATGCAATCACAGTCTAGGCTATTGGTCTAGACATGTAGTCTTCGTTCGTAGTATCAGACTTGAACCCAAAAGGTTCAAAAAAGTGAAACAAAGTCAAGTAGGGTTAGCCTTACAGTCACACTGACAGAACCAGATCGATAATTCGATTCTAGTACTACGAAGTATGACAGTAAAATTGGCTGCCTTATGTAAGGCAGCCAGCATGTATGTACAGTAAATTCGATTCTAGTACTACGAAGTATGACAGTAAAATTGGCTGCCTTATGTAAGGCAGCCAGCATGTATGTACAGTAGTAATAACTAATTAATATAATTGTATATTAATTAATTAACTAAAATATAATATGTTACAGTATTTTCATGAGTAAAAAGCCATACTGCCAGTTTCTAGGTGCACTCATGTGGGCACAGGCCATCACCAGACCCAACCTTTCATTTGCTATTACCCTCCTAGCATGTTTTCAATCTAACCCTGGCCCAGCACACTGGAAGGCACTTCTCCATGTCCTTGCATATGTAAAAGGCACTTTGGGTTACTGCATTACATATTCAAGGGCTCTGGGAGGTTCCCTAAAGCTCATAGGGTATGTTGATGCTGACTATGGGGCGACTTTGACACAAGGCGATCTACCTCTGGATATATCTTCATGACAGCTGGGGGTCCGGTCTCATGGAGCTCAAAGCACCAGCAAATGGTTGCTCTATAAACAACTGAGGCAGAATATATGGCTATGACATGCAGCTCACAGCAAGCGCTCTGGATGCACAACTTCCTCACAGAAATCAACCTCAGTCAACCATTATCAGCAAGGCTGATGGTCAACAACAACTTCTTGATTGCACTCACACAATCCACCAAAGGTCATGCATGAGCAAAACATATTGATATTTGCCACCACTATATTAGGGAACAAGTACAAGAAGGTGATATCAAAATAGTCCATGTCTTGTCATCCAAAAACCTCACTGACATCTGCATTAAACTGTTACTGTGTGCCATACACAATTGCCTAGTCAGACTCATTGGCTTGAAGAACGTCAACAGTCAGGGGAGTGTTAAGAACAGGACTTCTTGAACCATCGAAGAGACAGGGGCTACTATCTGATCACTATGATCCAGTACCCATGTTTACTTGGCTCATTGGCTCAGCAAGTCTGACGTCCCTGATTTACCAGTCTTTTGATAAACCTTAATTTGTTTTTGTATTTAGACAAGCCACCACAAATGCGCCACCCTCAGTCGGACTATACATACTAAGTATGACTGAGGGTGAGGCACTCTTACTTACCTCTATATACAGTCTGTTGACATTCTCCTATAAACTGATTTACTGTATTGCTCTACAGGTAATAAACAGTCAGACTACACATACTAAGTGTGACTGAGGACTGATTTACTGTATTGCTCTACAGTTCTCTTTGGATCTTCCTCTACCAGGGTAAGTAGTTATTATGATATTGTTGGTATATACTCTAATATACTTTGGATCTCCCTCTGCTAGCTGTGTGACTGAGGCATAGCCTCCAGAGGTCACCCTTACAGAGCAGGCAAAAACTTGATCACATTGAAGACAAGGTAGAGCTGACACATTCAAGACAGGAGTTGAAGTTGATAAGCTAGCAGTCCTATCTGTTGTTCCACTGTATACAGCCTGAGCTGCCAGTGTGAAAGCTTCTGAGAGGGCTGAGTAGTCATGATGTCCAAGACATCTAGATAGACTTAGTCACCAGGCTTGTATGTGGGGGCTGGGGTCTGTCATCATAGTACTGAGCCATGTTGTCCTTCACCTTAGTAAGTGCTGCCTTCACCTCCTCCTGCACCTTCTGCATCCAATCAAAAAACTTGTTCTCTGACCACTGCATGCTTAGTTTGAAACTTATTTGAGGTGCTGACCCATGTTGAGGAAGAATAGCAATACCTGCATAAACAAGTGGATGTAGTTGTTGTACTGGAATTCTGCCTCCAGGAGGAGCTCATCCTAGTCATAGCACTCATTGTAAAAGAGTCAGAGGTACTGTTCCAGTTCCTGATTGATATGTTCAGTCTGGCTGTCAGACTGCAGATAGTAGGCAGTGAAGGTGTGAAGCTTCACACAGAGAAGCTCCTAAGTAAATTCCACAATGAACTGTGGATCCTAGTCAAACATGTACATGTTGGAGAGGCCATAAAGCTTCCAGATGTTTTTCTGATACAGGTTGGCAGCACCCATTGCATAGCATGTCATGTGGATCAAGATGAAATAGGCACACTTACTGCAGAGGTAAATAACCACCATAACAGCATCATACCCATGTGCATCCACAAGTTCTACAATAAAGCCCACAGAGGCCACACTCCAGCATTCCATAGGCATTGGTAGGGGTTGAAGCTGGCTGAAAGGAAAATGACATTGGAGCTTGATCCAAAGACAGAAGTTGCGGAGCAAATATACCACAACATCTGCAGCCACCAGGCACACTCAGCCAAGAGTCAAACCTCCAACCTTGCACTTAAAATATCATATGACCCCTCCTTAAAACTCCAGTAGTGCCAGCTGAGCCACCACAGCCCCTCTTTGAAAGCAAGTTAGAGCAGCAAAAAGCAATTAAAATCAAACCATTGTCACTATGTAGAACATAGTAACATTGGTCAAGAACACTTCAACATGTAGGTCCATACGAAGACCCTTCGCCTTTTAGATGCCCTACCTACCTTCTAAAAAAAAGGAAGGTTCAAGAAGGCATTATTCAACATAAACGTGATAATATGTAGCATAACAGAAACGGACAAAATATAGTTGGAGTCCAAAACAAAAGTATAAATCCAAGAAAGTAGGACTTGAGTACACGTGTTATTTATAATCTCGATGACCAGTGAGGCTCGCCCCTCCGCGGTCCATGATAGTCTATGTCACTATAAGTCATGAAACGATGTGAGGAATACCGAGCGGAGACGTACAGGTGCTTGTATCACGGATTGGACTGATCCCTGATACACCAGCCAAATTGATATAACCTTCCCTGGAAATTTTACCAGCTCCAGCAGAACCATTATTCGGGGTGATCCATGGAGCGCGGCAGAAAACACATGAAAGCTGTTTGCCGCTATTCACTGAGGTAATCTTCCCTGATTCATTTATAAACGCGGTCAGAAAACGCATCGTGGAATCGTCTTTGCTGAGCTTACACTGCTCGAAACACTGTCTATGAAGAGCATTCCCACATTCTTCACAAAATGTTAATAAAGTCTCGTTGACATTATGCATTCCTTCGTAACAAATTGGACAGTCGTCATGTGGTCCGGGAATGCGTTTTTTACTCGAAAACTGCGCATCTGAAGTGGCAGTGGCTTTTCCCGTAGCTCGCGCGTGGGCTTCTCGAATCCGAGGATTTGCGAGTGCATTCGGTGCTAATGGCGCTTCCGCAAAAATCTTTTCCAATTCAGTTGTAAGAAGCGCCCTGGTTAATAGGGTGAGCGACATTTTTCGCATTTGTAGATGATCATGCGCTGACTTTTGATACCAAATGCCTGATTCTTGCGCGACCTGAAGGACTGATTACAAGATGCCAAAAAACGGTTGCACGAAGATAAAATTTATCAACCTTTCAAGAAAATGAAAAGCTGGTCATACGTCAACAATGGCGACAGATGGTCACAACAGCAAACTCACGATGTGTTTGCAGTGATTTCCTTTCATTGCATCCGGACCTTTAGGACAATGAAACAAGTAGGACAAACACAGACGGGGACAGCATACAATTACAGCAAGGCTTGCGGTCGATGGTTACAGTGTACACCTAAGACGGATATTGGTGCCGTAGATTGCGAAAACACATCAAATGAGACGAACATTACCGGTTGAACCGAGAACGCTGAAGGTCTCTTTGAGTTCGCCCGGTTCTCTCTGCCTGTCAATCATAAAAAACCTAGCATGATTCGTTTAATATATAGAAGTGAAAATAAATCGACTGGAGAGATACCTTTGTGACATGACGCGCCCCACGCGGTCAAGGATATTTTGAGGACAAGACTTCTTGAATATAGCACCACGTTTTTCTGGTTGTGGGGCATCAGGGTCAGCCTTTTTACGAGATCTGGCAGTCTTTTTGGGCCGCGAAGGCCCCGGCCCCGTTAAATCCGGTACAGTGGATGACACATGAGAATCCTCGGGAAGTGTTCCTGCTTTATGTTGGAGGCGCGCTTCGGACATGTTATGAGAGTTCGCTGGAGACGGTCATGATAATGAAGATTTCATACAAGATGTGTTCGAACATTTCGTACGCGTTCTTTTAACTGGTGGCAGTTCCGATGTTGTGGAAGGTGTAGACGTTTGTCCTGCAACGAATTCCCCATCCCGCTTTCGTTTCCTTAAAACCATGGTCGATGGGGAAAGTTTGAAAAGGGTGGTAGAGAGAGGAATATTGAGTTGGAACTTGAGAAAAAACTGATGATCACTGAAATTTGGAATAATGCACTACTTACATACATATAAGTAAGTGTTTTGGAAAGGGCGTCACATGGCAAATGGAGCAATGAAACATTCCCACGGCTACGTATTCAAATGCTTGGACTCCGCAAAGCCTTACGATGGCTGAAAAACAAAGTCGTCAAAAAAGCACAAGGGCTGCTACTTAGAATTATATCCGCTGGACCTACCCCTAAACATGTTGCCTTCATTATGGATGGAAATCGACGATATGCGAGAAGCCATCACAGAAGAGTCCAAGAAGGTCACTACGAGGGTTTCTTAGTTTTACAGCGGGTGGGTGTAGTTTCTTACACAGATAAGTCTAGGAATCATTCTGACATTAGATAATTACAGGTGCTAGAAATCTGCTATCGCTTAAATATAAAATGCGTGTCAGTGTTCGCATTTGCGATTGATAATTTCAATCGACCAGAGGATGAAGTTGAGGCTTTGATGAACCTGGCAGAAAAAAAACTAATAGAACTTTCATCGCATGGGTGAGCCTTCAACTAGAATCTTCTTGCATTCCTTTAAATGGAACTGAGTATGTTGTGTAGCCACCTTTTGAATGAATACGGAGTCCGACTGAATGTTGTGGGCAATGTAGCGTTACTACCAGAGTCGGTCCAGAGAGCTGTGCGCAAGGCGGAGCGTATGACGCGCCACAATAACGCGTTCGTGGTTGTTCTTCAGCCATTCGAATCATTAACTCTGTTTTAGTGCAATATTCAACCTTCACATGCCGTACGCCTCTCGTTATGAAATAACGTTGGCCGTCCAATCCTGTGTTCGGAATTCGATTGCTTCAAACGATGACCGGTATGTCGCAATTTTGTTGACTTTGACATCAACTCACTTAACTCACAGCATAATAACAGAGGATGACATAGATAACCAGTTGCTAACGACGCTCTGTGGCAGCCCACCGCTAGACATACTGGTGCGTACTAGTGGTGTAAAGCGTTTGAGTGATTACCTCCTCTGGCAGGTGAGTTTAGCCCTTCATGTTACACTTACCTAACAGCTGACGACTATGTAGTGCTGTGAAGACACTCAGATTCACTTCATAGATGTTTTCTGGCCGGACTTTGGACTACTCCATTTTATACCCATCATTCTAGCATACCAGCGGAAGGTATGGAACGGTACAGGCACTCTTTGAGCTTACAACTAGAAACCTCCCCACATCAAAGTTGGAGGTATCCCAAGGACTCTTTGTAATTGCGCACTGTATGGATTATATAGGAAGACTGACAAGATTCATATTCAATCAGTCGACCTGGGACACATGTCTAATGGCCGGAAATCGCTCATTGTCAAGCTCTTATCAGTTCCTTATGGCGCAACTTTTCATTCGAAGTACAGCATGCTTCATGCCAAGGCCCAATCCTACTTACAATAACATGTCGGCTCTGCTCACGATGTTGTCAAATTGGTGAGTAGCAAAAACGTTAACATTCTTTTCTTGAGCAAATGAGCCAATGCGATCGATGGGGTATCCTTTAACATTATTGTATGTTAACGTGAAGAATGTTTGCGTGAGGCCTGTGGAATGCTAGGTAGATTGTATTGATCTACATAGACACAGGAACTGTCTGTCCGGTCACCGAACCAAGCCAAATGTCCATTGTTTTCCAAATATGCTGCTGTTCGCTAGTCCACTCTTCTATTTTTTCCTTCACACACTCCCCACACAATCCTGCCTTCGCCCAATCAATGCCTTTGATTCGCTCCAGCGTTTCAAGAGGTTTGTAGACTCCGTCGTTCTCAATGGCCGGTTGTATCACCAATGACAGCCAAGTATCCGCAAATACGTCAGTGCATGCCATATGTCGAGTTGACGCGGGCGTGAATAAAATGGGTGTAAAATATTCAATCATTCGTTCCATAAGCTGTGCGCAAAGCTTTTTGTCATTTTGAGAGAGACGTGAGTGAGTGATCGCTTCCAGCTTGACTATGTCCACTTCAGGTTCGGACATTGGAGACGATTCATCAAGAGGATGTGTGGATGCTGCGTCAAAATGAGAATCTGGAGATGTCACGAAATGATAGTATAACGCTTTCCGCATCTGAAAAATACGTTGCATGTCTCTCATTTCTCAAAGCCATATTAACTTACCAAAGGCAAATCGTATTCTGTGGCTAGCTCAAAAGCCTCCTCGAGATTGTCAGGGAGAAATCCAGGCGAGTACTCAACTGGCACAATTGAAATCAAGCGTTTCATTGTCAGGGCATGTATTGATGGGAAATCAAGCTGTTTGGGGCTGGATACTCGCAGGGCAGCAGCCAATCGAGGGAATCGATCTTCTGAAAGCAGAGAACTGCAGGTTTACTTCAGAATGTGAGCTTTGCGTAATATCTTTGAGACTCACGCATCATGGTAGAGGTACTCTAATAAGACTTCAACATCCTTAGCTCGAACACTCCGACTTGTGTCTACAGAAAGATAGGGGCCAAGTAAAGGCTCCGGTCCGTCAGATATATTGGCGGAGGGTTCGACTTCAGAAAAGAAGCGTGAATGACGCGATAGAAGCGCCCTATGGACTTTGAAGACCCGATTTTCAACATGAAGAACAATGGAGCCGTCGTCGAACCAAAAATTTGGATGTTTCATTGCGGAGTTGTAGGACACATCTATGTGTCGTGATCAGGAGAGAAAGTCATCCATAGCTTTGAGAAAGCGCACCTGTGGATCCCATTGACGAACTTTCCATATCGTTGGTGAGGGATGAAGTCAAGGTGCATCTTATCTCTAATCTTATCGAGTGTCATGTCGAATCAGGTGATGCTATACAGATTTATATATCTATGTGTGCATCTACGCACTATTACGCCTGCATCATCCGTTTAGAGGACCATTGTTTTTCCACGAGGGTATGTTCTCCCGACTGGAATGATATAGATAAGCACGGCGTCGTACTTCTTGTTCTGTTATCTCATGGTAAAGACAAAGATGATTGAAAGGGAAAGCTCGATGCGTATGATTCAACTGGTAAGGAGGCTCTTTCGTGGGCCTATAGAGACGAAGGAGAATTTACTGACGAAATAATGAGTTTCCATTATGCACTGCACTATTTAAAGATTTGTTGAGTGCGAGTTCCTATGCAGTTACAGAGCTATCTATGTGCTATCGGAGAAGGCATTCGCTTGTATCTGGTAGAGCTTTGCATATTCTCCGTCAAGCTTCATGAGCTCCTCATGAGAGCCAGACTCTGCCACGCCACCATCTTTCATGCATCTGTATCCGCAATCAGATTACACTATGCGCTAACAAGTCAAAGTGGACATACATAATGAGGTCGGCATGCTTAGTGAGATGGCCAAACCGATGAGTTACGAAAACCATAGTTTTTCCAGGCCTACTAGCAATGAGCCGGTTGAATATCTGATATTCGGCTTCTGGATCGAGAGCGGAACTTGGCTCGTCAACAGCAACAAAGTTAACACGGCCAGAGCTGAGATGCATGAATGTTCGCGCCCTAGTGAATGTGACGTGTAGATATGTCAACTCAATTAGAAAGAAGCAACATCTTACGCGACAAGGCGCTGTCTTTCCCCGCCTGATATCTCAATTTTCTTTGGCAGTGTTTTCATGTACTTCTGCAAAGGGTGCTCCGGATCATCAGGTACGTTGATGGGCTGGACTTCGCTCATTGGATCCAAGATCGTGTCTAAACCCTGGTCAAACTTTGCACAGAACTCTGCGGCACTACCTTGTTCTGCAGCTGCGGCGACCGCGGCTGCATCTGTCGATCGAGCCACGTCTCCAAATGCAATGTTCTCGTAAAGCGACAACGGGTAGAGTCCGTGATCTTGTGTAAAAGAAGCCGTAGTGCGACGGACATCCATAGGGCGATACTCCTGTGCAGGCGTACCGTCAATAAGTACTGTTCCCGAACTAGGATCGTATAACCGTGTAAGTAACTTAATCAGTGTGGACTTTCCGCTTCCATTAGCCCCAACAATCACGACAAGTTGTCCTGGTTTAATAATGAGAGAAACGTTCCTTAATGCAGGTGATTTATTCCTGCTTCCGGGATAGTTGAATATAACGTCTCTACGAGATTATAAAAGTGTCATTAATTGTTTTTCCAGAAAGGGCTCGGTAACTTGCTTGAGTTCGAGCGCCATCCCATCTTTGCTAGTCTGGGAGCTTGGATAGGGAACATCTCCTTGTTGGATCTTGTTAGACTTCTCCAAAAACGCGTAGAGATGTTTTATTTTGGTTATGTGGGAATTCAATGTTTTCGTGCCGCGAAGGATGCCATGCAAAGAGTATCGTAGCACGAAAGACGATTGTAGTAGAATAGCAATGGATCCGATGGAAAATTTCGAATGATTGGCCGCGCAGTACACCTTTAGGGAATTTGGCCTTTCGAATCCAGCTGAAGGACTGATCGGAGAAACGTACCATAGGAAGATAATCGGCGATGGAGTAGGCGATTTCCAAAAGGAGCGAACTTCTCCTTCTCAGTTGCTCCCAATATTCGTCCGTACATGTGTCCCCGAGTTTTTTCTTGGCCTTCTCGTATTCTGTAGACAAAAGACCTATTGAACGCTGACAGCTTAGCAAAGACAGAACATACCATTTAAAATATGGCTTTTCAAGTTCCCAGTTATGACATCTTGTCGATAGGCCTCCGTTGTGAGATCAGATAGGGCTTTCATGCGTTGATAGTCCTCGTGTTTTAGGTTTGCAACCCGCACTAGATTGATACCACATCAGCCCTCGTGTTACGGCCCCACAACACAAATGTTTACTTCCAAACCATACATCTTCAGCGAATAGGGTATCCAACAAAGGTTGGGCTACGCAGAGTAACGCAAAAACCGGGCCACCACTGAAACGCGACGCATGTACGATCAGGGTGAGTTGACTTAGAGAAGTCAAAATATCACCCAAGACCGACACGATTGCGTCGAAGGCTTCCCAAGCGTCGTTCGGTGACATGTGTACCTGGCTCTCCAAATCTGATAGACGATATTTTTGAGGTATGGTAAATATACGAGGAAAACCAACCTTGTGCGGTTGAAAGGTCCATATCCAATCGTGCTTTATAGGAAAACTGGTTGAGTTGTCGCGTATTCCTGAAGATACAGCTTATACCTCGCATAATATGGGCCTCATAGTATTGAAGAACTCGAGTTTTAAATACCGGGCTATAGTCGCGCCTGAGAATGGCATTGATGTAGACTTTCTACCGGACAAGACTGAGGGGTTGACTCACGTCCACCAGTTAAGGGTTGTAATTAATGTAGCGCAAGATAAAAGACTAACAATTGCCATGAGAATGGCAAAAGTGTTTGCTTTTCCATCGCGTATACCGGTTTCAACCTACGCAGCCGATCTGTGAAAGTATTTTTCGACGATTAAACAAATCAACAAACGATTTGCAACAAAATCGATGATAGATGCATCATGACGGCGGATTCAACGCCTTCCCAAAGCTTCGATAAAGCAAAGAATATGAGCAGTGTATGAGATATTGTGGAGACCTCGGTGACAAGACGCCGGAAGAGCTGTAACGCAGAGACGACCTCATCCCATCGACGCAAAAGACCAAGTCTGGGTTGTTCACTTGTCGAGAGTTCCCATATGCCGACCCGTTCACTGGTAATAACGGGGTCTGAGTCCGATTTCTGTTCTGTCTCCTTTGAAACAACTTCTGTTACAGGATGTCTACCCATTGACGACAAGATCTTGCAGGTAGCAGGAGAGATGTCGGAGTGGAAACAGAAGACAAATGCTTTTTTGTGTCATACACGTCAAAAGGGAGCGCTCAGGCCAGCAAACAAAATATATACTCCGATTGGGAATTGAAGCGCTGATGAGCATATTACTATCACCAACTGGGTGTTGCAAAACTTTCAGAAAATCGACAATTGCGGTACATCGGTCCCACCTTTTTCTAACCGGACTTCAGGTATCAGTAGACTACTATCTTGACTAGAGACTTGTAGATTTAGTTTGGGGGTAGAGTGGTGTAGAATCTTCTCGGAAGGAAGCCGGATGTCCAGGACCCAAAAACAAGGGACTTTCGTCGCGGTTTGTCACGCTGCTGGGTTGTCGGAGCGACCGTGACCAAATTCCACCGCTTTCGTAGTAGAGTGTATTTGCAACGCTTATGTTAGTGGAACTAGAACTCAGTTGAACTGGAATTAGGCACAAATGATAGACAGATCGATTGACAATTTGACTGACAACAATCCCTTTCAAGCTACGTGACAGAGTGCTTTTGGCTCACTTTGATTCTCGCCACCGTGTCGCGTCGTGTATATGATAATACAATGACATCATGGCGCTACAGAAGTTACTCATCAACTGGTGTGATTGCCGTGTGCCATGACTTGCCGTTCTCAGCAGCAACATCCTGGATCCATGGCTGGTAAAGATCATTGTCGCTGCTGGTGGTTATGTGAATCCAAGAATGGGTGATGGCACGATTAGGAAAGGAACGAGATGAACAAAGCGTGTATTTCAAGACGTGACTAAAGCGTGACTAGATTCCATCAACCCCGGTGAGAACGGGATCTGGAGCCGACTGAAAATATCCGAGTAGGGTCCGGATGTGTATGTTTCATTTTTTTTTGAGTAGCGTTCTTAGTAGGAAGACAACGCCATAGTCGTCTCCTTCCCACCGACTGCGCTGAACACCCGGGTTTCCAACCAGGTTCTGTAGAACAGTACGGTTATTCCTCAGTCACTCACAAAGATGTAGTTGACTAATTTATTGATTTACCTGTAGAACAGTACGGTTATTCTACAGGTCGTATGAGTAAATATTTTGTAAGTATAATATAGTGGACTCACCCTCAGTCACTCACAAAGATGTAGTTGACTGAGGGCTGATTGTTTGTGTCTACGAAAAAAAAACAAGAGAAAAAAAACAAAGACTGGTAAATACTGATCATTGTATAATGTGGCTTATGCCACCAAAAGAGGTAAGTGCGATAAGAGAAAAAAAATAAATGATAAACATGATCCGGGATGTCGAGCCGTCGGTTGAATAAGTCGCTGGCTCAACAGGTTCCATTTACAGTCAGCTTATGAATTCTGTGAGGAAATGCTTCTATGCACACATGTGAGACTACAAGCCCAGTATGGTGAGCTAACCCACTCCTGTAACACTGAGCCTATTATCCACTAAAACCCTGCTCTGTCCATCCTTGAAGATGTGTGAGGAGTCACCCTCTAGCCCAGTTCCTGCCCATGTCTCATATATGATGGCCTCAATCTGAGCTTTTTCCTGGACTTGGAGACAGTGGTCTTTCTATCAAGAGCTGCTCTGTTTTCCATTTGTTTGTGCCACCTTCTGGACTTCTGGAGACCTCTCTGGGATCAAGAGATGTGTCATCTTTACTTATCACCTGTTTACATCTCAATACCCAAATCAGGTAGGCTGACTCCACTACCAATATCCTAAGTAGTCTGGTTAGACCTGCTGATCGTATCTTATTTGTAGATTCTATTTTCCATACTGTACTTCTGACGATAGATGCAGGAGACTCACTGCTGGTGCAAGGACCTGTTTCCATCAGAAAAAGTGACAAAGAAGCATGTTATGCCATTTCAAATATATGTATTTCCAAGGGAAAAAGGTTTGAGACAATGGAAAAATGCCTTTTTCTAAAGCAAAAAGTTGCCAAAGAAATAGCATGACACATTTCTTTGTTACTTTTTCTGGTAGAAACAGTTCTAACACCAGCAGTGACTGGGGTTCTAAGGGTTTCCCTGTTTTACTTCTCCACAGATTGTTGGATATCACAAGGTATGACACCACCGACTCCTACATTGGCTCCTATCTCTCTCTGCCCATTCACATCGCTTGATCGATCACATTGTTACACTCACTACATTGTCACATACACTCTCTTTCATCTTTACCCTTCACACTATCACACTGGGATCGATCACATTGTTACACTCACTACATTGTCACATACACTCTCTTTCATCTTTACCCTTCACACTATCACACTGGCCCTGACTTGGCCTCTTCCATTGTCCCAGATACATACATATACGAACGCTACGCTACCGACACCCTCAGTCAATTATATATTATGCTGAGGGTGAGCCAGAACATTACTCAACTATCCACTTACTGACACGCTGTCCGATAGATAACAACTTACTGTATCTATCAGGTAGCGCCTCTAGTCAATTATATATTGTGCTGAGGATAACAACTTACTGTATCTATCAGGTACTTCATTGAATACGAATATCTAGTTCTAACAGGTTATGGGCCTATCGAACGTCGTACTCTAACGAAGGAACCTTTTGGACTACATCGAGAACTAAATAACCTGGCCACTCCGCAAAACAAAGTCTCTTGGCATCCTCGGACCCTGACTCCGATCAGCCGGACAGTACTTTTACGCGCGTCACCTTGACCCTTGCACGTAGAAATCATAAAAAGAACATTTTATCTAAAGCTCCCCTAGACTTACAACAACATGGGATCCATTTCTCCTGCCCCGTCCTCCCTCTACAACAACGTGACCTACCCTTGTATCCGACTCGCCAAGCTAAACGCTCACTGGCCAGCCACTGAGCCACCGTTTGATCGCGCGACCGGGGAATTCACGAAATGGTCCATCAAGCTCGAGATCTTCCTGCAGCAGAGTGGACTCGATCGCTACATCTTTGCGTCAGAGAAGAACCTCAGCAGGCTAGTCACGCAACCTGATCCCACCAATGAACCCAACGCGTACGCTAACTGGTTATCCAACAATGATTTAATCATTGGCGTCATCCGAGCAGCGGTGTCAGACTCTGAACTGGAAGGCCTCAAGACCGACGGGACCGCGAAAGAATGTTACGATGCTCTGAAAGCCCGTGCCCAACGCGAGGGCCCTGTAAAGCAGGTAGCACTTGTGCGACAAGCTCTATCAACTTACGCACCCATTGTGGAACCCATCGATGCCACCACTCGCAAAATATGGGACCTAGTCGACCAAGCCTTCGCTATCAGGGCGATAGACAAGGACCTCCTTAAGTGCATTGCTCTCCTCAATTGCATCAATGATAAAGCTTTTGAATCCCTCCAAACCCAGGTCTCATGAGGACTCGCTGACGCAACGACTAATGCGCCCTACACCCCCTCACACATTCGGAAGCTGTTCCAGACTGTTGACAGTCTGTCCACCCTTCATCAGACACCCGGCGACACTGCGCTCTCCGCTCGAGACTTTAAAGCCGCTTCCCACCCCCATAACCACAGCCCCGGGTTCCCTTGTTGTGAGAACTGCTACAATGCCAAGCTCTCCTGCCAGGGCCACACGAAGAAATGGTGCATCCATCCAGGAGGAGGGATGGCTGGGAAGACTATCGAAGAATCCCACACTGCGCAACACACCGCATGAGGAGGAGCAAAGGGAGGAAAATCGAAGCAAGGAGGAGGTTCAAACAATAGTGGCGGCATCAAAAATGGGATCACCGTAAAAGGGCTAGCCTACAAAAGATACAGCTTGAAACCTCCAAACCAGCCAAATTTGCAGGTGCTGTAACCACCGATTCCACAGACTTCTTTGAATACGAAGGCTTCATGGCCTTCGATGACAACAAGACAGATGAACCATGGGCCACAGTCAACTGGAATACCCATACAATCCCGACCATGCACACCTGCAAAATGATCCTCGCAACCACAGCGATCATTCCATCAAATCTATCCAGCAACACCTGGCTCATCTCGCTCACTGAAAAACCATTCTACATGGACTCAGGAGCCACCATACACATATCTCCTTGCACGTCCAACTTTGTCACACTGCAATCGATTCCACCCTGGGCCGTCAAAGGAGTGGGAGGATCTTCGATCCAAGCCATTGGTATAGGGCAGATACGGCTCCAGGTCCAGAACCAGACCGAGATCTACCTCAAGAATGCCTTGTACATTCCCACTTCCTCCGTCAGACTAATCTCCATCTCCGCCCTTACTGCCGGGATGCAAGCCCTGATCACCTTTAGTCGCTCTGGAGTTACTATCCTCGATGAAGCGTCTGGAACCTTACTGGTGGCAGGACCCCTGATACCTGGCAAACAACTGTACACACTAGAACTCCAGGATGCGCTGTCTGAACACGCACTGACCGCCGCTCAGTGACCCGTAAAAATTGACATCTGGCACTGGCGTCTCGGACATGCCAACTATCAAGTCATCGCTACCATGGCCCAAAACGGGCTCCTGCCAGGTATGCCGTCCACCTCCTCCCCTGCACAGCCCAAATGTGACGTCTGCATCATTGGAAAACAGATGAAAACATCAGTACTGAGGGTGTGGGAGGAGGGGCATAGGGCAACTGAAAGGCTACAAATAGTTTGGATAGACTTGGTGGGACCCATGCATGTTCAATCTTCAGTCGGAAATAAATATATCATGGACCTTGTTGATGACTACTCTAACATGGCGTGGTCGATACCACTCAGATCAAAAGCGGACGTGGTCACAGCATTGCAGGCATGGGAAAAGGAGAGAGAGCTAGAGACTGGCAGAAAAGTCAGTACATATCGAACCAGGCATGACGGCGAACTGAAGAACTATCAAATCAAGAACTGGCTAGCATCCACAGGCACGAGACACAAATACAGCGCCCCATACACGTCCCAGCATATGGGACGTGTGGAAAGGATGCACCAAACACTCCAAGGAAAAGCACGGACCATGAGACTAGCTGCTAAGTGCCCAGACTCCCTGTGGGATGAGTTCTATCTAACCGCAGCCCATTTACACACCAAAACCATAATGAAGTCACTACAAGGAAAGACACCGTTTGAGTTATGGTATGGACGAGTGCCCGATTATAGCTACATGCACGAAATCGGATGCAGGGCGTTCGTTCTCATACTACACCAGCACAACCCCAAGATCAACGCACGGGGAATCGAATGCATTCTCATTGGTTATGCACAGAACTCAAAAGAGTATAGGTGCTATGACCCCAAAACCAGAAAGATATATGAGTCCTACCATGTACGCTTCATTGAGCGACATGACAGCGTACCTACAATAGAGCCGAACGGGCCCGGAGCAGATAGACAAATGCCCATGCCCACAATTGCGGGATCAGACGTGATCGAACCAATGTCGATTGGCAACATCCACAAATCATCATCGACTACCCCTTTTTCCATTGATTACAATGACAAAGTCAACACTCCCACGCCCCCACCAGCACAACTAGTCAATCCCGCACCGGCAGAATAAAACGATGGTGATGTGCCAGCAGTCCCACAATGATCCAGTCGAATCTGCATACCAACCACCAAAGCCACCCTAAACCACGCGCCAATAACGCGCACCAAACATGCTGTACAAGAGTCACAGGAGGCCGGGGAATGAATACAAGCATCCAGAGCCGAAAAACGCAGCGTTCCAGCAAGATAGCATAGCGGCGATATTGCTGACATCGAGCAAGCACAACTCAACGCACAGCCAGGAGGAGAGAACGGCGGCGAGGCATTGCACGACCTAGCTCACATAGCCTTGATGGAAAGCATTGAGCACCTACTAGCCGTTGCCAAATCCTTAGGAGACCCACGCACCATAGACCTCAATGACGAGCCATGAACATGGGAAGAAGCAAAGGCGTCAGTCCACGCCAAGCAGTGGGAAGCTGGATACCGAGATGAGCTAAACTCACTAAAGGGTATGGGAGTCTACAAGCTAATACCGCAGGACCAGGTACTGACAGGCCGCAAAGTCTGCAGGGGCAGGCCAGTCTTTAAGCTTAAAAGAGATGAGAACGGAAAGGTGGTACACTTCAAAGTCCGGCTTGTGTTCAAGGGTTTTGAACAGGTCTATGGCTGCAACTACACCAGGACTACCTCACCAACAACGCGAATGGAATCGTGGCAGGTTCTACTCCACTTGGCAGCAACCCAAGGATGGGACGCTGCTCAAATTGACATAAAGACCACATTCTTATACAGCCTCCTTCCTGATAGTGAAACCCAGTATATGGAACAGCCCAATGGATTCAAGGAACCCGGCAAGGAAGACTGGGTATGGTACCTAATCTGAGGCCTCTATGGCATGAAGCAAGCAGGACGCATATGGAATCAGACTCTAAATGATAATATGATATCCTGGGGGTTCACTTGACTATCATGTGAGTCGTGTGTTTATTACAGAAGGAGCGACACTGGAATTGTCATCGCCGCAGTACACGTAGACGACTTCCTTGCCATTGCCACCAGCAAGGAGGAGAACAACAAATTTAAATGCCAACTTCGCTCCGCATGGACCATCTCTGACCTTGGCCTACCAAAGTTTGTTGTGGGCATCACAATTCAATGGGACCACAATAAACGCACTGTGCAGCTGTCCCAGACGGCATTGATAGACAAGATCATATCTTAATTCGGCCAGTCAAACGCTACCCCCCTGTCCCTCCCCATGGAACCTGGCCTCAAGCTGCGATGAGTCGACAGGTCGTCGCTGTCTAGTAACGAGGTTCACATTCTACAGAAGATACCATACCGGTCCCTTGTTGGATGCTTGCTCTACCTCGCCATTTCCACTCGGCCGGACATCTCTTATGCCATGCAACAACTTACCCAATTTGTTGACTGCTACACTGCTGTCCACTGGCGGGCAGCCACCAGGCTCGTACGTTATCTTAAGGGGACGCAGGAGCTAAGGCTAGTACTGGGTGGCACTGATGCTCCAGCTGATCTCACTGGCTTCACTGATTCTGACTGGGCAAGTTGCTTAGACACTTGCCAGAGCATTGGTGGCTATGCGTGGAGCCTAGGATCAGGCATAGTCTCCTGGGCAGTGCGCAAACAGAAATCCGTCGCCGTGTCCTCCTGCAAGGCTGAATACATGGCCGCATTCGAAAGTGCTCAAGAATGTATTTGGTTGAGGACCCTACTGAAAGGCATCAGATACAACTGCACAAGTAAAGCAACACCCATCCTCTGCGACAATAACATGGCCATCAACTTGTCCGAAGACCCCACACTCCACGCTCGAGTCAAACACGTAGACATCAAATATCACTTTCTTTGCGAGCACGTCCAAGCAGGTGACATATGTATTCGATACATCAATACCAAATTCAATATCGCGGACATTTTTATGAAAGTGCTCGCTGCCCCCTTGTTCCTATGCCTATGGTCCCTATTAGGCCTCCAGACCTAATGCATGATGCCACAATTCCTATGCAAGGAGGAGACAACCTACGATTCAGAGTCCATGGTGAGGAGGAGTGTTGGATATCACAAGGTATGACACTACCGACTCCTACATCGGCTCCTATCTCTCTCTGCCCATTCACGTCGCTTGATCAATCACATTGTTACACTCACTACATTGTCACATACACTCTCTTTCATTTTTACCCTTCACACTATCATACTGGCCCTGGCTTGGCCTCTTCCATTGTCCCAGATACATACATATATGAACGCTACGCTACCGACACCCTCAGTCAATTATATATTATGCTGAGGGTGAGCCAGAACATTACTCAACTATCCACTTACTGACACGCTGTCCGATAGATAACAACTTACTGTATCTATCAGGTAGCGCCTCTAGTCAATTATATATTGTGCTGAGGATAACAACTTACTGTATCTATCAGGTACTTCATTGAATACAAATATCTAGTTCTAACACAGATTGCTTGCCAGGTTCCACACTATGCCTTGCCCTGGGCTCATACATTTAGTCAAGATATGGTCTATTAAGTCAATGTTATTATTATGTTTACATATTGCATGGTCTTTGAGTTTCTGTTGTCGAAGTCAGAGGGTGTCAGCTCATGATGCCATCAGATTACAACAGGTACATACATCACTAGTTTAGTTCCGCACTGTTCCATAGAAGATTACCATCATAGCCAATACACTTGCTTGCAGTCATTTGTGTTTGGTGCATTGTGTATGTCTCTGTGGGCCTGAAAAGGTCTCTCGTGTTTATCTCATGTCACTCTCATGTTCTCTCATGCAGTCTCATGCCTCTCGCATTTATTCCTATAACAGGTTATAGGCCCTGGCCCCAAACTTAATCAAAACCATTGCTGCTTCTTTGCTTTTCTCACACATCATTCTCGCTATCATGGCTTACATACTTCCTCATTCATTTGCCTCTACCCTGCATCACAATATTCCCAACAAGCTTGACAATTCCAATTGGTTCACATGGACCAAGAAAATGATGGGTGCTCTTTGAATCGTCAGCATGACTGGTATTGTTACTGGCAAACTTCCCACACTCAGCTCTGAGGAGAAGAAGAATTGGGATAGGTCAGATGGGATGCTGAGTGGATTTATTTATGGATGCATCTCAGATGAGTACTAGTATCTTATTGAGGACTGTGAGACTGGTACTGCTGCTTGGGCAGCTCTCAAAGCTTATTTTAAGAAGTCAACTATTGGGAGCCGTATGGCTGCTCATGCAGCATTCTATGACATTCAACATGAGCCCAATCACCCTATCTCTGCTTATATCCAGGCCCTTCAATCTGCCAAGGAGAAACTTTCTGCATATGGTGTCAAGGTCAAGGATACTGAATTCAAAGATGTTCTTCTCATGCATCTTGATAAAGCCTATCATTCCATTTGGCTTAGCATTCTGGCTCAATCTCCTGAGCCTGATCTTGCCCAGATCAAACAGATGCTCATTAGTTCCATTGCTGCTGACTCCACAATTACAATCAAGTCTGAAGAAGTTCTTGTTGCTCAAGGTCGGACTTTTGCTAGGGTTGGCAGCTCATTGGTTGATGACAAGGGCAAGCACTAGTGTGATCCCAAGTCTGATAGTTGTCATTGGTGTGGTAAAAAAGGTCACCATGTTTAACTTGCATTTATAATATGCCTCGCAACATCAAGGACTACATTATGAAGAATCCTTGCCCTGGTTCATCCTCACCTTCACCTTCCTGCTCATCTTGTCATGCCCATACTGCCAATGCTGATTCTGTTTCTATTCATGCTGGTGCTGCCTTCACTATTGATCCTAATTATGTCAACCCCACCTCTGATGATGAATGGTATAATGCACTCACAGCTGAGGAATGTGCCCCTCATATTCTTTGATGGATATTCTAGAATTGGTGGGAGTCTTATTGGACTTGGTGGGAGTATTTCTTGCATCATGCTGGACAGGTGGGAGTGTCGAAGTCAGAGGGTGTCAGCTCATGATGCCACCAGATTACAACAGGTACATACATCACTAGTTTAGTTCTGCACTGTTCCATAGAAGATTACCATCATAGCCAATACACTTGCTTGCAGTCATTTGTGTTTGGTGCAATATATGTGTCTCTGTGGGCCTGAAAAGGTCTCTTGTGTTTCTCTTGTGTTTATTTTGTGTCACTCTCATGTTCCCTCATGCAGTCTCGTATCTCTCACATTCATTCCCATAACACCTGTTTCATTGTTGGCCTGTTTCAATGCAGGTCCACTCTGTATGCATTGTGGGTCAGTTTCCACAGGAAGAACATTACTATTTTAGAAAAATCTTTAGTACCTCCAGATCTTCCCACTCTAGATAGCAATCTTGCATCTAGAGTAGCTACTTCAGATCCACCAGCAAAATAGCACCAAGTAAGACTGTGGCCAATGCTGTGGCCTTCAAACTCCTGGCACCTAAGACAATTGCATGTGTCAATGATGCCTCCACCACTATAACCAATGCTGTGGCAAATAGTTGGGCTGAGATAGTCATGGAAGACAAGGCCTGCAAGAACCAAATAGATGTGGAGGGATCATAATAGTCCCCCTTACAATGTGTGTTGGGCAAATGTGTCATGTTGGGTAGCCTACAACACTTTTCTGTAGAATTATAGATCCTACCTCAGACTTTCAATATAGGGGTATACAGGGACACTCCAGTATAGATTGTCAAAGGTTGGATTTGGAGAAAGGTGCATCACATTTATAATTACATAATTACAAGTTAGTGTTGCCTGCATTGATAGCCAAATAAACAAGTCATGTTTTGTTGCATTCTTCTTCAATGGTCAGCTTTTATTTGTCTCCAGTCAGCTCTCCTGCCTCATGTGGCCACCCTTGCATTCTCTATGGTCAGCTCTTATTACCCTAGCTCTCCAACATAGATTTGTGAGCAAGACATTATATCTTGCCCCCTCTTTATTTTTATTGAATTTGAGCCTCCCTACTTAATAACCTTATTTACCACTTATTCTTATGAAATAATAATGGTCTCATGAGGGGAATATGGAACAAAAATGTGTATTAGAGCATTTCTGCAGCGCCCATATTTTGATATTTAGCTTAAATTTGATGGTCGATAACAAAAATTTGCTTAGAATTAGCCAAGCTGCCGGTTGTTGGCCGTACCAAATTTGGCAGCGGAGATTTGAATTCCTACAGATATCTCCAGATGACTGCAACCTCGCTTTCTTGACTTCAACTTTGATATGAACAATAAAATACGAGATCTACTGCTCACAGCAGTTCCTGTACTCTTGAAGACCCTGTGAGCCCTCAGAGATCTTTTATTAGTGATATGCTGCAATCTTCCCTCCTTGCCTATGCAGAACAAGAATCACGTAATGATCAGACGCTTACCTTTTGGAAATGGCAAATTGCAAGCCCAATGCTCCTCAACCGGAACCTGGAGGTCAGAGAATAATGGAGGAGTGGATCAGAAAGCTGGAGAACAGGGAGTGTTTATGGAGATTTCGGTGCACCAGGATTTATTGCAGCCACCACACCTGCTGATTAGACTCCACTCACAGATTGACTGCACTGGAGATCTTTGAGATGCTGGAAGCACTGGAGATACCGGAGGAGTTTGGTATGGCCAGTAGATATTCTTTTACTGGCTTAGAAGGGTTCTGTCTGCTCTTAGCATGGTTTCGCAGTGCGGGTGACCTTTGGTCACTCTTTTTACTGTACGATTGGCCTGCTTCTGCTATATCAGAAGTAATTAATGAATTGGTGGAATTCATTGACAAAAATTGGGAGCATTTATTGGGCTGCAACTCATGTGTAAAACACAAAAAAGGTGCAAAATTCAGTAAACAATCAGACTTTGGATATGATAACTGGCCATCATCTATTGGTGATGTGCAAAAGCCAAGAGAGCCCTGGCAACCAAGCTTAACAAAAATTTGGAGAGTTGTAATGAAAATTTGAAACACCCTGCAGAAATGCTCTATTACACTATACTTCTCTTTAGTATGCTTCCTTATTTATATATATTTATACCTTAGAGTATGTACAAGAGGTTACCATTACATAACCTCAATAGCCTTTTTTTGCATACTATAGCCAGACTTAATAGACAGGTTCTGACTTACGGTTTAGTGCATGAAGAGCTTTGTAACAATGCATTATATTCTAGTACAAGAATATAGACAATTAAATCAGTATATTTCATACTGAATACATAGGACACTTTGTGCCCTTGTCAACTAAGGGCTACTATATGTGATGCAGCATAGTACTCTAGTCTTATCTGAGTGGTAAATTTTGTCATTTCTGAGTGTATCCCAGAACACTCACAGTCAAATGGTGTATGCAGTTTTCAACTGCTGATCTTCAGCTCCAGTGTTGTCATCAGTTGACAAATCTGTGTCCTCCTCAGAGAGGTCCTCAGACTCTTTGGCTTTGTCTCTGCAAGGGATTTGTGGAAATCTATTTTCCACAGACTCAGCTTCCAGAGCTGCAGGTTCCTCCAGCACCTCTTTAATGCAGGCCTCTGCCATTCTCACAGTAGATGGGCCTGCTGTGGCTTGTCTAGTCCTGCTAGTCCAGTTTAGAGAAACATAAGCCTCTGCTTGTGCTGACAAGTCAGCAGCTGATAAGATGTCTGCTGCACCTATTGGCTATCTAGCCTTATTTGGGAGTCTTTTGGATGCTAATCAACTGGACATCTCCCAGCAACTAAGTGATTGGAGCAGTTAATCCTCCTGACATTTTGTCTCACAGCTATTGTTGGCCTTTAATAGCTGACATATCAGCTTTCTGGGCCTCCTCCTCTAGCTCAGCAAGATCAGAACTCTGATTTCAATCTCAAGTCTTGGGCTATCTATAGCCCAATACTGATATCTATGCATTTTGGCTTTTTGCTGGGTCATCATGCACTTTGTAGGCATTGCACCCACTGATAGGACTCCACACAGGCTAGGTGCATCAATTTCAGGCTCAGCATTGGCTCTGGACACCTTGCCACACTTGTTCTGAACTTGGCATGCACAATTTATTTATTTTAGGCCTTATCCAATGGCCATGCATGGCAAGCAATGGATCCAATCAGTAATAGCGCTGGTGGCAGCTGAAATGACAAGTGACAACTGACATCACACCATCAGCAAGTATTGACAAATGGCATTACTTCATTAGCATATGGTACACTTAGCTGGCAGCAGCACTTATAAGTTGGAATGATGGCATTTCCCCATGACAGACAGCTTGGTGTTTCACCTTGGCACCTGACATTGCTTCACATCCTTTCTCAACTTGGACAGACATCATTTTTGTTTACTTCTCATTATTTAGTTTAATACATGGTGTTTACTTACATTCTTTCCAGTTTACTGCTCCTTGGCAATGCTTAGCCACTTAGCAATGGTAAACTCATTTTTACTATGAATACTTACCATTGTCACTAGTTAAAAGAGAGAATAACAGAGTACTCAGTTTAGACCCCACTTCTGCTCAGTTCACCTTATGGTTCAGATTTCTTTTGCACTGACTTAGTTTAAAGTTGTCAATTGTCTGAACACTTCTAGCCTGCTTGCTGCAGTTATGCATATGGAACCTACACATCTTGTACCTATGGCGGGCATCATATAGCTTGGATGTTGCTAAACTTCTAGTTTTCTTGCCACATTCTTTGCTGCACCCTACTCACATCTGCTTCCCTTCTTTATCTAGACACACTTTATCAATAGCGCACTTTTCTTACCACACATCTCTTGCTGACTTTCCTTCCTGACCTTCACCAAATCTTGCTGTTCAACTTATTTCTAACTTGTCCTCTGGAACCTGCTCAGAACTTCCTTAAACACTTAGCACATTCAAGGCATATTTCCCAGTCAGTAGCTGTAAATTGTGTCTGCTACTGATCAACTTTTGGGCACCATCACCACTATCTGTAACAATCATAAAAACAGGGTTACTCATCATTATTTCTTGTTTGAAACTTATATAGTATGGCTATGCACAAAGCTCAAGAAGCTTATTATCAGGGGACTCCTCATTTCTTCCTTCTTTTACTCTTTATTTCTTCATTCTCCCTTTATTCATTTCCTTATTTCTGCTGTCATTCTTTTACTTTACTGCTTTTATTCTTTTAACATTATCTATTAGTACTATTCTCAGCCCTTGACATGCTCTGGTTCTTTAGCTATCATTCAGATAAGTGTGGGCCCTTTAGTACTGCATACAGACTGCTTACATAAGCCAGAGTTTGCCTTTCTGACCTCCAAAGTCTGGAGTTTTCCTGCCTTATTTGTACTTATTTGTTTAGGCAATTTTCAAGTTTTTAAGGTTTTATTGTCCTGTACAGTTGTTTCCCATGCTTCAGAGGCCCCAGAAGCATCCAACCTGGCATAGGAAATTCTTAGACTTGTTCTTTTTGGATCTTCCTCTGCCAGATGAGTAGTTATTATAATATTGTCAGTATATACTCTAATATACTTTGGATCTCCCTCTGCCAGCTGTGTGACTAAGCCATAGCCTCCAGAGGTCATCCTTACACTAATAGAGTTCTGTCAACAAACTCAACATCTGATGTTGATTCTAGCTGGAGGATTCAAAAAAATGTAACAGAAGTTACAAGTTGTAGAAGCTTAAAGTTCACACTGCACAGAACCAGACTAGTCTGGTCTATTGACTATGTAGTTTGAATATAAAATTAAGCTGCTTATAGCAGCAGAGTAGATAGGTATATATATAATAATATAATTATATTATATTATAATTAATATAATATAATTTCTACTTCTACTAACTACAAGCTGCATGGCCTTTTGCCACATAGTGCATTACATACTGCTGGCTGCAGATGTCATGGTACATCAGCTCCTACACCAGCACCTGCAACTTCTGCTTCTGAACCAAGCCTCAATGTTGTCTCCCCTCCAGTTAGCTTCACTCTCTGCCAATGCTTTGATACACCAACACTTGGTGTGCAGCTGCAACATAATGCTAGAAGTCAAAATAAACTATAAAAAGGCTAAAAACTATAAGCCTCTAGCAAAGCTGATAATGGATCATCTCCTCAGATCAAGCTATACACACATTAACAAGAGAGACATGGGAACAATATTCTAGTAAAGAGTTCAACTACAAAGGATAGGTTATGTCTACAGGAAATAGAACAAGTAGCCAGCAGAAGTTGAATTGCTATCAAAAAGAAAGAGGATCAAAAAAGTAGCAGAAATGACTGAAAAAGAGCTAAAAGAATGGAAAACACTATAAGGAAATAGATAAAAGGAGAAAAGGAGAAAAGGAAGTAAGGAGAAGTAAGACAGAAAAAGAATGATGGCATCTGATTGACTGGAGTGGCACTGAAACATAGATGTCAAATAGAAAATTACTTCAGCATATTAGTAATAATGGCATCTGATTGTCTGGAGTGACACCAAAACATGGATGTCAAATAGAGATTTACCTCAACACATTAATTATAGATGACCTAAAGGTGTCAGAATAGAACTAGATACATAGTTGGTCCATGCTCTAGTAACAACAGTATAAGTAGCCTAGAGATAGTAACAAATAGCAGGCATTTAGTAGGCCAAAGCTCGGCAGTTTTCAGAAAGTGAATTGTTTAGGCTGACAGTTTATTATAATCCTCTATCTTTCAGAATACTATATTTTGAAAAGTACTTCACTTCAACCAAATACATCAACATCTTATTCAAAATTTCAACAAGTACAACAGTTTGCTAAATGCTGGAGCATAGATTAAATATAGCCACCAGTCAATGCTTTGACATTTAATGCATGCTAATGTCATTGAGCTAGTATTTTAGTGAGTTTTTCTGTCTATTTTAGCATGTAGAGGCATTTTTATAATATTAATCTTATTTATTCATGTTAGCACTTACACTCATAGTGACCAAAACACTTAACATTTTATAAGAAATTTAATCAACACAATTGCCCTATTTTCACTTTTCATGTCCTTCCAAGCAACAATGAGCAATACTTAGATGAAGCATACACTTATTCATTTTTGGATGCTTCATATAGCTAGATGGCTTACAATATTGTAGTCAATCATGTCATTTCCAAATGCCTTTAAAAAAAGTTGTAAATATTATATTTACTCTTTGATTTTCTCAGCAACTAATTTTATTAATGCAGGTCCTCTACAGGCAAACTCATATAGCATGTTATAATTTCAATGCAAGGCACTATAAGTGTGTTAATTACTTTTAACATATCACACATCATTGTTATATGACTAAACAAAGCAATATCTAGATATATATATGACCTAGCTACATAGTAATACTCTTAGTTATTTCTATAACAGACTGAAGATCAGATACTAATATAGTCTGTATTTCTGTAAATTCACTCCTTGGATTTTAACAGAGCAGGTCATATATATTCTGTTTGTAGATAAGTTATTTTTATATATAACACTTACTGAGCCTTATTTTTTGTCCAGATAACTTTTATATTTTGTTATATTGTCAATGTACTATCATATACATCAGGTTTCAAAATGCCTTAGTGTTTCAAAATGCAATTTTTTTACACATCATAGTCGCAATGCATCTGATCCTTGCTAAAACATAACTAATACATATTATTCAAGCTTGGATCTTGAGAAGATCAGTAAAATTCACCTAAGATCAGTTTGTAATAAGATTGCAAAAACACCTTTGAAGATCTCTGAATTTAGTTACTACTTGAAATAGCACTACCAAACTTTGTATAAGTCATCTATGTTAAGGACAAGCTATATATCAAGTTTCATGATATTTCCAGCACATTCAGAAAAGATATTACAACAGGAGTATAGATGTATGACATCTAACAATTTGACCTTTATCAGGTTTCAAAGTCTACAAGATCCATGCCTCAAGCATCACATTCATGTCAAAACAGCACTAATGCTGGCAGTATGAGTCAGCATGACATTTTGTGACACAAGTTTTGAAACATTGTGGTTTTGTGGCTCAATACTGACTGCTGTGAACTAAATTAAATAAATAAATGAAATAAAAAATAAAAAATCAGAAAAGAAAAGAGGTTGTTTTTGCTGTACATTACAACATTGCCAAACAGTACTCAAAAAGTCACTCTCTATCTGACCATCCTACCTGACAATTTTTCAAATGTTTTAATGTGTTGCGACCACGACAGTGAACTTCACCACAGTCTCAGCAAGGATTCTTGCAGTTGATCACCTTCTGACTTCCATTACAAGTAGGTTCTCCACACTTTTGACATGTCCTTTTTTTCTGTTTTCTTGACACTAGATTTTTGGTCATTGATGCACATGCCCTTTTGCATGAAAGCTCAAATAATGTTTTAGCTGGGCTGAAGGTGATGAGATTGGAGAGTGTTGGGGTAGTGTCAGGAGACTCCTCATTTCTTCCTTTCCTCACTCCTTATCTCTTCACTCTCCTTTCATTCATTCTCTTATTTCTTCTGACATTATTTCATTTTACTGTTTTTATTCTTTCAACACTATCTGTTAGTACTATTCTTAGTCCTTGAGGTGCTCTGGTTCTTTAGCTACCATTCAGACAAGTGTGGGCTCCTCAGCACCGCTTCCAGACTGCTTATATAAGCCAGAGTTTGCCTCTTATTTGTGCAATTATTTATGTAGGCAATTTTTGAGTTTTTAAGGTTTTGTTATACTGTACAGTTGTTTTCCATGCTTCAGAGGCCCCAGAAGCATCCAACCTGGCATAGAGAATCCCTAGACTTGTTCTCTTTGGATCTCCCTCTGCCAGATGAGTAGTTATTATAATATTGTCAGTACATACTCTAATACACTTTGGATCTCCCTCTGCTAGCTGTGTGACTGAGCCACAGCCTTTAGAGGTCACCCTTACAGGTAGTTTCTTGGATGTGTAGTGATATCACTAGATTTGCATTATTGGATGGTGGTGGTAAGTCCAACTCAAGGAAGCCTTGACTTGCACTGTGTAATATACAATTTTTTTCTGAGACTTTAGATGCATTAATAGAATGCTGTGGCTCTTAAAGCAATCTCTTGATTGGCAATTATACATTTGCAGTCATAGTTTTTATTTGCTTGACATTTGTAGTCTTTTTTCATGCTCCATTGTAGTATGATTTAAGCTATTCCAGTAGCTACAATGATTTAATATTAGTATGTTAATACAATTATTGAACTTTGCTTACTTTATATGAAATTTTATCATTAATATCAGCTTCATTATTTCATATCTGCATACCGACATTTCAATTTAGATTAGTTAGTAGATTGTTAAACCCTATATTTTCTGTTATCAACATTCAAAATAGTGCTCTTTCATTACTGTTATGTATGGGCAGGACAGGCTTTTGAGTACCGTGCATTTCAGCAAGAAAATGAAGGGGCTGTTTTAAATGCAAAGCTGTCACATATGCTGCCATTGCTGACTTGCTCTGAAGTTTTTCAGGAATCAGTAAAACACCTATAACTTCATCTGTCTTCTGATATAAGTTCTCATTGACCCAGCCAGACAAAAGAGAGGGCTTGATAAGTGCATCTTGCACTAAACATATCATTTCTTGAAGCTCATTTGTCAACCAGATGCTGTAGTGGCCTATATAGCACTAGCTTGTACTATTGTAGATGCCAACTCTGGTTTTTATAAGTTATCAAACACTTCAAAGAATAGACTTGAGACTTACAAGCAAATTATGATGGATGACAAAGTTGTTGAGACAATTTTAAGTATGCTCAATAGAAGCCCCAGATAATGGCATGTCAGAATGAAGATGTGTATGAATGCCACCTTTAGTCATGTTTGTTCCTCAGATACAATGGTATAGTGATAACCCAGTTTTTGAATCAACACCAACTTCATAGAATAGTGCAATATCTGGTGGATCAGATAAAAAATCCTTTTGAATGAGGTCTAATATATTTTTGGCAGTTGCTCATGCCATTGCATTGAATAGTGAAGATCTGGTCTTTGCAACCTGTAAAACAAGTAGATAAAGCTCTTCAGAAGGTGGAATAATATGCTTGCATCGCTTCCATAGCCAGCATGAACATATAAAAAAAAGGTTATTCTATGAAAGCGGTGGATCCTGTGTAAGATTCCAGATAATGATGCATGATTTATCATTGCTATCAGGGATAAAAATTACATCACAAAGTGCAATTGAGAACTTCTGAAGTAATCCATGTCCAGTGGGTATATAAAACATGTTAAAGACATGGAAAGGATCCTTTAAAACTCTGCTTGAATATGAGTCGTCCACTCTGATGTGGTAGTATGTAGTGATTCTTGTAGAATTTGATCTCCCAATTCACAACTGGTGGGGTCCTCAGTATAGTTATTGGAAGCACTAAGAGTCAGAGGCATGTCAAATCTAGCCTTCTTTAGAAGATAACCAATACTAATGCTGGTCTCATTAAGTAGACAGGAGTTTGATGACAGATCATTTGTGCTTGGCAGTTCCTCCAAAGCTAAGCTAGGCTCGACATGTTTATCCACAAATGTATCAATATCTAAAGCTGGAGGATCAGTGATATTGGTTGTTTTTGATAGCAAAGAATGATTGAAAGTGGGCTGAAATGAGTTGAATAAGTTTCTGAACTGAGTCAGTCCTTCAGTGATGACTATGGAGGCATACAAGATGAAAAGGTGGTGTTCTATATTCTTCAAGTGTTTTTCATGTTGTATTACATCCACTATATGTTACAATTGCACCAGGAATAAGAACTTCTTGGACCTTGATCAAGCAGCATAATGGTGTTAATGCAATTCCATCATAGCTTACATCCTCAACATGAGGTGATATTATTCCAGATGCAATTATATGGCTTTGATCACCATTCTGTAAAATTACAGAAGTACTTAGAAGAGGTTTGTTGGGAAGAGGGCTAGGAACAGCAATTTTTCATTGAGAATTGTAGATTTGAAGTGATGCAAGAGCATCAAGTGCGGCATATTGGACCTGTTCTGAAGTTAGGTCTTTATTTTCCCAGACAGATCTGAGGCACTGCACTACATTTTTGTTAAGCTGCTGATGAAGGACTATAGTACAGAGATCTATCAAACTGCATCATGCTGTTGAAATGACCTGTTTGTCCTTCGCAAATAGTGCAAGATTAAGAGCACTTGAAATGGAATAGATGGTTGGCAAGCTTGTTCAAGGTACTTGAGATCAGCTACCACACCCTGCCCAACTTTGATGATGTAAGAATTTGCTAGAACCTGCCACAAAGAGAGGGGAAGATGTTTTCTGACAAGCATTAGTCCAATTTGTTGATAGTTTTTAGTTCATAAAGTGAAGAAGTCTGACAATGATTATTACTTACCTGCAGTATGAATATATTTAAATCAAATGCAATTTGAAGTATTGCAGTTTGTCCATGACCAGTTATATATCCATGCTCTGAGGTTTTGATGTTCCATTTAGTATCTAATCTGGTTATGATTGAATTTGTAGTGTCATTGTTGGGTAGTAAGTCCAGAATAACATGCATTGCATCTTCAATAACTAGTTCAGACTGCTTCACTGACATCTTGATATGACTTGGAAAAATGAGAGGTTTGAGCTCAGCATATTTTTTGATAGGCATGACACCATGGCAAAGAGATATAATTCAAGAGACTTCTTCATTTGCATAAGTGTGAGCTCATATTAAAAGTGAGACTTGGTTTGTACTAGATCACAGATACAAATCTTGCCCTTTTTATTGGTCACAGTTAGAAGAGCAATAAATACTGGAACATCATTAACTTTAGCAATATACTTGGGAAGCTAAGTAGCAACATATATCAAAACAAGTCTAAGTTTTGAAACATAGAACCCACCTTGAGACTATAATCAAGAGCACAAATTTCACCTATCAACATAGCTGTGTGTTGATTCAAATCTATCTGATGCTCCACAATTAAGGCATCATACATATCTTGCAGTCATTGTGCACTTAGAACAAAACCATGAGCACCATCAAGAGACTAATCATGAAAGGGGAGAAATGATTTCTGTTGTCCATAGTCAAATGGTTTAAGACCTCTCTCCAAAATTGTATGAAAATATGATAGATGTAGATTATTGTAGTTTTGGAGGCTTTGAATTAGCAGAGTGTTTGAAAATTGCTTTGTGCCTATTCCATGCTGAAAGCATGATCACATGAAGCTTAGAGCAGACTTTGAAATCCCACTTTGTTGGCTAAGTTTAGCAGGAAATTCAGCAGCAAGAGCATGAGATAATATGGCTAAGATATGAGGATTTCAGCTTTGAAATGTCATTGACTGTGGTCTGACACACTTGAGGCAGCAGTAACAATATCTCAGAATCCAAAATGTCCTGTCAAGATCCACAACACAGTGAGATCAGTCAATATAACCATGATGCCATAAACAGGCACTACAATTTGGATTTGAACATCTGATTCCCCCTGTTACTAGGCATTCAGGATATCATAGAAATATGTCACAAGGATATAAATTTTGAGGTGATATCTGTAGCTTCCAAAGCTGAAAGTAAGATGATGGTCAAGGAAACCAGAAGGTTTGATAATCTCGATATAGAGGTGACAATCCATCAGAGCCATGGTTCTTCTGAGATAATTGATCTATGCAGGCATCAAAGGCAGTTTGTAACTATGTTGGCAAAGGATGTCTCCTAGGATAAGTTTTTGCATAGTTTTCCTCTTCTTCTTCTTCTTCTTCTTCATCTCCATCTAAATCTTCATTGCCAATTCCATCCTGAAAAAGATAAAAATCATCTGAGTTTTTAAGTTCATTTTCCCTTCCAAGCCACCATCTTCATTTTTCATATCTACAACTCGGGATGGATCATTTTTGGGAATGACTTGGTAGTGCTTTAGAGATGTAACTGGCATGTGGTGAAGTGACTCTTGGCTGCATAGTGAAGGCATGGATATAATAGTAGCATGACCTTTGTGACTATCAATGAGCTGTGATAGCTCAGATATCGAGCTGAAATCTGATTTACTTGTTGTTCCTGGTGCATGCTTTACAGCATATTAGTCAATATGATAAAGATCAACCAATGTTAATATGAAGAATACTTACTAAACCAACAATAGAATGTTCTTTTGACATTTTCGAGGTTTTAAACTTTTTTCTTGGCTGACCAACAGGCCATTTCTTTACTGACTTTTTAGGAATAGCTGTTTCATCAGCTAGAGCAGCATGCTGCTTATAACCAGTTCTACATGGCTGTCCTTGTAGTCACTTTTCTAAATGAGCTCGATAACACTGAAGATTTGATAGTTTTCTTATTGCGTGAACCTTTTGGCTGGCCTCATAAGCGCTTTGTTACTATTTCTTCATCATGATCTGATAATAAAAAGTTTGATTCATCCAATGAAGAACTGAAGACAAGAGATTGTGAGTATAAGATAAAAAGTGAAAGCACCCAATAAAGGTAGTATACCTTGGTTCATGTTTTTCACTGCCTTGTTCTGGAAGATTTTGAACAGTTGGATCACTAGGATAGATGTGAGATGCAATCTTTCTGCATTGCATAATGCATAAAAAAAGGACAAACTCCAGATTAAAGTAATGTCTTTCAAGTATATCGAGTTCCGATAAGAATTCTGAGCTAAGCTCATCATCCGAATTGAGCATACTAGCTACAAGAGAATGCGATTAAAATGCATGTGTTCAGACATGCATGGGGCCCATTGTGATGCTATTATTAGACCCATGTGGAAATTTCAAACTCAGTATTGCAACCGGTATTGTACACAGCAGTGAGGATCCGGCCAGTTTTGCCACCTGCATAACCGGCTTCCTTCTGACACAATCACCAACGTACCTTCTACTAAAGTGACACTTGATTAGGCTAGGATAGACAATATCACAACCACTGCACAAGTCTGATTGGTCAAAGATACTGTCAATGTCTTGTTATTCATGGTTTCAAAAGAATTTTGAAACACTATGGGCATGATAATGTATTATACATGTATATAGCTGAGTTTTAAAAAAAAATAATGGAAAAAACACACACACAAGTTGTTGGCTTCGCAACGAGGTAGATCTCGGGTACCATGCTACGCTTACTCAGATACCTCAAAGAATCCACCCATCGTGCTACATGGATTTACTAACGCTGATTGGGCAAGCTGCCTCGACACAAGGAGAAGTACAAGCAGTTACATGTGGTTGCTTAGTTCTGGAGCTGTATCTTAGTCTGTGCATAAACAGAAAACAGTGGCAACATCTTCGTGCAAGATCAAATACATGGTCGTAGGGAAACCGCAAGCTGCGTTTCTCAAGACCAGTGCCATCACCATTGATTGGCATTGCATCATTCTTCTATAACATCCTCAGAGCTATCTATGTGCTATCGTAGAAGGCATTCGCTTGTATCTGGTAGAGCTTTGCATATTCTCCGTCAAGCTTCATGAGCTCCTCATGGGAGCCAGACTCTGCCACGCCACCATCTTTCATGCATCTGTATCCGCAATCAGATTACACTATGCGCTAACAAGTCAAAGTGGACATACATAATGAGGTCGGCATGCTTAGTGAGATGGCCAAACCGATGAGTTACGAAAACCATAGTTTTTCCAGGCCTACTAGCAATGAGCCGGTTGAATATCTGATATTCGGCTTCTGGATCGAGAGCGGAACTTGGCTCGTCAACAGCAACAAAGTTAACACGGCCAGAGTTGAGATGCATGAATGTTCGCGCCCTAGTGAATGTGACGTGTAGATATGTCAACTCGATTAGAAAGAAGCAACATCTTACGCGACAAGGCGCTGTCTTTCCCCGCCTGATATCTCAATTCTCTTTGACAGTGTTTTCATGTACTTCTGCAAAGGGTGCTCCGGATCATCAGGTACGTTGATGGGCTGGACGTTGCTTCTTGGGTTCAAGATTGTGTCTAAACCTTCCACAAACTTTGCACAGAATTCTGCGGCACCCCCTTGTTCTGCAGCTACAGCGACCGCGGCTGCGTCTGTCGATCGTGCCACGTCCCCAAATGCGATGTTTTCGTAAAGCGACAACGGGTAGAGTCCGTGATCTTGTGTAAAAGAAGCCGTAGTGCGACGGACATCCATAGGGCGATACTCCTGTGCAGGCGTACCGTCAATAAGTACTGTTCCCGAACTAGGATCGTATAACCGTGTAAGTAACTTGATCAGTGTGGACTTTCCGCTTCCATTAGCCCCAACAATCACGACAAGTTGTCCTGGTTTGATAATGAGAGAAACGTTCCTTAATGCAGGTAATTTATTTCTGCTTCCGGGATAGTTAAATATAACGTCTCTACGAGATTATGAAAGTGTCATTAGTTGTTTTTCCAAAAAGGGCTCGGTAACTTACTTGAGTTCGAGCGCCATCCCATCTTTGCTAGTCTGTGAGCTTGGATAGGGAACATCTCCTTGTTGGATCTTGTTAGACTTCTCCAAAAACGCGTAGAGACGTTTTATCTTGGTTATGTGGCGATTCAATGTTTTCGTGTGGCGAAGGATGCTTTGCAAAGAGTATCGTAGCACAGAAGACGATTGGAGTAGGATAGCAATGGATCCTATGGAAAATTTCGAAGGGCTGATTACGACATTGGCCGCACAGTACACCTTTAGATAATTGGCCTTTCAAATCGAGCTGAAAGATCGATCCGAGGAACGTACCATAGGAAGATCACCGGCAATGGAATAGGCAATTTCCAAAAGGAGCGAGCTTCTCCTTCTCAGTTGCTCCCAATATTCGTCCGTACATGTGTCCCCGAGTTTTTTCTTGGCCTTCTCGTATTCTGTAGACAAAGGTATTGGACACTGATAGCTTAGCAAAGACGGAACATACCGTTTAAAATATGACTTTTCAAGTTCCCACTTATGACATCCTGTCGATAGGCATCCGCGGTGAGATCAGAGAGGGCTCCCATGCGTTGATAGTCCTCGTGTTTTAGGTTTGCGACCCACACTAGATTTTTACCATGTCAGCCTCATGTTACGCCCCCACAACACAACACACTTACTTTTGGACAATAGATCCTCAGTGAAGAGGGTTCTCAACAAGGGTCGGGCTACACAAAGTAAGGCAAAAACCGGGCCACCACTGAAACGCGAAGCATGTACGATCAGGGTAAGTTGACTCAGAGAAGTCAAAAATTCGCCCAAGACCGACGCGATTGTGTCGAAGGCTTCCCAAGCGTCTCTCGGGGATATGTATACCCGGCTTTCAGGATCTGATAGACGATATTTTTCGAGGTGTGGTCAACGTATGAGGAAAACCAACCTTGGGCAGTCAAAAGCTCCATATTCAATCGTGCTTTATAGGAAAAGAGGTTGAGTTGTCACGTATTCCTAAAGATACAGCATATACCTTCCATAATATGAGTCTCGTAGTATTGAAGAACTCGAGTTCTAAATACCGGGTTATAGTCGCGCCTGAGATGGCATTGATGTAGACTTTCCACGGGACAAGACTGAGGGTTGACTCACGTCCACCAGTTAAGGGTCGTAATTAATGTAGCGCAAGATAAACGATTGACAATTGCCATGAGAATGGCAAGAGTATTTGCTTTTCCATCGCGTATACCAGCTTCAACCTACGCAGCCTATCGGTGAAAGCATCTTTCGACGATAAAAAAAATCAACGAACGATTTGCAACAAAGTCGATGATAAATGCATCATGACGGCCGATTCAACACCTTCCCAAAGCTTCGATAAAGCAAAGAAAATGAGCAGTGTAGGAGATATTGTGGAGACCTCAGTGGCAAGACGCCGGAAGAGTTGTAACCCAGAGACAACCTCATCCCATCGACGCAAAAGACCAAGTCTGGGTTGTTCGCTTGTCGAGAGCTCCCATATGCCGAACTGTTCACTGGTAATAGCGGGGTCTGGCTCCGATTTCTGTTCTGTCTCCTTTGAAACAACTTCCGTTACAGGTTTTCTACCCATTATGGCAAGATCTTCCGGGTAGCAGGAGAAAGATGTCGGGGTGGAAACAGAAGACAGATCCTTTTTGTATTGTACGCGTTATAAGCACAGAGGGCTCAGATTCAGCAAACAAAATCCGATTGGGAATTTGAAGCTCTAAGATAAATTGATAACGCATGGTCCTGGTGAGTCCCCATTTGTGTCCAAGTCGGGGCTCGGGAAGACTTTTGGAGTTTGATTCTATGGAAATTGAATGACCCACAGACACTTTGCGTCGCCAGTCACAAGTACTGAATTAAAACGTGGTTTGCCCCCAAATGGAACATGTAGCGCACGTGACATAAGAGATGTAGGCACTTGTTTATTCAGTCTTTGGCTCTCCCGAGGTTTAAAAGGCCCTGTGTAGTAGAACAGAGCAAGTTTTTCAACCTTAGGACTTACACCATTTCCATCCCGCAAATCAAGTGTGACTTAGGTGTTGACAGAGACAGAACATTATGTAACGGTTTGCCTAAAATGGAATACATCCGAACTGCCCGCGACGAACCCAACCTGTGACCCCCGTTACGCCTAGAGTGGTACCAACCCCTAGCTCAGCTTTTGCTGAGTCATGCTTCTATGGACAAGACACTTCCGCATTAATCTTTGCTCTCACTCGATTGACGTTCCATCTTTGTACATCATGAAAACGCGAAGATCCAGCAGATTATCCGTGCGAGACACGACTGAGTTGCGAGAGCCTCGGGTGAAAAGAATTAAGCTGGATTCCGAACCTCATGCAGGTATGGACGGTATGGGCTCTCAGTCAATACTTTTCAAAAGCCCGATATTTGTGAATTGTTCTTAATTGAATCAATTAGGAATCTCGTCTACAACGAAGAAACGCGGCATCAAGACACCTGAGATTGACAAAAGCATGTTACCAATTCGTCATGAGTCGTCATGGAAAGTCGGTGCACATGTTTCAGCCTCAGGCGGGGTAGAGAACGCGATTCTTAATGCAGCGGAAATAGGGTACGCTCAACTGTCTGAGTCTTGGATTATTCATTTTCCATTCGAAGTAGAGCCAACGCGTTTGCCCTTTTTCTCAAGTCTCAACGAAAATGGACCTCACCTCCACTAACGTCCGAGTCGATTGCCGCATTCAAGGAGCGCATGGTCGAGTATGGATACTCAAGCTCGGTCATACTTCCGCATGGAAGCTATCTAATCAACTTGGGTAATGTTGATCCGTATGTGTCTTTTTATATACTCTCGTATATCTCCCAAGGCATCTCTCCATCCTAGTGAGAAACGGGAAAAGTCATACCAGTGCTTTGTTGACGATCTTAAACGATGTGAACAGCTGGGCCTCACTCTCTACAACTTTCAGTCAGTCCTACTTCACAACATTGTGATGGTTCTTTTTAGTTGATAGATTCACTCCTTTCAAGTCCAGGCTCAACAGTCGGTGAAACAACGACAGAAAATTCCATATCTTTGATAGCAGATTGTATCAACAGAGCTCACAAAGAAACTAAAACGGTGACGACAGTTCTTGAGAATATGGCGAGTCATTTTTTCCGTGTCGTCGCGTCGTCTTTCTCTCATCTCGCAGTGATTGTCACCATGTCACATCAGGCGGGGGCTGGGAATGTGATAGGATGTGACTTTGCTCATTTAGGTGCTATCATCGCTCAAGTCGAAGATAAATCTAGAGTTGGCGTATGTCTAGACACGTGTAAGCAATCCTCCTTTTAGCGCGCCAATCACCTAACACAAGCGCGCTTTCCAGGTCACATGTTCTCCGCTGTGTGTACCCCGACCACCGCTGGTTTTATCCTCCTAGACCCAACTTATTCATGATAGGGATATGATATCCGAAAGAGGGAAGACTGGAAGTAAGATCCACTTCAATCAAGTATTCATGATCATCTAACGGAAAGCATCGTCAGTGCGACGAGTAAGCTGCTTTCAATTCAACATGTTAAACTTGATAACATAGACCCAGTCGAAATGTTTGATGCCGACGTCGGTCTCTCGTACCTTCGAGGAATGCATCTAAATGACTCAAAAACTGAACACAACTCCAGAAAGGATAGACACGAAAACATCGGACTGTACGTCTCACATACTTGTCATCTACCGTTTTACATCCACCGTTTTCAGCGGTCACATCGGCATCTTGGGATTCCACCATATCCTGAATGACCCGCGTGTGCAACATATACCACTTGTCTTGGAGACGCCGAGCTTTGAGCTACCGAAAGAAATTTGGGCCAAGGAAATTGAAGCTTTGAACCGGCTTTCTGGTCTTACATTAGGGGAAGAGACAGAGGAGGTCGTCGACCCCATCAGAGCCGCGGTGATGTCTGTGTCCAAGTCAAGCGGAAAACCAAAACAGAAATCGCAGGCAAAGGTCACTTGATCTCAAGACACAGCCAGGGGGCTATGAGCGGGCGATCCGCAAGTAGAGTCCGCAAAGCGGGTCGTGTTCCGTGAGATTGGAATTGGTCTGGTAGGCCACATTGATTTACCGTCATTGTTATAATGCTTTCAATACGAGTACTTTGCCTTGCGACCAGGTTATTATCAACGTACTTTAAAATCAGGAACAGCGCGTGAGCACGTCCGAGATCCTTCTGCCTAGGTACTGTTTTGTAAGTTTTATGATTTTCGAATGAATGTTTCGCAGAAGGTAAAGTGAACGTCCTGAACTCTTAAACCCCTGAGGATCCGATAGCAGGACCTGTTCATTATGTACCAAGGAAAGATGTTACTAGACTGGACCTCTTTCTGGGCTATTGTTTTGTAGTACAAATATGCTTCCGCTAAGGGCTCCTTTGAAGAATGGCTGAAATTTAATGCGTGTATGTGATTGCGCCTCATGGAAGCGACTGCCATAGGAGTGTGGTAGCGAGAGTTTCGTATCTGCCAGTAGTTACAAGCGAAGATCGTCGACTCGATTCAATATAATGAGGATATATGAGTGACTATGGATGTAGATTCTTCCACGACCTGGATATCAAGTTAAAAATGCGAAGTCGGTCGCAGGGTAGAAGTACTAACGGCGAAGGCTTATTCCAGGGACGTCATTTTGTTCAGGATCGTCGGTGTTCTTTAAAAATCAAAGTATCAGGATCAAGGGTTGAAAAGTTCCAAAAACGTACTTTCCTTGAAGGCCGCACCTCACACATCGATAGGCCAGCTGCGGAGTAAGAGGAAAGTGTATGATATTAGCATGGTCATTTATCGGAGGTGATTAGAAACACTAGTGTGGCCAGATTGTTTAATGTCTCATGACCAAGGTAATAATAAGGCTTGGAGACGCGGGCCTTTAGTCATGATTGATATATAGACGGGCGTCGGCTATCTTGTGAGAGGTATTTTACTGGAAGGAGAAATACAGACCAGTATATAGCGTAAGAATATCGCTTGAGCACAGGGATAGGCACGAAAATACCGAATTTGAACCGGAGTATAGATTCGACTTGGAGTATAGTGCTATTCATTCAGTAGATTTTCTTCAGCTTCATACAATCTGAAAATCCACAAGCGGAAACTATGGAATGCTGGCGCGTCACTGTTGATGCACCAACTGTTACTATGTATGAAAACCGTCATCACGTTGATATCGGGTGTTCTGAATGATTGTGAACGCTTCGGGTAAGGGATTGGGTGACATAAATAATTGAGAAGTGGTGTAATAGCTACTCACCTGACGTGACCAGAAGCGGAACATAACTCACACTCAATGACTAAGACCATGGTAAATCTCCATAGAACATCGAAAACCAGGGCATTCTCTGCCCACGTTTGATGATCAGGGGAAAGTGTACCTTAAGACTTTGGGATGAGAAGAGATTCCCTCGATGGTGACGATATTACATTGCTCCATTTGCATCTTGTCGTCAGCTACATACTCGGACCTCTGACGTGGAAAGCCCTCAGCGGTGCAGGAGCGATGGGACCTAACACGCGTAAACCACGCATGTGAATCTCAAGCCACATTTGATATGGTCTTTGGATGAGCGGAGTACACAGGGTTCGAACAGGCGTAATTGAGTACAGCACGGAGATTCAAGTCGAAATTTAACAAAACCGATATTGTCGAACATTAGGCCAGTCGCCGGCCGGGTTGCCGACGGGCCAACTGCCTTTTGTACAGCACCGAGTATTAAGCCAAAGGATAGCGTAAGCCTGTTAGCCTTGTACTAGAATTGGTATGCTTTGTATACAGGCAGGTATCTTGCAATCCAACAATACAATGCAAAAGTTTAAAGACCATGATTAGATGTATTCCTGTCCAGAGCCTTGAGGCCTGAGGTGTCAACATGTGATTGGTTCTCCCTTAATTTCGAGTTTTGACGTTGTAGAATTTGACTTCAGGTTTGAGTCCAAGCTAGTCATGGGACAAAGATATATAGAGCAATAGGCCCTGTGTATCCAAGACCCTCAATCGGGGAGACACGAAAAAAATTGTTGCATTAGAAGCGATGGAGTACCACTTTGTCGTTATCGATTTGACGAAATTGTGGGTGTCAATCTTGAAGCTACTCTCGGCATTTTTGTTCTGACTGGACGTGTACGAGTTTCACGATTGAGCTACAATACAAGGGACAAACGGCCCGCCTGCCGGCCTCGGATCATCCTGTTACATAAAATTAGGTCAACCCCAGCGTCGATGGGGAACGCGATTCCCAGGAGAAAGGAAGAAGACATCGTTAAGGCACGGAGCGAGAAAGAAAGCAACGAAGACAGAAGGGGATCGATCGAGGTCTGGCGAGCTTTTGGCGTTGCCAAGCCACAGATAAGAAGTGAGTAGACAGGCATAATCACTTTTTGAAAGGATCCCAAAATGATACACGGAGGCATATAGCATACTTCGGAGAAATTAAGCACTCGGTGCACGGGCCGGAAGGAGAAGCTTGGGAAGGAAAGGAGAGCCTCTAAGCTTGAAAAGAGAGAGTATCAAGCCTGGAAGCAGATTCAAATAAGTTAGAGAAGCAAAATAGAACAACACCAAGCATACTAGGCAGACCGTGAGACATTCATCGAGTAAAGATGACGATCTATAATTTTATTTCATTAATGTACTCCGGAGTAACTTACTGGTATTATGAGGACGTAAGGCGTCGTGTCGGCTTAGTGTGCGTTATCACTTTGCAAAGAGTGGAGTCTGCCGAGCCTCGCCGAGAACTGCCACCGGGGATAAGGTACATTGGTGTGTGTATTAATAACTGAGGTCATCGCCCACACTCCAAGGGTCTGATATGTCGCAGGAGATACTCCGATGCCAGTGTCAAAGGACGTGCCTTCCAAAATTTCAAAGCCGCCGATAACAAGATTCGAGGAGATGAACAGGTGCATTCAATACTAGAAAGGAAAGAAACACGAGTAAAAAGAGGAGAGAAAAGAAAATCATCAAAGGATTTGAGTACACGTGTTTGACAAGTTGTCATCTTCTACCGAGTCGAAAGTCAACAGAAAGAACCGTGAAGTGGTCGTGACCCAACAACAGGGCATATGAAGCTATATGAAGCTGCTTTCCCGTAATCGGGAGAAGGTATGAAGGGGGATACGGAAGAAATGCGCCGAAAAAAGCATCCTTCGTCCAGTGAAGATACACCTACCATCGATTACGGTTGCATTCCAAGGCATCAGGTCAAAACAACAAAAAGAACCCTGTACGAGAGAGCGAATGGTTATTTTGGGTCGTTACGGTAGTCGTTGGGTTACGAGCAGTGACCTTTACATTTTGTATCCATCATATTGGAAATTTGTCGTGAAGAAAGCGTGCAGAGGATGCAGAACCCCGTTATGGGCTAGGAGTCATCTACGTTGTTCCGTCGTTTATGAGCCCACGAAGTCCGCTAGAATAAATCAGAAGACCGAACGTTCGTCGAAAAAAAAAGCCCAAAGCCCAGAACACCCTGCCCGAAGCAGGAATTGTGGGTCTATAAACCGCGCTAGTACTACATTGCCTCGGACTCGTCTCGTCTCGTCTCGTGGACGGTGACGGTGACGGGTGAGGATCAAACGAAGATGTTTAACAAGAGTGGACCGGACGGACTGTCCTGTTTTCGGCCCAGAAGCGACGGAAGCGTAGACTAGTACTTCGTGCTGAGAAGGAAGGAAGGAAAGAAGGAAATCGGAAAGCCACCCCTCTCTTACTTGAGATTGAAAGATTGAATGCACACGGGCCAACGCTCTGCGGGCATGAATCAAAGCACCTGCCGGAGGGCCTCCGCCACCGTCTCATGACGTCGGGCACCCTCACTGACACTGACAGAACGCCCATATTGATCAACACCCACAATCGTAAGCGCTTGCTAAGAAGAGTGGGACACACACAGACACACACAGAGACATCCCCTGGCTCTATGAAGAAGCCTCGCATTCGCCAAGTCCACCTGCCTAAACCCAGATCGAGCAATCCCGAATCAGTCAGAGATGAGGGATGGACATGAGACGACACATTGAAAGTGCGCGGAAGGAACGGAAGAGAAGATGCGAAAACCGCGCCAGTGCCAGTGCCACACCCATGTACATCGCGCAGGTCCCATTTAGCCTGATACCTGATGCGGAATGAATGATGTCAGATAGAGGGCCGGCGCGTATCGCCTCGGAGCTCGTATAAACATCCGAGCGCAATGGTGTGTGGGTGGGGATATTAATCCTCGTTGCTGGCCGTCCGAAAGGAACGGATACATTTTTTTATTATACACCGAGGGTGGGTGAGCGAGCGAAGGGGCGACGGCGACGGCGGCGGTGGGCGGGCGGCGGGTGAAAGTTGTACGCTGGTTGGCCTCGGGTCGAATCCGTGCCATGGATGACCCGGCGGCCGGGATAACCCGTGCCCGTGATCCATGAATGAAATCATGAAACTCGAAAGCTTCAAGCTTCAAGCATCGATGCTTCAAGCTTGAAGCGAAGCGAAACAAAGAAAAAAAAAGCGAAAGAACCGGGAGCTTTTTACGCAAACGCAGCCGGATGCTGTTTACGTTCGGTACGATTAATATTACGAGGAACCTCGAGGAAGCTCAGGGAATAACAATAAGATAGATAGTATGTATACGGCATGCCCCCTCCCCCGCCCCCGAGGTTAATCACGCTATCGTACTTGGACTCGACTCGAAGTTTCGAGTTGCTGTAAGCGATAAAGCAAATCGCCCCACTGCAGCGCGATCATCGATCGGAAAGTTTCGATACATGTATGTATGTACGTGAAGAAAAGAACTGAGTAACGTAGGTATCGTCACGACCCCCCGCTCCATTCGCACTCACAGCCTCTGCCTTTGCCTTTGCCTCAGTCTTTCCATTGATGGACTTCCTCGCTCCTAGGTTTACCCATATCTGCTTCAAGTTGTCAATGTCAAAGTGAGTTTTTTCATCAGATATCACCCAAAAAAAACCTTTGTATATCCTGGTTCTTTGATTTTACTTTACTTTTCTTTTTTTTTCCCAGATCCAGATTGGGTTAAACGATGAACCCCAGATATTAATCGCACGCTGACATGGGTCATGGATTTGAGTATATATGATAGGTATGTGATGTGATGTGCTTGTGATGTGATTTACTGTACATAAATGATATAAGTAAGTATGTAACATAAATGATTATAACAACATCTCCTTGTACCTGTCTGTACCTGTACCTGTCCTGTTCCGCCGCCGGCCACCGCGTCAGCATCATCGTCACCAAGCGTCGAGACCGAGGGCCGGTGGTCAATGTCGCGGTTGTAATATCATCATACATAAATGTTATTTATCCCCTGAAATTGAAATTGAACAACCGGGTAAAAAGTACACCAGGCAACAACACACATCACATACAACCATATGTAGAAACATAGAAACATAGAACAAGGGTCCCCATTCCCTGTCATCACCATGCCATGCCCATGCCCATGTCAATGGGTAAACGCAAACGCAAAGATTTGATCTGGAGTCTGATTTGATTTGATCCTGATCCCTGATCTGGTGTAGGCAGGCAGGGGAGGGAACAGCGGGTGCTGTTGTCGTGTTGTTGTTGTTTTGTTGTTCCTTTGTCGTTTCTTGGACTTCTTTTCCTTTTCTTTGTAAGTATATCAATGTCCCTTGTATTAGCTGTCCTTGTCTTGTATTTTTTTTGGGTGTCCGTGGGTACGACGCGAAACCGAAAACGCAAAGTTTTGTTTCCTTTGATCTGATTCATCTGATTTAATCTGATCTGGTGTAGGGAGGGAGGGAAGAGTGACGCAGCATATCGTATGTAATTGTAAAACGATGTACTTTACATTGAAGTACATGTTAACACAATGTCTGGAGTTGAAGAATCTCTCGAATGGGGTTTTATTTAGTATGGTAAAGTACTGTATAAACGAAATAAAATAAAATAAAAGCTTCCTCCAACCTGGACTCGGATTCACGAAGAATCGAGGATGGTTTCTGACTCCAGGCATGTCAGCGACGTTTTACCTCGTCGTAACTGGTGAGATAAAGATAATTGGAGCTCGTTGGGGAGCTCATGACCATGAGAAGAATGTATCTGTGTTACCGAGGTTACTGGTCATTTTCTTCGTCCAAGAGCGCGTCTTTGTTGTTCCATAGATTTCTTTGTATCCCTTATTAAAGGCTTCCTCCTACCTGGATTCACAAAGAATCGAGGCTGGTTTTTGACTCCAGGCATGTCAGCGACGTTTTAACTCGTCGTACTGGTGAGATTCGTGGCATGAGAATGTATTCATCTTCTTCGTCCAAGAGCGCGTCTTTGTTGTTCTTAGACTTCTTTGTATCCCTTATCCCTTATATCAATATCCCTTGCGTATTGCCCTGCCCTGCCCTGCCTTTCTAGGCTTCGTTAGAACTTGAGTGGGTGGCCGTGCGACTACACTCGCAAGGGACGGACGTTACGACCCGTTGATGCGTGATTGGACATGGCATTGGCATGGCGTGGCATGGGATGATGCGACCGACGATCGGGTCCGTCGACGTCTTTAATCGCTGGTTCTCCCGCGGTGGTTTGTACGCAATTCTCTCGTTGGTAGTTTCTCGTTGGTGATACAGTGGCTGTTGTTATTGTTATTGTTATTGTTATTGTTTTTTTGGAGTAAGTGTTTCATTCCATGCCCGTTTATGATTATGATTATGGTTATGGTTATGATTAATATCGAGATCTATTTCTTTATCTACGCCAGAGGTTCGTACGTACTCATCGCCCCCTCCCTCGTCCTTGTCTTCGTGTTCTATAGCCGACGGTGTACGAGATTCAGTAGCCTTCGAGTGGGTGTGACATATACCACGATCAGGATTATTGAGACACAGGTATACAGCTTTGGGTGTGGGTGTGGGGATGGGCGTGATAGATGATCAGTGGCGTGCGTGTGTGTGATGGACGAACTGGTGGTGTCGGAACCGCACTCTTGGTATGGGATTGAGATGGATTGAGATGGCATGGCATGGCATCTCCCGCGATGGCTTCGTCGTGATCGTGGTCGTGGTCGTGGGGGTGTTGTCGTAAGGTCAGCCGTGGCTGTGCCTTTGTTCTCATGAGATGAGCGTAGAAGGTATTCCTGGCCTTTGTATTTGTGGTTCGACTTTGTCGTGGGTTGTGGGTGTCTGTCTGCTTGGTAAGGAACGTGATTGTACCCAGTTGTTAAAACATTGACTTGACGATTCTATCCCCGTCTTGTTTCGTCTCTACGTATACGTATACGTATACCCTTTCTTCCTCTTCCTCTTCCCCTTTGGTTCGGTATCCCCATCCCCATCCCCATCCCCATCCCCACATCCTCTCATCGTAATTATAATGAATCCAAGCTTGTTCCAGAAAGAGGTACATGTAGTAATGTGAGACCCATATCCAGCAGGGGCAACGCAAACGCACGTCGGCATCGCCCACGATCAAATCTCCTTCTTCCTTTCCCTTCCTTCCCTTTCCTTTCCTTTCCCTGGCCTCGCCCTGGCCCTGGGTCTTGCCTTTCCTTGCCTTGGTATTCCCATCCCTCGCTGTCCCTTCCTTCCGACCTTTCTCCCGCAGTTGCTCCAAAAGTCTCTTCGGTCTCCACGTCAGTGCGCGCGCGTGTCCGACGGCACGGTGTATTGTATTATTATTATATATACGTTTTGCACTGCAATTGCATACATAGGTTTAGGTTTAGGTGAAGATGCAAGCAAGCAAGATCCGCTTTGGACGTGTATGTGTATGTGTATGTATGTACGAGATAGGAAAGAGGTTGGGAATGGGAAAAAGTACGCGGTTTGAGTAAGTAACTATGGAGATCTCGGACCCGATCGTGGAGTAGGGGTAACGATTGTTTTTGGCGAGGTACAAAGGATCAATGATATCAATCGTGGGTGGGGGAGGGTTGACAGGGACAAGTGACAAGGAAAAAAACTGACAAAGTGGCAGTTGGTTAGAAGAGGAGAGGTTGCCTTGCACGGGGCGCGGACGAGTATAGATTACGGGCCGGGCAAGGGACCGATCGTGAGGTTGTGGGCGGAAACGTCCGTGATGGGTGATGGGAAGTATTTTTGACGACTCTCACTGTGCGGGCCGGAGGGGGGTACACGGCAGATTTCATGGAGATGCAGCGGGCGTAGAGGGGGACGTGATCGCGACACCGTTAATGACCGCATCGCCGGGGGCGGCTTGTCGCGGCGGCCGATGATGTCAAGGACGGGGAGATGTCGGTTGACCGGAGAGAGCCGAGGGGGATTGTTTGATGGTGTTTGTGGGATTGAGAAGATATGAAGAACTGGTGCGAGTTGATTTGAAGTGTGCGATGGCCCTCTGATTGTCTGGCTGCCCGTGTTTTCCTCTGTCCGCCCTAGCCCCCGCCTGCAAGAACAACGCCTGGTGTATGTCCTGCCCTCTGCCTTGTTCTGCCCCCACTCACCCTGTCCCAGATCTCGCGACTCTTGCTGGCCTCTTCCACCCCGACACATCGCTTGAGCCCTGCTCGCGAATTCGACTACTATTTGGGCCTCCGCTGAGCCATCGCGTAGCCCCGCACAATGTCCTCCCCTGCCACCCCCACCAGTCCCCCGCCTCCTTCTGCCACGGCACCCGCGGCGACTCCGGCCCCGCCGTCTCCGACAGCCGCGAAACGCAAACCCAACCGCCGCGCCAACACCGCCGAGCGCCGCGCGACACACAACGCAGTCGAACGCCAGCGCCGCGAAACGCTCAACGGCCGCTTTCTCGTACGTCGCCCCTTTTCTTTCTCATTTTGTTGTCACTCATCCCCATCCCAGGACCTCGCCGCCCTTCTCCCTAACCTCTCCCAGATCCGCCGTCCCTCCAAGTCGTCCATCGTCAATTCTTCGATCGCACATATCCATGCGTCCCGTCGTCACCGCATCCTCGCCTCCCGCGAGCTCCGTCTCCTCAAGCTAGAAGCAGACGCCCTCCGCCGCGAACTCAACGACTGGCGCGAACGCTCTGGCATCCCACGCATCGAGGAGCCCGTCCGCGGCGAAGGCTTCTCCATGATCATCTCCGCAGAGCTCGAAGTCATCGTTGGCGTCCCAGGCCCCAACGACGCAGACGACGACGACGACGAGCCCCTCTCTGCCGGCGGCAACCCTACTTATGGCGGTTACGTTGGCGGCGACGGATCACTCCCCGACGACGATTACATGGACGTCATATCCCCACACGGTGCCTCCCCGACTGCCCCGCCCCACTCTGCCTCACCCACCGCCGCACTCGACGACCCTCGCGTGCTTGCCATGCTCAAGCACCAGCAAGACCCATTTGTGCATTCCCTTGCGTCCGCGTCGGCTGGTCTCCCGCATATCCTCCCCCGTCCCGGAACGGCCACCGGTCCCACCAACGTTCCCGCGTTTGATGCTCTGTATGATCATTACCCGCAACAGGGACTCTCGCATCATGCGCAGATTATCCAGCAGCAACAACAACAACAACAGCAGCAACACGCTGCGTATCTCCATCAGCAGCAACAGCACGCCATGCGCGAACGGGACCACCACGTCTCCGTGTCCATGTCGCGCGAGCGTGAGCGCGAGATGCACATCCGCGAACGGATGCAGCAAGAAAAGATGTGGAGCATGTACGGCGGAGACCCGTCTCGTAGCAGTGGCGGTGCCGGAGGAGGAGGAGGGGGACGGTCGTTTCCTGGGCAATGGGCACACGGGCAGCAGCAGATGATAATGCAGGCTCAGCGGAGCCTGTTTACGCCGCCCGCGACGTCGCATGGGCTGCCTACGCCCTCGCCGACCGGCACGCATGCTGGGAGTGGGAGTGGGAGTGGGAGTGGGAGCGCTAGTGGGAGCGGCGGTGCGCATAGTACGGGGTCGCCTGCGTCGTCTGTGTCGGGCGATGAGAGTGCTGTCGGACACGGACAGGGACAGAGAGCGCGGAGCGGGAGTAGGTCCTCGCGCGGCTCGCATAGCCCGAGTTATGAGCTTGGAGTTGGGGACAGGGACAGAGAGCGCGGAGCGGGAGTAGGTCCTCGCGCGGCTCGCATAGCCCGAGTTATGAGCTTGGAGTTGGGGTTGGGATGATGCATGGGATGGGAGGGGAGTTTATGCATCCTGGGATGGGTATTGGGGAGTTTCCTGGGCATGGACATGGACATGGACATGGACACGGGCATGCGAGTGGGCATGGGCATGGGAGTGGGAGTGGACAGGCTGGTGTGCCGAGGATGGGAGGGTTGTTAGGGATGGAGATGGGGATGTTGGGTGTGGGTGTTGAGATGCATTAGATGTTGTCGTCGTTGTGTGGTTGTGGGCTCTCCCCTCCCCTTCTCCCCTCCCCTCCCCTTCTCCCCTCTCCCCTGTCCCCGTCGCTCTACCTCTACCTCACTCTTCAGCCGTCCTGTCGTGTCGTTGCCCTCATCGTATGGAATATAGATCCCGTCGTTACCCTTGTCCAATCAACACAACCCAACCCAACTCTCAGCCCAACCCAGCCAAGCTCGAATGAACCCGTCTCGTTTCGTCTCGTCTGTCTCGTCTCGTCGGCTCTCTCTCTCTCCTCTCTCTCCTCTCTCTTGTCTACTGTCTACTGTCCTTTTTTGCTCCCTCTGCTCTTGCTGCTTGTTGCTTTTTTTTTCTCTCTTTCCTTTTCTTTATTCCCTCTTCCTTCTTCCCTCTTATTTTCTCTTTCTCTTTTCTTTTCTTATTATGGTTATATATCTTGTGCCGACCCTACGCGTTGACGATGGGTTGTTTGTGTATTTTTGTCCTTGTCTTTGTCCCCTCGTCCCAGTCCCAGTCCCAGTCCCTCGTTGCCGTTGCCGTTGCCGTTCCTCGTCCAGTCCTTTGTCCATAAATCACACCACACCATACCACACCACACGTCATATCATATCATACCATACCATTCCACACCATACCGTACCCTACCGTATCATATCATACATATCGCCGCTGCCGACGGGAAAGGACGATAAAAGAGGACGATAAAAGAGGAAGAGGAAGAGGAGGAAAGGAAGAAGAGAGAAGAGAAGAGAAGAGAGAAGAGAGAGAAAGGAGAAAGGAAGAGAAGAGAAGAGAAGAGAGTTTTTGTATGATTTATACCCTAATGCTCTGCGCCCCCCCACCTCCCCCTACACTGGGCCTACACGCCCCCACAGAAATTTGGAAATGAGAATGAACAAAAATTGCGATCCTCCCGTGCGCCCCCCCGCCCCGCCCCGCCCTACCTCTGTACGTTGTACGCTGTACGCTGTACGCCGCGTTTTGGTGGTTCATTGATTGGGTGCACACAAGTCACAATTCGCACAAGTCCATATCGTGTATCGCGCACCCGAGCACCCGTGCGTATCCGGACATGGCTATCTATCTATCATTCATTCATATACACGCATTATTTATACGTGGACGTGGTCCGTTTCCCCACCCACCGCCCCTCTTGTGCGCTCTTCAGCCCGCTTGGATATGTGGTGACTTTTTTTTACGCTTACGCTTTACTTTACTTTACCTACCTGCGCTACCCCCACCACTGCTTACCTTATCCTTTGCATACATACACGCCAACACCAACACCAAAACAAGCGTACGCGCGTACGCACGTACGTACCCATAGCCGTACACACGCTCTCTCCGCTCCGCTCCCACGTAGTGACACGCCCCGCCCCGCCCCTGCCTTGCTGTTGTTTTTTTTTTCCTTTTTTCTTTTGTTTGGTTTTTGGTATTGGTATTGGTATTGTCAGATTTGAATAATTAGATCGGTTGGGTGATTGGTTTTTGTTTTTTTGTGGGATTCTTGCTGGAATCTGTGGGAGGTACGCAAGGGAAGGGAAGGGAAGGGAAGGGATGACACGCAGAGCCGTCGACTTCGGAAAGAAGTACTAGTCTATTCACTTTGTACTCGGAAGAAGGGTTGTTACTCTCGCTTTTTTCTTTTTTCTGTGTAGAATGTAATGATTGAGGGGTAAACCTGTCAGAATCCCTCACTCTCTGATGAATGATTGTGGAAATGTGAGAGAATTTTGGAGTGATTGTGTAGGACTTGTTGAGAAGGGTTGTTACGAGACGCGCATTTATTTTGTTTCTATTTCTACTTAGAATGATTAAGGAGGGCGGATACTAACTAACTAGTCCCCTGTCAACCAACCCTCTCACCTCAGATAGATGATTGAGATTGATTTTGCTGGAGTAACCCTGGAAATGTAAGTGAGAAGATAGGTTGACTTGGAAAAAGGGTGTACCCTCTTTTTCTACATAGAATGATTAAGGAGTCCCTGTCACCCCTCACTCAGATAATTGCTGGGAATGTAATTGAGAAAATTTGTGGTGATAGTTTTGACTCGGAAGAAAGTTGTACTCATTTCTAGAATGAATAAGGAGTCCCTGTCACCCCTCACTCAGATAATTGATTGATTTCTGTTGTAAAAATAAGTGAGAAAATTTGTGGTGAGAGCTTGAGGTGGAATTACCGGCAGTTGCCGGAGCCCCTTGTACCGTTCTGCGTAATGGGTTACAGGCTAGTAACGTCCTTTGTTCCAATGGGACAAGTACTGGTTTCGCCGAGTACAATTGGCAAGACGTCTCTCCCCGCTTTTTTTTTCTCGTGACTGGTTTGATTGGTTATATTGATGACAAGTGTATGCCGGTGGGATATTGACTTGAGCTTTGATCTACCCCTTTGGAGGTGGGAATCGGTGGAAATAGTGGTGGAGTTGTATGCCGGTGGGATATTGACTTGAGCTTTGATCTACCCCTTTGGAGGTGGGAATCGGTGGAAATAGTGGTGGAGTGTGTGGGTGTTGTTGTCGTTTTCGGGATTTCTGGATGGATAAAAAGTTTACAAATGACAACTGATATACAGATACATATACATGCCAAGTTGACTAGGGGATTTGGTTGAAAATAGTATAAATACAGGTTCGTTACTCGTTACGTGGGAGTGCTTACTTGGTCAAAGCTAAAGCTCTGAATAGGGGTCCGAAGTGAGCGCATGTCATGTAAGTAATATCTATTTTCTTTAGAGAACTCGAAGGATGATTATCTTGCTGTGCGAATTTTCGGCCTGCCGGTGCGCCGGTTTTTTTTTTTGACTTTTTTTTTTCTTTTTTTGTTTTTCCGTTCTCTCGCGATGGCGTCCGGTACCCGCGAGTTTTTCGATGCCGCGACGGTTGTGCTTACATCCGGCCGACATCGAGCAACTCATCCGTCCTGGCGTCATCATCAAATCAATAAAGTATACAAGTACGAGATGGACGGTCTTCGGACGCAATTTCAACTTGCTCAAACACTGGGCTAAACTACATGCAGCTTAAACTGTTATCTAGAAGGCTCGTATGAACTCTGTCCAAGGAGGTCTGATCGAAAAACCTTCAAGTCGATCGAGACATGATGCATGATCGGGCGCGTCAAAGAAAGAGCTTGCAGTGCGCGGCGTCCGGGCCAAGATCCACACCCGAGCCGAGCCTTCTCCCCATAATCAACCTCTATGAAAGTGTACTCGAGGTGTACTTCCCCTCGATGGAAACGTAACTCACAGCCCTAATGTCGGGGTGCCATAGACCCAAACCCATCCCCCACCACTCCGGCGACGCTATCAAAATTGAGAATCCCAAGTTTAAATTTTAAGCTCCTTCGGAAAAGTGCTGTGCAAGGTGGGGCCGGTCAGGTTATCTTTCGTTGGGATCAGCTGAGCGGGTTGTTTGGGAAGCTACTTGCGTCTCCTTACATATGTTCCCGATTCGCCTTTAGGTTTGATGCTTCTGTTTTTGCGGATCCTTTTCCGGGAGTGAATGGTTGGGCTATCTTTGCGGGTTCTTTGCGCCCGTTGAGGTCAGGCGACCCCCCGGCTAGAGTTCAGGCAGTTAGTGAGGTTCAAGGTTTAGATATGATTTCACTTAAAACTTAAAGGACAAGGGATTAGCCCCTGTAGCCCCTCGACGGTCTTCGATCTTAATCCGATATCTTTCAAATTCAAAAGCTATCGCCCGCCACCGGAAGTAAATAGTACTTTGTTCAAATAGTTCCGACGACGCCGGTCCGACAGGATACCGTACCTTTTTACAGATATTGGAAATTGGGCAGGTTTTTTTGACATATTAGAGTGTTTAATCTAAGGCCGGCTGCATCTATACCCCAGGGATCCAGGAACCTTCAGCCTCAATTGCACCATGCTAATCTTCCCAGTCAATCAAAGAAGATGGCATATCAGTTCGTATCTTTCGCGGGAGTATGGTTGATCAGTACGTGAAGCTTCTGATATGTGCCTCGGTTTCTTCCGCCACCTCCTGGATGTACCCGGCCTATCGAGAAGTATTTATGTATGCAATGTTCAGCACTGTGGGTATGCTTTTCCAAAGGTGGAAGAGTTTATCGAAGAAAACATCCGGAATAACTCCGTCCTACGTATTTGGGCTGTCCAATTTTACCCCCTTTCGTGAGGCAGAGTTTCTTTTCTTTCTCGCGATTTTCCATCAGATCTGTCGTTCTTCCGTTTGCCAACAGTTGTTCCACGGACCGGTTATTTGACACAATCATGAGCTTGGAAACCTCAAAAATAGCATTTGACGTTACATGCGTAACTACGTAATCTTTAACAAAAGGCATTGACAGTTAGATGTAGAACATTTAAAAATAGCATTTGACGTTACATGCGTAACTACGTAATCTTTAACAAAAGGCATTGACAGTTAGATGTAGAACATTTCCAACCGTCACTGTCGCTGGACTGCTCGCTAACGATTCAATTGAATGCATGATGGCTATGGTATTAGGACTCGCTTACAGTATATAAAATTTCCATGGCGACTCGAGCTTCTGTTGCGTCAAGATCAATCTAAATGTCCACCATCTACGCATAACAAGTTGCATTGGCTCATGTTTTATCAGATCAATTGGAACAAGAGATCAGCAGATCCACAGGTAAAGCAACCTTTGCGCAATCCAACTAGGAAAGCGTAGGGCGGTCTGGTTTCCAGCACCAATGATTTTTTTTCAATGCTAGTCAACGCCAGAAGCTCTTTTATACAGACAAATCAACAGGGAATGCAAGCACGGAAGATACGCAGACGGTGGCCTGTTACATACAGACAAATGGAGCATATGTTTTGTTTTTGGCATATAAAACGCTCGTTGCATGAGATACGGCGGCCAGGGTAAAGAGTATTTGCAAGCACTTTTCGTATTGATAGTGCTTAACGAGTTTATAGACTACTTAGTACACATTGTAGAAAGGCTTGCAAACGTGTCTAGGTAAAAAGCGCCGAACCTGTACAAAGACACTTTGAATAGATTACCGACAAGCTACAAAGATAGACAAGACCAAGTTGAAGCGACAGCAATGCTCAGAACCACTGTTTGTCAATTCTGTCACGGTTGCCGGAAAACATTTAAAAAAAGCCATTTCTCTAGACTGCAGGCAAGTCGGAGGACAGATACAACCAGTAGTTTTCAGGAAAAGATTCGCAATGATGCCAGTTAGCGCATCGTGTAAGAAGTGCTTTGCATATGAACATGTAGTCATGAATATTCCGTCGGAGACTGAATTCCAATCTGGCACAGTCCTGAGCGCTGAGTCCCGAAGAATGTAGAGAGACCCTGGACTGGATACTCTCTGTGTTGTAAGTACCTCCGATATCTATGCAGCGTACCTAACCGAGTAACTAGGGCCTATAAAATCTTTTGTTAAACCTGACTCACTCCGTTCCTTTCGACGCGTACAGCCATACCGTCCGTTGTCTTGTCCTATTTTATTTTATCAGCAAGTGTCAAGCAGACCAACTTGACTACAGCGCGTATAATTATTAGACAAAGGCTCTTCAGCTGTTTCGACGTTCAAATCTTCGCTCAGGCTTGCCCATTGGGTTTTTATGTAAATTGACCTGACGGCGATTGAATTTGTTCATCGATAGCCCTTACACGTGTAGCTTCTTTGTCTTTCCGCTGTCATTGTCTGGCTTATCGAGCATAAAGACTTTGTTTGATTATTGATCACCCCCAATCTTTCCGGCCAAATTTGAAGCTGGTACGTATCCTTGAAAAGTGGTCCGAACAATGGTTGACTGGATCCAGGCGATTACTATATATCTGCACAACTTGAGGAAGAGATTATAATTTCCCTATGGATATCGGCGCGCCTTCTTCAAATCTTCCAAAAGAGGACTCTCAAACCTTCACTGCTGAAGATCTCATCGCGATCTTGAGCCTGTTCAATACCGGTTTCAAAAAGGACAAGACGTCAGGAAATTCGAGAATGCCAACCAAAGACGAAGCATCTACAAGCGAAGCTCTCCAGGTTTTGAACGGCAAAAGGTCTCGTAAACGAATGGTTTACCGTTATTGGCCACGTGACCCTAAAGGCAGCAATATTACTCCCGCGAACACGCTTCCCGGAAAAACGATTCCAAACGGCATTCAATTATGGGGTGCGACGATATTCGACTTTTATCGAGTGAACCGGATGCCAGATGTGCCTTATCTCTCAACGATCACGACTGGAAGCAAGTTGATGGAGTGGATGAAAGCGAACGGCGAGACTGACTACGCTAAGGACGAGATTGCGTGGGCAGAGATGGAAGAGGTTCCAAAGATTATTGAGCTGTGGTCACCGTGTACGAAGATTGAAGAACTGGAGGAAAATATCAGGCAGGGGAAGGCCGGGATATCTATGTCAAAGCAGATAATGAAAGGCAAAGAGGTCTGGTCACATCCATCGTTCAAGTTGTATCGGTTGAACCCTTCTACAGGCATCGACTGGATCTCTTTTTGATGTTGCTAATTACCCCTTGTCGTGGCCTCTCGTCCCCTTCAGTTACAAAACCGAGCGCATCACATCAACCATCGACCTTGATCACCTTCCTAAAAAACTTGTCGTGCACGATCCCTGGAACCTCCTTGCTGTCCAGTCAAAGAATGTCTTCGGCGGAGCCAAGCCTTATGATGGTGAGGAATGGACTTCCATGGAAGATATCACGCATGTATACAGGCTCAAATTTTCTAAACATGGTGCAAAACGAGCGAAAGCGGAAGCTGAAGAACGACTTAAGGCTCAGAAGAAAGAGATTTTAATCAATGAATTCATTAACGATCCTCTTGAAGATCGCGCTAACAAGAAGAATATCCTTGAAGGCTACCTCATCCGTCCACCTGCAATCCCTGGTCCCGTAGAGCCTCCTGTCTTCGTCGTGCACGGACGTCCTCCTCGTTCCCATGCCCCAGCCTCAAAAGTTAGTGAACCCATCGAAGAAGCGCACCTTTATCTCTCCCCAAAGTACGTTGTTGGGACCGGAAACCACTCTGTTGTCTACCAAGCCGAATGGGAGCTTCCACGATCAGCCGTCATTCCACCACCCTCTACCGATTTTATCCTGTGCGAACAGTGTGTCAAGGCAGACATTGCGCGCATTATTCGTGAGGAGGATGGTGAGCATGGTGAGCTCAAAAACCCGAAATGGAAGGAGTTGAGTGGGGAGATCAAGCTTGTTCCTAAGGGCCGACCATCCGTTGTCTTTCACGTCGTACAGAGACAAAATCTTGATAAAAGTGATTCAGATGAAGGTCAGTTTGAGACGCAGGACTGCACATATCGTGCCGAATACGCTGGTCCCGTGCGCCCTATACGCACGACTGTTGAATGGCAAGACCCGATGCATCCGACGTGTCCACATGTAAAGCCGCCGCCTGAGGTACCTCCTACGGTGAAGATGCGCGTAATAGGTAAACTGTCCCTTCGCAATGATGACCATCTGGTTAGTGAGGCGGCCAACTACGAATCGTTTAAGAAGCACATGTTCCAGCACTGGAGTGGATTCAATATTCTTCCACCTATGCACGATCCTGTCCCAGTTGGAGCATTGGTGCCGCAGTTCTATGGGTACTATGTCCCAGAGTGGAACTTTGACGATGATAAAGATAATCAGGAAAGCGAAGATAAGGAAGGCGTGAACAAGAAAACGGGGTATTTCAGTCCCATTCTGCTTCTTGAAGATTGTGGCTCGCCTGTAAATCCCGAAGAACTCACTTATGACCAAAAGTGAGCTTCTGGCTCTCTTCATGATTTTAAGGAAAGCTGACATCTTGTTTCATAGGAATGAAGCCCTGTCTCTTATCTACCGTCTCCATCACGCAGGTTGGGCTCACGGTTCGATTTACCCTCGTAACATTGTCAGTCAGCGTGGCCCGATCAGTGCTCCACCCTCGCAGCGCAGGAAAGAGGATTCGAGCTTCCGCTTGATTGATTTTGGCAGATCTTATCACCGGGAAGATGTTGAGCGTCCTAGTCACGTTCCGTCTAGCCAACGGGAATCCGACTGGGAGTTAGCCAGAGCGAGTGAAGAGGCATCAGTTGAAGAACTCTTCGGGATGGGTTTCTATTCGTATTGAGTGGCTCATGACTGGCTTTGATATTTAGCTGACTGACTCGATGTCTTGATCATGTTGTCCTTGCTTTGTCGACTGCGTATATGTTGTAATAGCTGTGATGAATAATTGAGAAATTGTATTGTTACTGTTTGTTTTTCGAATCAGAGACATTGACAAGATGTGTGAGTTTTTCCTCGTGGAATAATATGCTTCGACTGACAAATAGGTGTTCCGGGAGGCAAACAAATGAAGCTCATGTGGTTGGTCACCTCTCCTTTATTATAGCAATCAAGCAGTGTCGGTGAGCTTTCGGCCCCCTTTCCAAGTTGATTACAACATTCATGGCGCACCAACGGACTTATACAATCGCTGTTCTCCCAGGAGATGGCATCGGTCCTGAGGTGATGTCCCCTGCCTTACGCTGTCTTGAAGCTGCAGCGAGGCGCTTCGGCTTCCGTTTTGAATTTCGGATATTCCCCTGGGGATCTTGCACGTATTATCTTGAGCATGGGAAGATGCTCGCTGATGATTGGAAGGCACAACTGCAAGCATGCGATGCTATCTACTTCGGGGCAGGTAAATTCGTTCCCTCCACGCTATTCCTGACTGCTCTCATCTTTCTCAGTTGGCGATCCGTCGAATGTACCAGACCATATCTCTCTCTGGGGAAGCATCCTGACATTCCGACGGGAATTCGATCAATACATTAACCTCAGACCTTGTCGTCTCATTCCAGGTGTCGTCTCTCCTTTAGCTAACCCTGGAGGGAAACCGGTCGATTTCATCACGGTCAGAGAGAACACCGAAGGAGAGTATAGCTCTATCGGAGGAAAGATCTTCGAGGGGACCGACCGAGAGACTGTGATCCAGAATACGGTCTTTACCCGCATTGGCGTCGACAGAGTTGTGAGGTACGCTTTTGAACTGGCAAGAAGCAGACCAGCTAAAAAGCTGACTTCTGCAACGAAATCTAATGGGATTTCAGTCACGATGCCATACTGGGATGAGAGGGTTGAAGAAATCGCGAAAGAGTACCCAGACGTCACGGTGGAAAAATATCATATCGATATTCTATGCGCCCATTTCGTGCAGCGGCCACATACGTTTGATGTCGTCGTCGGATCTAACCTCTTCGGCGATATTTTGTCGGACTTGGGCCCGGCATGCACAGGGACCATCGGTATTGCGCCTTCGGCAAACCTGAATCCTTCTGCGAGGCGTAATGATCCCACGAGGGAGTGGTTACCCAGTCTTTTTGAGCCAGTTCATGGTAGCGCTCCGGATATCGCGGGAAAAGGCATTGCCAATCCCATTGGAATGATATGGGCCGGCCAAATGATGTTGGATCATCTCGGAGAAAAGGAAGCTGCGGCAGCAATCATGGTTGCCATTGAGGAGGTACTTGCACCGGACAACATTGTCGGCCAGGCAAGAATTGATCTACTCACACCTGATATGCACGGGAATGGAACAACGGAGGGATTAGGGAGAGCGATAGAGGAATTAATACTCGGACCGATTCTGATTTCTTGACGTTCATTAGGCAAAGATTTTGAGGTGGGTTGATAGTTAAAGTCTACTTGGAAAAGCATCAGCATATAATGTTCATGGTCTTTGATTACTGGATTCTCATTCAAGTACTGATATTTGCTGTGTGCCATAATAAAAAATGGTTAGGTTTGAACTCTGTTTATACATGGTTAGGTTTGAACTCTATTTATACATGGTTAGGTTTGAACTTTGTTTATACACCATTCTGGACCATGATTAGAAGTATATGGTACACCACAGGAAATGGATCTTCATGCCCTCCAGTTTTCACACACCTCTATCTTAAATCATAATTGATCTCCACACTGGTGTCTTTGTCATAGAGTAAACAATGTCTTTATTATATTTTGGGCCAGGAAATTGAAAGAATATTTTAACATTAGGAAGGACACTTCTGCAAGACAAAAGAACATTAAAATATTCTTTCAATTTCTTGGCTCAAAATATTAAAGATCTTGTTTAAAATAATCAATAAACATTGTTGAGTGAGGATCATGGCATGTGTCAGGTACACATAACACCAGTGTGCCACAGAGGAAAAGCATGGAGGGAAAAAAATTACAGTGGCTCAAAAGAGTGTCCAATGTTTTATAGTTTTTGAAAGATGACATTGGCATGAAAGATTGGAAGTACTTAAAATTTTAAATCATGTAAAATACTGTGGCATTGTAGCTACAGATTGCACCTAGGAATAAGTAATTTGAATTAAAACTGATGGAGTAATGGCCAATTTTAAATATTAACTCATTGACATACTTTTTTGACCATCTCTAATTTTGATATTTAGTACTTTGTATGTCCTTCATTTGCCTTGAAAACTGCTTGAATTCTTTTAGGAATGCTTTCTATCAGTCTTTGTGGGCTTTCAGAGCATTGTAGCATTCTTTTGCAGTCTCATCAGTCTTGAGGCCTTCTAGTTCTGAGTCAGACTGCACAGATGATACCAATGATGAGATCATTGTTAGACAGCCAATTAGCATACATGTTGGGTTCAGTGTCAGGATTGGGTTGTGTGATCAGCCTGTTGAGGTTCTTCTCTGATGCAAAGATGTAGCAATCAAGTCCACTTTGCTATAAGAAGATCTCTAGTTTAGTGGACTATTTTGTGAACTCTGCAGCAGCATGATCAAATAGTGGCTCAGTAGCTGGCCAGTAAGCATTCAATTTGGCAAGCCAGATATGAGGATAGGTCACATCATTAGAGAGGGCAGATGCAGATGTGGTGATGCTAGAAGGGGGGGATAGATCCTATATTGTGATAAGTCTGGAGGAGACTAGACAAAGAATTTCATGTTTTATGCATGAGGTCAAAGTAAAGTGCTTAGAGTGTTGTCCAGCTGATTGGGGTCAGGGTCCTAGAATGCCAAGAGATTGATTTGTTGAAAGAATAGGGAGGTCAATTGTTCTCAATGTAGTCCAGAAGATCTCTTCAAAGTATGTTGTTCAATAAGCCTATAATCTGTTAGAATTCAATACTTTTATTTAGCAAGATCTGATAGATACAGTAAGTTTGTAATCTAACCAAAAGCATGTGTAAGGGCAACCTCTGGAGACTGTGGCTCAGTCACACAGCTGGCAGAGGAAGATCCAAAATGTATTAGAATACATACTGACAATATCATGATAACTACTCACCTGGCAGAAGGAGATCCAAAGAGAACAAGTCTAAGAATTTCCTATGCCAGGTTGGATGCTTCTGGGGCCTCTGAAGCATGGGAAACAACTGTACAGTACAACAAAACCTTAAAAACTTGAAAATTGCCTAAATAAACAACTGTACAAACAAGGCAGGAAAACTCCGGACTTTGAAAGTCAGAAAGGCAAACTCTGGCTTATATAAGCAGTTTGGAAGCGGTGCTGAAGGGCCCACACTTGTCTGAATGGTAGCTAAAGAACCAGAGCACCTCAAGGGCTGAGAATAGTACTAACAGATAGTGTTGAAAGAATAGAAACAGTAAAATGAGAGAATGACAGAAGAAATAAGAGAATGAATAAAAGAAGAGTGAAGAGATAAGGAGTGAGAGAAGGAAGAAATAAGGAGTCCCCTGACAGCATGTCAGTAAGTAGCTGGTTAGACAAGTAATGTTCTGGCTCACCCTCAGCACAATATACAATTGACTGAGAGTATTAGTAGTGTAGCATTTGTATATGTACACATTGAGTACAAAAGTCAATCTTCAGCTAAAAAGAAAGTTGTCATGTATCAAATGAATGTGGCATATTCTGTATCTGTAAGGTCTGGAGGCTGCTGCAAATCTTGTAGCCACTTCCTAATCTGGTCAACTTGCTGATTTTCTGACTTAGCTTTGGCACTTAAGCTACTGTCAAATATGGTAGGTTTTGGCTGTCTTCCCACAAGGGTCTGGATTCCTTGACTATCTTTAGATTGTTAGATGGCTTAGCAACATTATAAATACTGGCCATGTAGAAAGTTGATAGTGCCTGATATGGCTTAGGTTGATACAGAATAATAGAGTGTTGACCTGGTTGTCTTGAGAAATGAGAGAGGGACAGGTTGTGTTCTTTGAGTGAGGTGGCTGTGCAGTCATGTGAAACTCTTTTCTCTCCGCAACCAGCCACCACAGTCTTTACTGTATCCTGGTGCAAGTTCAGCCTTGTCAGGGGACTCCTCATTTCTTCCTTTTCTCACTCCTTATCTCTTCACTCTCCTTCCATTCATTCTCTTATTTCTTCTGACATTATTTCATTTTACTGTTTCTATTCTTTCAACACTATTTGTTAGTACTATTTTCAGCCCTTGAGATGCTCTGGTTCTTTAGCCACCATTCAGACAAGTGTGGGCCCACTCAGCACCGCTTCCAGACCACTTATATAAGCCAGAGTTTGCCAGAGTTTGCCCCTTATTTGTACAAGTGTTTGTGTAGGCAATTTTTGAGTTTTTAAGGTTTTGTTGTACTGTACAGTTGTTTCCCATGCTTCAGAGGCCCCAGAAGCATCCAACCTGGCATAGGAAATCCCTAGACCTGTTTTCTTTGGATCTCCCTCTGCCAGGTGAGTAGCTACCTTGATATTGTCAGTATATATTCTAATACACTTTGGATCTCCCTCTGCCAGCTATGTGACTGAGCCACAGCCTCTAGAGGTCGCCCTTACAAGCCTATGGTGGAATTGTTTTTTCTTCAAATTCTAAGTAGTCTACAAGCTGTCCTGATGTCAGAAAATCATGATTACATTTACTATTAACCCCAACACCAAAGTTTTGCCTGACTTCAGTGCAGATGAGCACAGATTCATGAGAGAGGTCTTTAGGCATGGAAGAGATGGAATGTCAAACAATCAAGCTATTGAGGCTTTGACAGACTTATGGACGGCTGAGAGAGAATGGAAAAAAGCCATCTGAGAAGCTGAGTGGGAGGAGAGAGAAGTGGCAGAGAGACAGCCCAGGCAGCAAGATAGAGCTGATGACGCAGGGCAAGTAATGGACAAAGTTACTTTACAATCCAGGCACTCTAGGGAGCACTCCCCTGATGGGGAGGAGAGGGCACCCAATTTGGTGGCTGGGATGCTGGTCCCTGATGTCATTGAGTACCTGCCTATGTGCTTTGCTATCAAGAAGTTGAGGAAGCACAAATACATCGAGCTAAGTTATCCCATGCCTGAAGGGCGTGCTGAAGCCGCAAGGAACAAATTGGTGTCCTTGGGCAAGATTTTCACACTAGCCAAGGATGATGACTTTTATTCTTGAAACCAGTGGCTAATTTCAAAGGTTTCAAGGGCAAAGCTATGCAGGATGAGGATCTGCCCTGGGATCAGCTTTGCATCACGTCCACCAATTTCTTAGAGAACATAGTACAGAAAAGGTGGCCACGCAACATGATCAATGCCATGCATACCTTTTTCTTTCATCTTACTAACCACAAGCTGCACAATGAGGGTGGCAACGGACTGAAGATGCTCATGCTGTACCAAGCCTGTGTCAGAAGGGAATGGCACCAACAAATCAAAAACCCCCCGCAAGCAGGCATCTTCAATATTGGGATAATCAATGATAGAGTCCTCAGAATTCTGAAGGACCAAGTATATGATGCAAAGCAGAACACCACCATAGCTGGTGAGTTGCCTGACATGAGTGAACTGAATCAATGAGGCTAACCAAAGACTGGTTTTTTCTCTCATTTCTTATCCACCATATTCCATGTTGGATCCAGAATGCCTTATCTGCATATTTCTGCGCATGCTTAAAATGCTTTACTGTGGGGGATGCATTATATTTTACCCCTATGCATATGTCATTTTGTCAGCGTTAATTTGTGTACTCTGTGTGCTTTGCATTAAACTGGGCAGGGCATACCTCAATGCATGAACTACATTTGTCATGGCACCCCACCCAATGCCTACCATGCTTAAAACTCTGCATTAATCAACACCCCTTCCTATCAGTTGTGGGTCCGCCAACTTGGTGTCTTCATGCATATACATATGTCATAAATTCCTGTGCTCAGGGCATGCAACAATTTGCATGCAACCCCAGACTTAAACGCACTCAGAAGCGAAGTGAAGACATGGGCATCCTCAGGCTGTGCCAAGAGGAAGTGCTCCACCTCTCCGAGCCAGAGAAAAGACTCTACAGCTGCATGAATGGCAAAATACAAAAAGGACAAAGGCAACAACAAGTCTTTTCAGTCCTGTGCAGGCACATCTTCAAGCACAGCCAACTTAGTCAACACAGCCTGTGCAGTATGTCTCAGCTGACATACTCACAACATCTGGCACTGCACAGTGCAAGATTTGTAGAATGAACAGAAAGCTTATGTTTCATGAAACAAGTATGGCAGGCTCATCAACCCCAAAGAAAAGGAGCTGTGCACCGACTGGCAAAAGCCAAGAGGCTGCAGTATCCAATCTCACAACCACAAGTGCTCAGGGTGTGGAAGAAAAGATCATGGAGCTCAGAAATGCAAGACTTTAATTTCTCCACCCCTTATAAGCCGGATGCATAGGAATGAGAGATTGAACAAGCAGATCTTGGGCACACATTTCCAATCCTCGTGCATGATATCAGAAGCGGTTTTGATGCTGGAATCCCCAAAATCTACCACTCTTTCACACCAGTCAACAAGGCTTCAGTTCACCAGACCGCAGATAAATTTGACAAAATTGTTGATGCAGAGTTTTCCAAGGGACAGTACCTGGGCCCATTCTCCAGAGAGCAGGTCGAGAGCATCCTGGGTCCTTTCCAGTTGTCACTGCTCAGCATCATCCCAAAGCCAAACAAGCCAGGCAAATACTGACTCATCCAAAATCTATCATACCCATATTCTATGAATGGTAATAGCAGCGCTTGGTCAATCAACAGCACTATTGACTCAGCATCCTTTCCTTGCATGTGGGGCATGTTTCACAGCATCTTTCTCCTCATTTCCAGACTGCCGCTGGGATCTCAGGCTGCAATTTGGGATGTCAAGGAGGCTTATTACACCATTCCAATTAAACCTGAGCAATGGCCTGGAATGGTGGTCAGGCTCTGACAGCCAGACTGCTTTGCTATCAACATGATGGACTGCTTCAGCTTGGGATCAGGGTGTGGATGCTATGGGATTATGGAAGATGCAGGCACACAAATTATCAGAGCGCATGGCATAGGACCTGTATCCAAGTGGGTGGATGACCACATATTCTTCTGAATTAGACAAGAGCACTTACAAAGTTACAACGAGGCACAAGAAAAGTGGGCAGGTCAAATCCAAGATGAAGGAGGCAGAAGGCAAAAAGGAGGGCACATCTGATATCAGGGAGGAAGGAACCTGAAAGACCAAATCAATGAATATGACGAAGATATAGTATGGCCTGTCACAGACCTGTCATCAAACTCTGAAAGATCAGAGGAAGACAGACAGTATACTTATGCAATGCATGACATGGATGAGTTGTCTTGGAAATTGGGAATTCCCTGGGAGAGTGCTAAAGACATTCCTTTCAGGGACAGCATTTTTTACATCAGGTTTCAGTGGGACCTTGCACACTGCCAAGTCAGTGTGCCAAAAAATAAGTAAGAAAAATATGCACAAGCTATTGCAGAGTGGGGCAAAGCCAAGACTCATACCCTCAAGGATGCCCAGAAGCTTTTTAGAAAGCTTTTGCATGCCTGCTGTGTGGTCCCCAGAGGAAGGGCCTATTTCACCAGTTTGGAAACCTTCACGGGAGTGTTTCATGATTGTCCGTTCATGCCATGGACTCTACCTAAAGGAACAGCTAAAGATCTGCACTGGTGGCAGTGAGTACTTTGTCAATCAATAGAGAGATCAATTTCTAAGCCACAAGAATTCATCGACATCCAAGCTTACTCTGATGCAAGCTCAGCCACTGGCATTGGCATCATTATTGGCCAAGAATGGAGAGCCTGGAACCTCATACCTGGCTGGAAAGGGCAAGGAAGGGACATTGGATGAGCAGAAGCAGCAGGCTTCCTCCTATTGGTCTCAGTCATTGGCAGACACAAAAACAGAGAAAAATGCATCAAAGTCTTTGAAGATAACAGAGGCATTGTGGAAGGCTGGTGGGCTGGCAGAAGCAGGAACAAAAATATCAACAAGTTATTTAAATATGTCTATGAAATCTGTGAACAGCTCAACATCAAAAATATGCACTAGATATGTTCCAAGTGAGTTTAACCCAGCTGATGGTCCATCTAGGGGGAGATACCCTTCCAAAAGCCTCCTCCTGCCATCCATACCCATCCCTGACATTCTCAAAGACTGGGTTGTCGACTTTAACCAGCAAGCCATTGCACCACAAGACAGAGCCTGCATCATCCAGAGCCAACTTCCTAAAGGCAGCCTCATCAAAAAAAGCCAGAGACGATGCACACCCAGCAAAGTGGATGAGCTTCAAGCAGAGGAGTGGTTCTTACATGCAAGGACCCTCTGACACTACCGAAGACTCTGCACCTGATCTGTTACTTTGAAAATAAAAGCCACTGCCTTATCCAGAGGGACTAGCCTTTGCAATCTCTGCACTCCGGCCTTATGTGGTAGCCAAGGAAAGGTTGCGATTATGGAAGCCTGCAGGACACCCAGGAAGCAACACAAGCAGCGAAGAAGATCTAAAAAGAGTCTTCACAGTAATGAATGCAGCATGGGCAGAGTCAACAAAAGTGACTTACAGAACTGGCCTACTACTATTTCATGTGTTCTGTGACTTTTGAGGAGTGCCTGAAGAAGAAAGAGCACCAGCAACACATAGTCTTCTAGAAGCCTTTGTTGCTGCATCAGCAGGAGCTTATTTGAAGTCAGCCATCAAAAATTATCTGGCAGGCATAAGAGCTTGGCATCTATTGCATGGCGTAAAGTGGGGGACTGATGAAGTACAAATGCAGGTGCTGCTTAGAGCAGCCAAATGGCTGGCTCCAGCCACATCTAAGAAGAAAAAGAGATGGCCATGCATGCCAGAATTCCTGAAGGCAATACACGTGCAATTAGTATTAGGCTCCTCCAGAGCAGATCCTCTACATACAGCAGTGTACGCATACACAACAACCTGCTTTTATAGCACTGCTAGACTCGGCAAGTTCATAGTACAAATGCTAACCTCCTTTGACCCGTTAACACATGTCAAGCCCAGCGACGTCTCAGCATCCAAAGACCGAGCTGGACTACCAACCACTACATTCTTCCTCTCCAGGACAAAATCTGCCATACACGGAGAATCCATATCCTGGGCCACACAGAATGACAAAACCAACTCAAAGACCACCCTAGAAAACCATCTAAATGTGAACAAACTCCTATCCAATGGCCCTCTATTCATATACAGGAACAAAAAAGGGAAAAGCACCTCCCTAACCAAAAAGAAGTTCCTGGAAGTGCTCACCAAGGCAGCTAAAGCTGCTAACCTTGAACCTCTTCAAGGTCACAAAATACATATAGAGACAACATTAGAGTATCTAATATGGGGGGTCCCTTTTGAGGCCATGAAGACCATAGGTCGCTGGTCTAGCGACACATTTTATGGGTACCTCTTCAAGCATGAACAAATCTTGGCACCATATTTGCAGGCAGTGCTGTTTCTGCATGAGTCATTTCTGAGGCTGACTCTTATGTTCAGAAGATAACTGCTGATAATCTTGGTGAGTCTCATCTCTCAAATACAAGCAAATGGGAGTCATGCTAGGCAAGCAGGGGAATCGCAATAGATTTCCTGCATGATGTGTTGTGAGCTTCTAATGCTACAATGGAGGAATCATGGCTAATTGTCTGGTTGGTCAGAGTCACCATTGTGTATATCTTCTTCAGCCATCGTGTGGATTTGGAGCACTCACAATGGGTCTCACCCAATCATTGTTAAGGAATTATGTTGCTGTTACAATAATATATTACATCAGTATATGTATATTGCTGTGCTTGCGCTCAAGCAGTGAAGTCAAAGAGTGTTGACCTAGTTGTCTTGAGGAATGAGAGAGGAACAGGTTGTGTTCTTTGAGTAAGGTGGCAGTGCAGTCATGTGAAACTCTTTTCTCTCTGCAACTAGCCACCACAGTCTTCACTGTATCCCAGTGCAAGTTCAGCCTGTGGTGGAATTGTTTTTCCTGCCCTACCTGCCCAAAAAAAGAAAAAAAATCTTATCTTATTCACACACAAAGGAATAACACTCAATCAAGAATCAACATCTGACAGGTGATCTCAGTGCTTAGCGGAACATTCTTTGCCAGGATCTTTCATCGCAAGATGAGTCACCGCCACCCCTCCTCCTCTATAGACTACTTGACTGTCATCATCGCAGCATGGTAACAAACTTTGAGAAGCCCTAGGAATAATGAAGGCAAAGAAACTCTGCAATTGAGTAGGCCTCTCTCAGCCAACAGGCTCAGCCATACTGGACTACATAGCCATATCGAAAGGAAGGCACTAGCAGTTCAATAGTGAACCAAATCAGAGACTAGTCAGCTGCAACTCAGATGGTCAATTTAGCCCACCCTCCCACCCAGGAATTGTGGCTAATTGTCTGGTTGGTCAGAGTCACCGTTGTGTATATCCTCTTCAGCCATCGTATAGGTTCGGAGCACCTGAAATAGGTCTTATCCAATCATCATTAAGCAACCATGTTGCTGTTACAATAATGTATTACATCAGTATATGTATATTGCTGTGCTTGCGCTCAAGTAGTAAAGTCAAAGAGTGTAGCCAAGTTGAAACTGGCTAATCTTTGCAAAGCATTGAAATGGGTAACTGAATGATATGGACAAACCCATATAGTCAGTTGATCCAGTCTTCAAATATTTTGTTGTCACTATTGTCTGGTGCCTTATTGTCTGATTGTGGGGGTCACCACAATAATTTGTCTGGCCCATAAAACATGCTTTTTATATGTACTAACTCAAAGTGAAACATTAATATTGCTATTACTCAGTGATTCATACTAGCCAATGGTTAGATGTCTGGATTTTGTAGCATTCCTTTAATGTAGCATGCATCAACTTTGACAATTAGATTTTGAATCCCTATAAGGTACACCCTTAGTGCCTGAAATGATTGAAACAAGCCATATAACTCTAGCTTGGGCTGAGATTTTGAATCCCTATAAGGTACACCCTTAGTGCCTGAAATGATTGAAACAAGCCATATAACTCTAGCTTGGGCTGACTGTAGCGCAATTCTTTGAGCACACAAAGAACAAACTTGTGTCCTGAAAATGTTCTGCTACAATACCTCATGTGCTGAAGTACTCAGTTGACCAGATGAAAGAAGTCCCATAACACCATATGGATATTAGAGTTCTCTCAGTGCACTTCAGGCTTGCCATTTACTAAGTGCCAATTTTTGGACCTTTAATGCCTACATTATCAATGAAACTTAGCATATAGTAGGTATCTTGGGCTGCAGAATAAACATGATATTGTCATGGAATATAGGTACCAAGTTTGTCCATCCCATGAAAGTGTAACTAGTTGTAGCACCCCAAATGATATTTGAAACATTGTTAAATCTTGAGATAAAGGATAAATTAAGTGCTTGTCATAGCAACATATAAATCCAGGTAGCGCAACAGATATGTTCTGCAAAAGATTCAGCAACATAATTAGGAAAGGACGGTACTTGTAAGGGTGACCTCTAGAGGCTGTGGCTCAGTCACACAGCTGGCAGAGGGAGATCCAAAGTGTATTAGAGTATGTACTGACAATATCATAATAACTACTCACCTGGCAGAGGGAGATCCAAAGAAAACAAGTCTAGGGATTTCCTATGCCAGGTTGGATGCTTCTGAGGCCTCTGAAGCATGGGAAACAACTGTACAGTACAACAAAACCTTAAAAACTTGAAAATTGCCTATACAAACAATTGCACAAATAAGGGGCAAACTCTAGCAAACTCTGGCTTATGTAAGCAGTCTGGAAGCGGTGCTGAGGGGCCCACACTTGTTTGAATGGTAGCTAAAGAATCAGAGCACCTCAAGGGCTGAGAATAGTACTAACAGATAGTGTTGAAAGAATAGAAACAGTAAAATGAAATAATGTCAGAAGAAATAAAAGAATGAATGAAAGAAGAGTGAAGAGATAAGGAGTTAAGAAAGGAAGAAATGAGAAGTCCCCTGATAGTACTCCTGAATGACAAATTATGACTTTGTTTAATGGCTTTAGACTATGAACTATATGTACCCATTTTTTTAAGGATACAAAACCACCTTGATTGGTAGGCCAAATTGGAAGGCTTGTATGGCCTGCTGCTATTTTAGAGTGAATAATTTGACAGACTTCAGCTTCTATTTCTGGCAGTATAGGTCAATTATGCTTGGTCTATGGTATGTGGAGTATAATTGATATAACCACTGGCAGGAAGAAATCAGTTCTTAGTTTACCATACTCTGAGTTCTTCTAAGCAAACATCTTGTTTTGTTTTTGCATAATGTCAACTAATACATCCAATTCTGCCATTGATAGAAAACCTGTATTGTGGATGCTAAGAAATAGCATCTTTTGTTCTGCTGTAAATCATCCTGTTGATTTGAAGAGCATTGGATTCAGATTGAGTTCAGGAAGAGTTGCTAACAGGTCACCTGTTATCTTCCTTTTGAAAATTTCTCAGGTATGGTGCTTGCTATCAGTTTTGTTTTAAGTGCCACTGGCTTATACTTCTTTTTGTACTGAACCTCTTTGCACTTAGGAGTACTGTTGTTGGCAAATGAATTATAAGTGGAATTTTAGTTTCTAATGAAACCAGATATCAAAGGTTCTTTAGCATCAGGAGTAGAAATGAAATAAGTATCTGTTGAAAGGTTTTTAGTAATATTAGAAGTTGTGAGGTATAGATATGACAAAGCTTTGCTAGTAATTGATGAAGAAGAATTCAAGATTTCATGGGCTAAAGGGGTATGTGATATAAGGATTACTTGCCCAGTCCAATGATTGTAGTCCAAGATAAGCACTTCATCTTCATGATCCTCATCACTCATGATATAAGGATTACTTGCCCAGTCCAATGATTGTAGTCCAAGATAAGCACTTCATCTTCATGATCCTCATCACTCATTTCTCAATGGTGCTGGAAAATACTTGCAAAGGTCATCACTAACATATAGTTGTTGTCTTGGTCTAGGCTTCTGGAATTTACCTTGAGAAATATCAGTACCATTCTCCTAACACTGGAATTAGGGTTGCTAATAGTTAGCATCATTTTGTCTTTGGACGTTGTCTTGATTACAGATCTTGTTAACACATCAAAGGGTCTTCCTAATGATAAATCATATGTGGGTGATCTGAGAATATGAATTTGTAGATAAAATGTAAAGTTGCCAATAGCACAGGGAACATTCTGAGCCATTCTTAAGAACTGATCAATAGTGCTGTTAGTGCTCTGCATATTAAAAATGATTGTACACAGGGAACATTCTGAGCCATTCTTAAGAACTGATCAATAGTGCTGTTAGTGCTCTGCATATTAAAAATGATTGTAGATTGTAAATGATGCTAAGCTTGTTAGCAATATCAGTGGTCATCAAAATGATCTGAGATCTGCTATCCACAATAGATCCTATCTCACTTTTTCTATCTTCAGTTAATATAATTAAACAAATAGCATGAGAGTCTTGAGCTATAGTGAGGATGGCAGGGTCATTATCAAATCTTAGCAACTTGAGATATGTCTCAACCAGATCAACCAACATAGCTTCTTTTGGCGGTTCCATTACTTCTACTGTCTCTGCTAGCTCTGTTGCTACTGCCTTGGTGATATATGTGAATTCTGATAGCATGTTGTTGCACTCATCCATGGTCATCACATTGTTAGTGATGTTTTGTTGTTGGTGATATATGTGAATTCTGATAGCATGTTGTTGCACTCATCCATGGTCATCACATTGTTAGTGATGTTTTGTTGGGGGTAACAGCTATATGCATTTGATTTCTAACATCAGACACCACACTACATAATTCTCAACAATAGTATGACTGGCTTTTCATGATGCGATCAAAGACTTGCTTAGACTTTTCTAAATTGTAGATAGGTGCTGTTGGTCAATAGCCTTCCATAGGCTTGTCTGGCATGCCAAAGTTGCAATTGATGGTTAGAGCATAGTCACCAGCAAGATCTGAGTAGGGGCATAGGGAGGTTTGGCCAAAGTTGGCACCCTGAGTTGGAGCAGGTGTGTCATCTTTGCACTAGAGGTTGAGGGTTTTGCTAGTGCAAGATCTGTCATAAAGCTAGAGGGCCTGTAATTCTTTAACAGCTGCTTGCTCTTCTTGATCTCTACACCATCAAAGACCTGATTCTTTAGCAACTTTAACTTTTTTTCAATGTCTCAATCCTTTCCTTGCATGACAACGTAGATCGCTTGTTAACAGTGTTAAGCTGGAGTACTTTGTGAATTAGTGCCTGCTGGAGATTTATCTCTGCCTCTGTCAATGTTGTGCTGTTTAAATTCCTAATACTAGATTTCCCAGATTATGACAGTGCCATTTATCAATGTATCCTTAAAAGTCTTATGCTCAGGATAGATGAAAATGTTAATGCCAGAAGGTAGGACTATTTTATTGTCTGTGCCTCAGCATGCTCTTCCTTGATGTAAGTACTGCTCAAGAATAGCGCAGCAACCTCTAGTCATTATATGTCCTACCTCTCTACAAAAATGGCAAAGTCCTGTCTGCATATTGTTTTTAGGTGCCATAAAACTGGTCAAGATCAGGGTTTCTAGCTTATTTATAACGTTGATGACTGCAGTGTTAACTGCATTCTCCAAATCTTTCTTTTTCGACAAATCCATTGCAATTGTTAGTGGTGCTAGGAGCTGGCTTCCATTGTCTGCACTGGGTCATTGCAAAAGTATATCCATGTCTGTGCTTTTTAATATCCACTTGCGTGCCTCAAAGACCTTATCTATATCATAGGGCTCCTCAGGTGATGCTCAGGCATAAAGATCTCCAAACAATGCACTATCCTAGTCCACAGTGAGGTTGGGATCCTCTGTTGGAATAATTGTCACTCCTCATTCCTGTATAACTTCTCATTCTGTACCTAGTCCACAGTGAGGTTGGGATCCTCTGTTGGAATAATTGTCACTCCTCATTCCTGTATAACTTCTCATTCTGTATAGCCATCTCACTATCCACTGAAAGTTGCAATAATAAGTTAATAACATGCCCAGAGTATAGATTCCCATTGCAAAGGTATCCTAACTAGCTTCTGGATTTCCATTACCATATAATGCATAGCTTTTTCAGCACCAGGATATAAATGAATGATTGCCTTCTTCTATTCTTCATAGATGAATGGCCTTGGCACTGCTTTGTCTGTTAATTCTTGGAACTCAGTCAAACTTGTTCATGATTTGATAGTATCATATGAGATGTATTTGGCAGCATATTCCTTTATCTGCATATTATCTGTGACATGATAGTTGCATAGCAAGTACTCCAATTCTTTGAAATACTGCATCAGTTTGCAAGGCTTTATTATGTTCCATTTTGGCAACAAGAAGTAGTTTCTAGGTGGCATGCACTGAATATTTGCCTGCTCCATCAAGGCTTTATTATGTTCCATTTTGGCAACAAGAAGTAGTTTCTAGGTGGCATGCACTGAATATTTGCCTGCTCCATGTTGGCTGATGTATATGTTAAAATAAGGATAATGGTGGTGGTGGTGCTAATATCACTTAGCATTGATATAGTAGGTACAGGCTTGGTTAATTCTGAGTTGCTAGGTTCTGGCAATAATGACCTAAATAGCTCCTCTAAAGATATGAGCAGCATGTGGTTTTCACCTATTAAGTACTCAAAAGATTGAGAAAATAGGAAAAAGCTTTCAGCTAAGCTATTTGGGGCAGCATGTGGTTTTCACCTATTAAGTACTCAAAAGATTGAGAAAATAGGAAAAAGCTTTCAGCTAAGCTATTTGGGCAGCTTCAAGCTCCTGGTCTAAGGTCTGCTTGGATAGCATGCCTAGTAAATGTGGTGAGTTGATGGTGATTTGTTCAAATGCACTCTTCAACAGGAGGCAGCGCTGTCACTAGGCTTGAGTTTCTGGCAGAATTCTGTCTTAACAAAACTCCTCATGGTGGGATCCAAAATAATAATACCAACTGTGATTGGGTGTGCTGGACGTCACACAGTACAACACCATTTCAGTGCCTGGCATGCATAGTTGTGAGGAGTTCTGACAGAGTCCTGATTTGCTTGAGCAGATGTAATTAGTCAACATGCTAGATGATAGTGCCTCTGATGCTACCTAGCAAATTGTAAGCACCATGCTACCTAGCAAATTGTAAGCACCAAAGTTCAGGCAAAGATATTGAGAAGAGAAAGAATAGTACAATGTAATGTGCCTATAAGTGGCACCGTAAACAATAAAGACAATAAAGATGAAGCTAGTGCCCAATTTAGTAATATAGTTAGGACAAGCCAGTGCAATTTGAATGCTGAATGTAATTTGGGTGCTCAAAGAGTTACAATTCATTGTTATATACATGTGCAGTGGCTATCTTTTATATTATATGCTACTGTATTTCCAAGATAAGTCCATTCATGGCGCTGATGATGCCAACTGGGGTTGAGTGCATTGGATGTTTACATAGTACAATGCTGTCTTCAGTGCCTGGTGTGCAAGGTTGTGGGGAGTCCTAACAGAGTCCTAGTGTGCTTGAGCAGATGTAATAGGATAACATGCTTGATGATAGTGCTTTGGACACTACCTAGCAAACTGTGAGTGCCATAGTTAAGGCAAAAATACTGGAAAAAGAAAGAATAGCACAATACAATGTGCCTGTAGGTGGCACCATAAATGACAAAGATAACAAAGATAAAGCTAGCACTCAACTTAGTGATAAAGTTAAAGCTGGCTAACATGAGTTGAATGCTAAGTGTAACTTGGATGCTTGAAAAGTTATGATTTGTTATTATATACATGTGTAGTAGGCATCTTTTATACTATACGCTACTGCATTTCCAAGATAAGTCTATTTGCAGCGCTACCAATTAGCACCTTTCCTCATGGTCCCAGTTAATGACAATCAGCAGCATATAGATGATAGCAACCAACAGTGTTATAGTCTATTGGCCATGGCAACTCTGCACTGGTTAATGACAATCAGCAGCATATAGATGATAGCAACCAACAGTGTTATAGTCTATTGGCCATGGCAACTCTGCACTGACTTAGAATTATATAGATTTGCTCACTTTTTGGTATGATTCTGATTAGCCAGGCTTCTCTGGGATATAGTTGGAAAATCTTTGACAGATGCCATGAGTGCTAATATCAGCGCTAACATTGTATCAATTTCTGATAAGTCAAAATATTGAATTTAAATATATCCTGTGCCATTGTCATTGATTTTTTAGACTTCTGATTGAGGTGTCTCATTAAATGGCAGCACCTAATATTAACCCCTTCCAGAAATGATTGGGGTTTGGTCAGAGTTATCTTTCTGCTGTCATACTAGCACTATGAGTCCTAAACCTCTTAAATTCTTGAAGTCAACTGATAGTGTGTGCTGAAAAACTGATAAATGGTGGATAAAGCTAATAAGTAGAGTTTGCAACGGGATGCTAAAGCCAGAGATATCCTAAGTCCCAGAAGATCACTAGGATCATTAGTATATTGCATGTTGGTAAACCCATAGTGTTTCTTGATGCGCTCAGCCTGAATAGAAGCCTATCATCTCCCCCCAACTGAAAAATTGACTGTCCTTAGTCAAATGCTATCTTGATGCGCTCAGCCTGAATAGAAGCCTATCATCTCCCCCCAACTGAAAAATTGACTGTCCTTAGTCAAATGCTATTATTAATTTGACTGCACTATAGTCCATATAATGCTGCCAGTGCCTTATAAAAATTGTTTCTAGACATTTCTTTGCACTCATGTTTTTGTTCCATCTTTTCAGAATGTTGGCTTTGCTCCTTCTGCCCTCTCCAACTTTCTTACTAAGGCCTCATATTTGTTCAATCATGCTAAGTCTACCAGTCCCACAGATGCACCACAAACTGTCTCTGCCATAATGCGGCTTTATTAGCAGTGGTTGGTGGTACATAGCTCTGACAGTTTCTAGGCATGGAAAGTCAAGTTTTGTGAGTGGTACATGGCCTGGTACCGCAAATGTAAAGGTGCCAATTAGTTGCATCTGTTTACAGATTTATTTATAAGTTTTAAGTTTGATTTTGATTTTGTGGCACTAAGGTTCAGCACCTATACTAGGCTCCTTCATTATCCAATGAGATCAATACATTGTTAGCTAGCACTGAGATTAGCAAAGTAAGTCTTTTCTTCCCTCCTTACATTAGAGATATTGACCCTGAATAGTCAGCCCCTACATTGCCTACCATTGCTAGTCTTCCTAGTGCTCTATTGGTCTCTACTGCCCCTTCCTCTTTTACTGTTCCACTTGCATTAGGTAGTTCTTTTTGTAATGTTGCCTCTCCTTCCTACTCATACTGCTTCTTCTCATTTAGCTATTAAATGGATTGCTATTACTTTCAGTAAGCCTAGGCCTAGGCTGACTCATACCATTTCTCGTCTTCCCACACATAACTTTGCTGTCATTATTGAACACCCTCCTGTTGCTCATGCTAGTCCTTTCAAGTGCATGATATGCTATTTATTTTCTCTTTTAGGTCCTTAGCTAATCTTGTTTAAGACTCATTTTCCTGCTCACAAAGTTTCTTTATATGTTGTAAGTATCTATTTT